>BGZK01000286.1:0-517862 GCA_005406025.1 Eumeta japonica
GAAATAAGTCATTGTCATTCAGTGATAGGGCAACAATGAAAATGCACAAAAGTTAGAAAAGATTGTATTACCTTTATAACAAAAAAAGATAATAAAAGTGAGAGATTTTCTGAGTATGTTAGAAACTACTCAAAAAAATTTAAACGTGTTTATATCACAGCTAAAACGAATTATATTAATGGTAAAATAAAAAATAGCAAACATTTTATGAAAACAAAGCGTCATAAAAAACAAAATTTATGAAATTAAAGGTCGCCATTTTAACTTTTAAAATAAGATAAGTGATAAAATTATAAAAAAAGACGTAAAAGGTGCCGAAGCCTTTGAATCATTTTTTACTGACATTCCAATTTCGAACATCAAATATCTTAATTCATCTCCCGCTCTAGCTAAATTCTTATTGAGGGAAAATATTTCGTCTCTTAATATTAATTAGGGATTTAAATATGTAAATTCGGAAAACACATTAATAAGGCATTTAAGACGTTGGATATGAAAAAGACTGCTGAAGGCTATCTGGTCAATTGAAATTGTAAACTACATTATTGATTGTGTTGCACCACATTTGGCGCTTGCCTTTAATAAATGTTTGAATAATTGCGTGTTTCCTAATCTGATGAAAGAAAGCAAAGTTGTTGCCATATTAAAAGGCGGTAATAAATCGAACCCCACTAACTTTAGGCCTATATCTGTACTGCGAGCATTGAATGAAATTTCTGAAAATTTGATTCTAAATCGAACTCTACCACACTCTAAAGTAATAATTTAATGTCCAAGAAACAGTTCGTTTTCGCAGGGGGTCCCTTAACTGTCGATGCTGATGTCGATGGCGTTGAGCTTGTTGAATTTTTTTTTAAGCCTAGGAGGATTCGCGGAATGCGATAGCAGTATTCAGCGATCTCTTTAAGGCGTTTGACTGTGTAGATAAAGAAACACTGACCATGAAGCTACATCCTCATGGAGTTGAGAGCCGTACACTCGACCTCTTGGCATCATATTTGACTGATCGGAGTCAGAGGGTCGATGTCAATGACATAAGATCGTCTGGATCCGTGGTCCGCATGAGGGTGCTACAGGGATCGATCCTCGGTTTGTTGCTGGTTTTGGTTTATATTAATGACTTACCTAGCTTTGTTAAGGATATTCATGAAACAATACTGTTTGCTGACGATACCTATTTATTATTCAAAGATAAAAAAAATTCCACTCAATTATGACGATGTGAACATTGCTGTGACAATGAACTCGACTTTCTACAGGTTTATTTTTTTGAAATTTGGTATATGATTTAAATTTCCATTTCATTTTGGTTTGAAAAGATATAAACCGCAAGTTTCTTGCTAGTTCTGCTTCAAGGATATACTTTACGAGCGACTGGTAATTAAAAAAAAGTGGTAATAATAAAAAATTGTAAATTCTTGGAATGTTATGACTAGTTATGAATAGTATTTCAAGTATTACATTATAACTAAATTTTTTTTAAACAATAATTCCTTTTTACTTCCGCTCTGCTCTTTTGCTATTGCATCCGCGTTTTCGTATATAATTAATTTATATTTGTAATGTTTCTTCTAATTATATTTACTGTCAACTACAACAAAGGTTTTCCGCAAAATTGTTAAACTTTTTTGAAAAAGTGAAGTTAAATAAAAATTACATATCCGAGCAATAAGAAGTAGGACGTTATTAAGATGGCAGGAGTTTTCATTTTTATTGAATGTTTGTAAATATATTGTTATTATTATACATATTTATAAAATCATTAGATAGAAAAAAAATCTTAACATATAACTTTCGTTTATTTTATCATTTGATTGAAATCTTGTGTTTAAATGACTAACGTCCCTCTTACTTGTGGGTAGCTTTAATATATAGACTACATTTTTATGTATAGACTACATATTTAATGTATATACTACATTTTATACTAGCATTTTTCCCGGCTTCTTTCAAATCGGAACCGTTTCCGGCACGCTATTCAATACTCCGTGGTGACCGGTAGCGGTATGTAAATCGTAAGCGAGACGGGGACCAGAAGCGAGACTCGAAACCGCGGCAGGCGTCGAAATCGAATCGAAACAGACCGAGGAGACCAAGATCATATTGACTGCGGGACTAAAATTAAAATCATTGGCGTGGCCGGAATCGCAATGAGAAGTAGTGCCGAAACCAAATTTGAGAAAGGAAGCACGATCGAGAGCGGGACCAGAATTGGAACTTATTTTAATCAAAACCGGGTTCGGAATCAAAAGCGGAACTTTGATCGAAATCGAGTGTGAGACAAATTAGTACCGAGATCAGAATCAGAATCGAAAACGGGACGTCGTCCGGCATCAGATTGAAAACGTGATCAGTCGACACACAAAATGAAGAAATTCATTTTACGGCCTTGCGGGCGGAGATGCGAACGAAAGCTGGCTCGAGAATATATTTTTTTTAAGTTGATCGATCTTTTATTTGCTAAATTTCTTATGTAACTTAATTGTATTTTATTATGTTAAGCAAGTGTATTATTTTTCAGTAAACATATTTGTCACTTCAGCATTCTCTTCTTTGCTACATTACGCTGTACATCTTGTAAGTCTTTAATGTGTTCCGATTACATAATCACAAGGCATTACGGTTACAGAATCGTAATTGTTTATGTTTAAATGAAAATATAGCAGTGACGGATCCATGCGTGGGTCATTGAGGTCATGACCGTTGATGGGATGAGTCTAGGTTGACCGCCGATACCATGTGACCCCTTCCTAACTCGAATGCTCGATCCGCCCTTGAAACATACATAAGTAATTATAACCTGCACATATAAAGATAATCATAAGTGATATCTGTATGCAGGTGTATGTATTATCAGATTCAAGAGTTTGTAAAATGTACATTGTAAGTTTTGTAATATACGAGAAAATACCGCAAGAGTAACGAGCAGTTTTTTTTGCCGCTACAAAACTATTAATTAAAAACACTAAATCGCTTTGTTACCAATAGGTAAAAGACTATCCACTCTAAATATTAAATTTTCTTATTGTAATAATAAACACTTTATAACTTCAAGTGAATATTTTTTACTTAAAGTAATAAAATAATATTAAATTTTATATAGACATAAATTTATGTATGTCTATCTCTGAAACGGCCTTACCTATTTCAATGTAAATTTTTACTTTGATAAAGTACTACTCTTCAAGTTTGTCTATATAGAAAGAAGCTTTTCATGAAAAAATAAGATAAAAAAATCTGAAAGTTACTTTATTTAGTGCCAATTAGTACAATTTTGTAGTAATCACATTGTTCCTATATTATTGGTTCCCGACAACAAATGACATTACATGACATGAATTACAGGTGGCACTATACATGTAATTGTCCATCTAAGTGTTTATTATTGTAAATGAATATAAGCATATTTTTCCGAGGGGAAGTAATTATTTTCTCAGGGTAAACTCGATAAATGCCCGGCAAAGCTCAGTTGCCTGGGCAACTAAGTATTTGGACAAGTACCTTGGTACTAAGAGTTAAAAACGTCTAACCATCTTATTACCATAAAATTACAATTATAAATTTACGACAAGTCTACACTATAATGCCTAGGTGTTGCATACGCATTGTTTTCTCGTCTCAAACATAGAGAAACATTCACGTTGCCTATTCGAGATTGTAGTTAAACCAACTGTACTTAACCAATTCTAAATATAATATATAAATACTCTTCCCAGAATCTATGTATATGAAATGTAATTTGATATTGTTAGACGATTCAAACAATAACTAACCATAGTTGATATTTGTATCAAGTGTATGGTTAGGATTTTATTTTTGAATACGATTGAAAACAGATTGCCAACTATTTATTAACGTGTTCTTGGCATAATAACGAGCGACACATATTATTAGCCACAGTACTATTAATAAAATAAGAAATAACGACACAAATTGGATATACTTTAAATCGATATTCTGCATTAAATAACACAGCTGGAGGAAGTGAAGTAATTCGCCCGTTATAAGGAAAATACGATAAATCGCTTTATCACGGCGCGGCAGTGTAGTGTCCAGCGGACTGAGAACCTAACTCCGATTGTGTTTCTCGATTTAATAATTAATACAGAAAACAGAAAATTATAAGACAAATACAAAACATTTTATTAATTTTTAGGTACCTAAGGTATTTTAAGAAAATATGAGGATATTAAAGATCTCACAAATGTATTTTGGTTGTTTTTGTTTTGATTATTTGGCATTTTAAATTAAATTACCGTGTTTCTTTTTAATAAGATACAGCTAACTCCTATTCGCTGGATGCCCGATGATAAAGCCAACTAGTCTTGACGACTATTACGAAATTAAATATAAGTTAATACTGTGAGATATAAAAGAAATTATACAAATAGCTTCCGATAATTACGGCTGCTTTAGACATATTATTTTACAAAAATAGTCTTTGATACAATTTATTTTATGTTTAAAATTTTACACAAGCTATTCCAGTTTAGAATAAAAATGAGATACATTATTAATAAAAGATGATACAAATATTGTTTTATGTTATAGAAAAAGCGTTTTACAGACAACGTGACCGTAATTTAATTTCATTATATTAAGAAGGAACGCAAAGGAAAGTTGAATTGCTGTTATTGTATATGTTCTAAGGCGTTCTTAGTCTAAAACGATAACTCCAAAAGAATTGTTATAAAAACGCTTTCATATAACATTCAGGCCTTATATATGGAACTTCAGCTTTTAAAATTTTATGAAATTTTATGTTTATGAGTATTTAAAGCAATATTGAGTATAATTTACGATTTATAAATTCTATTCACAATATGGCTAAAACGAGAACTATATAAAAACTCCTGAGTGCTTTAAAATTCAGAGCAATAAATTTCAACAAAACATATATTCTTAACTGTAAGTCTCTTATTTACGACAAAATTAAAAAAATATGTGTAAGTAATGTGTAATAGAATTATGTAAAGTGTAATGAAACTTATAATGAAACGATAGGATCTTAATACAAATACGTCATTTTTACATTAACATAAAGTTGTCTACATGATTAGCATAATTTTAATGTATTTTACATTAATACAAAAGGTAATCGGATTACTTAATACCATAAAAAAATAACGTGTACTCGATACTTAATTGTATAGGTATAAACGAAAAGAAAATGAGCATTAATGAATAGTACTGAGCTAACGGCACCATCGACCTGCCACAAGAAGATTACGAGAGGATACACTTTAGCGGCAGAGCGATGAAAAACATTGCATAACAGAATTAGCAAATTACGTATGTGGTTAGATCTGTATGAGATCTATGCGTTTCTATAAAACGCGAACGGACATCCGTCGGTCGCGGTCGATCGAAGAAATCCGGGCGGATAGCTAGTGAGCGCAAAAAAGCCACTCCCGAGTTAGGGGGTAAGGCGAGACGCGGCGGGCGAGTCGCGATTAACCCGAAATTAGCATACGTAATGACGGCGGGCGTTATCGCCTTTAATTGCCGCGCTAATGAATCGCGCGCCCCGCGTCTGTTATTGTTTTAATATAAAACAAACGCGGGCCGAGGCAGAGGCGCCCCCCGCCGGCGCTTTTGGATTATGGATTCTCTAGATCACGGGTAATCTTACCGCTGAACTGCTAAAGTGAATGCATGTTTCATGGAAGGAAAACTTCTTTATCGGCGGCGTAAAATTTTTGTCAAACTTTCTAATCTCTAATTTTTGAAGTCATACTTCTTCAGGGCCGTTATGAGAAACAGAAGAGGCTTTCAACTTTTTATAAGACAGTTCGCGCCACGTATGTAACACATCGTCACGTAACACACCCTGTAAAACACCGTCTATAATTTTAACAATGCCATCTTTATGCTGTAGTGTGTACTATTAGAAAAATCTCCGTTGTACGAAACTATATGTCACGTGACTTATTTTTTTTTTTCGAATTGTTTAGCTTACGGTGAGTTGTTACCAGAAGCGTAGCGTACCTTGGCGGGGCCCCGTATAAAAAAATTTTTGAGGGGCCCTTAGGAAGGGTAAAGGAAGGAATTTCTCATAAAAGAAAAAAAATTGCATAAAATTAAAAGAAATGTTCATTCATTATAATTCTATCTGTCACTTTTTCAAATTTTTTACAAACAATGCAAATCTATATATATAAAAGAAAGTTGTGTTAGTTACACGATTTATAACTCGAGAACGCCTAGAGCGATTTTTGGAATTTTTTATGGGTTCGTCTGTGCTCCGGATAACAAAATAACCATTAAAAAATTGAAAAACTTCATTAAAAAATGAGTTATGACCTTATTATTTTTATTCATACATTAGGTACTAAAGGGCTTTGTACACCATCTTCATCGTTGCCATAGCAACCGTAATTATTTATGTGCGGCGGATTACATTAATATTCATTTTTTTTTTCACTGTCAAATAGATCATAGTACGTCTTTCATTTATTACCAAAAGGTTCAAACTTCAACCTTATCACTTCAACGTGCTTTCTTAGTTCATGATTGCTGTTAGGGAATGCTGCCAACTTTTGAACACACGCTTTACGCGGGAAAAAAGTAAATTGCTTTTTTTTGACTTTTGTCATTTGTGAAATAAAAAAATTTGGGAAGTTTTTATTAATTGTTGCTTACGCACGTTGAGGACCCCCGTAGTGCGGGGGCCCCGTATAATTGATACGGCAGATACGGCGGTAGCTACGCCCCTGGTTGTTACATGTTTTGATTGAAAACAAATTCGCCATCTCATTTTACTAAATAGATTTTTCGAATCCCTTCTCGGTCACAGGTGGCGAAAAAGTTATACTTTTTGAGTCATTAGGAAAAACAGATCAGTATTTTCAGTAAGTATCGAAAATTTCGGGCGTCGATGTTAACACATCATGCAGCCCATTATATTATACAGGTTCTATTTGTACGTAATATAGATAATACAGTCCAAGTTACGTTCGTCTAACTTGCGATTCCGCATTTTGAATTTAAATTTATTTCAAATTCAATTTAAATTTAATTTTTAATTCATTTATATAAACATAATCTAATGTATTTAATATTATGATTGCTAGTGTGTTTGTTGGTTCGTCCATCTTTTAGTAAGCATCTAAAGGCATCTAAAGGCAAGTAAGCATCTTTACTCGGCGAAACAACAGCTTCATTTTTAGCGTAGAGATTCGTGGATTATTCATTGCATTAGACTTCATAGACTTGCCAATTATATATATTAATCCTTATCCCGGGAGCATGTACGGTTCTTGTGGGATGGTAATTATAACTAATTATGTAATTGATAAAACGACCCGAACATAATGTGATTTTTGAATTGTTGTTATTCTGAAATATTCCCTTTTGTCTCATTAAAAAGCAGTTTCTTTTTACATGCGTGAAACTAAAACCCACATAAATAATCGATACATTGAACGGTCGGGATGGCAATCAGCATCAAGATCAGGAATGTGACTGACTTTAGAATGAGACCAGGTTCTAAACTGACGGTGAAATTGGAATTCAATTTGAAAACAGAACCGAAATTGGAGTCACAGCTGAAATAGAGACCACTAAAGAGTTGAAGAAATTCATTAGATGGCCACGCAGGCAGAATCGCGGGCGAATGCTAGTATTATATAGAGTAGTAATTTAACAAATAGCTTATACTGGGCGTCATTTGACAAATGGCAAGGGTGGGGGCGACGGCGTTGAATTGCAAAAATCTCATTATGCTCTAACTGTCGTTATAGGAGCAATTAACAACTCGTTGTTCTGAAACTATAGAATCTCCATAATTTTTAATAAATCCATATTTTTGGGCAATATTTTATTATTGTTGTTTTCCATTTTTTGTAGTGTTTATTCTATGTCCACCATAGCCTGTGGACCAAAGCTGACTTATTATAACAATATGGTTATTTAAAAACATGTAGCTGTACACGTTACACAGTCGCAAAAATTATAAATAAAACCAGCGTGTGTAAAAACGAAAGTGCGAGTCTGTGGCAAGCAAAACACGATTTGCTTTGTTATGTGTACACCATATAACAGTTTTTGTTATTGTAAGTAACTAATACAGTATTAACTAATAAAATGTATTCCTTTTCATTCATATCAGAAGTAGACAGAATTTTATTTTTATATTATTTATTTCCGTCAGCACATTAATTTTTTGCAAAAATATTTAATATCCGTATTTTAATACATCATAATTTATACATAAACTAAAGGTAATCTCATACTTCTCCATAACTTTATTGTTCCAGAGATAATTATTATTGTGTTCTGTTTTAACGAGTTTTTTGGTGTGCGGTGCCATACACTGTTGTGGTCGCTCTGCCATTACTCGCACTGTATAAATCATTTCATAACCAACTATGGCGAATTGAAAAAGAAGGATAATTGTCAGTTAAACAATAATCCATACTTTATCTTGTGTTATTTCTGTGTACGCAGTAGCTCAATTGCTCTACATCATACAATACTTTAAGTCTTGTTGTATTATAATATTAAAGCATTTAATTCTGCGATTGGTTGACTTAAAATCCATTACTTTTGATTCGCTTATCAAGAAAATTTTGAAAATTCTTTTACAACTAATGCAGCACATAAACAAAATATATCAATAACATAATAGCTAATTTTTTAATAGACGAATTACAGACGAATTACAAATAAAACGGATTGAAACCTACAAAATAATGGCTCCTAGACCAAGACAGATTTGCAATCCCATCCAGACTGTCCTGACAATTTGTAATTGTGAAGTTTATTAGCCATGAAATTATTTGTAAGATTTCAAGCAGAAAACATGGATCGCATCTAATAGATAATTGATGCATGAATAGCTGTTCGCCGAAGACACTAACGCCGCGTTCTCACAAGGCGAGTTTGGTCTAGCGACTCGAGGTTGCTATGGGTAATAATGTGTTCTTCTCCAAAAAAGTTGATCAATTATTTGTTAAACTAAACAAACGGAGTTGATGATAATACGATTTTATGGCTTTCAATCGTGAGCTAAAACGAAAATTTTTAAATTGGATACGTAAAGTATTTTTTGATAGTTTGTACAAGCAAAACTTCTAAATGAATTTGTATTTGCTAAATATATTAACGCTGTAATTTTAATGCATCAGAAAGCATCGATAGCATTACGGTATTTCTTTTTTTTAATTGTAGGTGAACTTTTTAAAGAACCTTCTGAAATTTTTCTTAATCGAAATCTAAAATAGTTTCTATAAGATTCAAAATTATCAGACGCTATTTTTTTTTAATAAATTACTTGTAATTCCTGACTGATCTCTTTAGAATAACTAACTTCACATTCATAAACGACGTTCTTTTTTATCAATTTTTCTTGTCAAGAAAATCGTTTGTAACACAAGTCGTAATTCATCTATTAAAATGTTGCGTATTTAAAATGGTATTTCATTATTAAATTAACATTAATAAATACATCTCAACATTCAACGACAAAAACATTCAACCGGTTAGAACAAAAATCGTTCAATTTCCAGTGTTCGACTTATTGGATGTCAACAGTTGATCAAATAGACTCGTCTCGTGAGAACGCGGTTTTATAATTTTATCACAGTTCAAAGAATACAAACTGCTGAGCGAGATACTTACGTATATGCGCTAAATACACTCCTTATAATTGTCTACTACTTGCACCTCACGTTTTTCGTTTTGAATCTTACATGTATTTTGACGGTTATCAAAAAATTCTGGATGTGATCAAACCCTAATCCCATCCAGATTTTTCTTATCCAGATTTTATAATTTTTAGACAGTCAGTTTTAAAGTCGAATATGGTTGTTTATTATTCAAATAATTATTTTCCACTTTTCAGATTCAGCTTTTCCTCTTCTTCGACATTTAGTTTTTCAACCTGAAACCTATTGCGAAATTTGTAATGATAAGGCAAACCAGCAAACAGACAGACTAGAAATTGATTTAATAAAAACGTATCGAAAATGTAAAACTTTAATATTATTATATCTTAAATCAAATCTTTTGCATTTCAAACATGATCTATAATAGTAATTTGTCGATACACTTTAGAGCATAATCTAAACTGGGAATCAATCGATTGTTAAGTCCACGACATCATCGACAGCCATTGCTTCATCATCTTTCGTGTCGCATTTTCTATCATCATTATCCGATATTGTTGACTGGCAGACTGTTGTTGTTTGGGCAATCGTTTTACGTTTCCTCTCCTTGGCCGGGTAAGTCGATGCAATGTTTGTTATATGAGATTTCTGAAAATTCAATACAAAGATGTTTTAAGTATTGTTTTTCGCAATTTCACGTTTAAAAAATATTCGCCCACAGCTCCTTTTGAGATGAAATGGTTTTCGATTGTATTACGTCTTTCTTTCACTCTTTTCCTAGAATAGAGTAAAGAGACGAGAGATACAACTGAATCAGAATTGTACTCATATTATATGTTTTACTATTATTATTATAGACTCGAGCCTATTTTCCCAAGAGTAGACAGAGACCACAGATTTATAAATGGTACGATCCCTCTCTTGCTCCACTGGCATTCATTAATCGTTTTATGCAAAATCCTTCGATTCGGATATTTGAAATTAGGCCCCCATTTAATACGCCGCAAATAGTCTTCATAAGATTTTCTAGGGCATTCTTTGTCCTTCCCCTCTATCATGCAAATTCTCTCTATACGTATGTTTTGTTAGTCTACTTTCATTCATTCTGTCTAGATAGTCGAACCACCGCAACATACCTTTTTTTCCCAGTTTTTTTCAAGCCACACCGGCCTCTAAAATCACTATTCGTATATACATATCTTTTAAAGACCCTTCACATATATTACGAACCTCTATTGCACTGATTCTACTTTCACTTTCTTCCACCACACCACACCAAGTTTCACTACCGCATACAAGCACAGTGACCAGGACTCCATTACGGATAGCCAAATACGCTTGTCGAGAAACACTTTAATTGTTCATGACAGTGAACAAGCTCAATTCACTTCACTTACCGCATTTACCACATTTCAACTTATTTATCTTGTTTACAATAATTTATAAAACATATTATCTCATTCGGTAGTTTTTTTTTCATTCATTCAGTAGTTATTGTGTCTTTTAAACACCATGACTTTGGTCTTGCGAATTTATTTTCATACATCTTTTTTTTAATTTTATTTTCCATCGTTACAACTCTCCCGCCGACGGCGCAAGGATAACTTAGTCGTCGACGTACAGGAGACATTTGACAGATAGCTCATCCATTCTTAGTCCACACATAATCTTTAAAATCATACAAGCAGCTGCCCATGAACAGGGTGAATAGCCATAGTTAAGCTAAATCTCCCTGTGTGACACCTTTGCGTATCAAACCAGTCAATATATGCCTCGTTTATTCTATAACGCAGCCAATGAACCTCTTATATATACTAGAGCCCTTATCCAATATCCTTATCCATAGAACTGACACCACGCATGTATAGAGTTCTCCATAGATCATTCCTTTCCATTTTTTAATAAGTTTCTTCCAGATCCACGAATGTACAGAAAATCTTTTGGTGTTTAGCTAAAAATTTTTTCGTGATGTTCCGCATAGAGAAAGCTTGACGCTTATAAACCATCTATTTTTCCAATCTCTTGAACATTTCAGAACTCACTTTTATTAGTGATTGCACAACGTTGTTCGTGTTAGTAGAATTTCTTGAAATTCCTTTCGAAACATTGATATAACGTAAAAAGTGTCTCATATCCATCTCAATAATTCAGACTACGCGTATGCAATATTTCAAAAGAAATCTTTTTAGCGGTTAAATCAATATACACGTTTGCCATATTTAAGTATTCAGAAAATCAGCAGCTTTCTAAGAAAAGATGACCTTTTTCAAGGAAAAAAAAAACAGAATGGGCGTTAAAGGACAACTTCGCTATTTTTAGCCCTATTTGCCAAAGAGCCACGTGTTGAAGAAGTCATACAAAAGAAATTAAAAAAAAAAACTTATACAAACCAGTGAAGGATTTCGTCGGAGCAGGAGTTTTACGTCCTCGACGTTAATTGTGTTTCTTTTTGCGTGCCTGAAATTTTTTTTCGTGATAATGAGAGTTATATTATATAATGGAGTTTGGTTATTTTTAAGTAAAACGTGTTGCCACAAAACGTAAATATCTGATACTACATGTAGTCAACATTAGATCAATAATCAATTATTTGATATGCGATAAACTATATTAAACATAGATTAATTATTCATCTCACAAAATATTTGTTTTGGGAGTTAATGGATACGTTGATGTTTATATATTTAGACAAAATTTTGGATTTCTTAATTCAAAGTTTAAGTAGTGTTTTGTTACGTCAACTTTTTTAACATTAAAAGCTTGCCGTTTCTATATAGAAAAATTATTATTAATCTTTTTACGGTTGTGTAGCCAGACAAAAAAACGGTCAAATGCGAATTGGGCCAAGCACAGTGAAATGTCCCGTCGTTGTCCGTCACGTCCCGTCCCGTCACAATATGCGGACTTACAAGAAGGCTGTTTGTTTGACACTATAAATCTATCAATTGAGTTCACAAGTAACGCCCAATAACATCTATAAACGGATCCACATAAGACGTATATTAAGGATATTAGTGATTTAAGTGTTTCATAATTTCCATGGTTCGTTAACTTATATTTAATACCTCTTTTACTCAACTAACAACTTCACCTAAGTGATTTTCAATGCAATTTGTACGAAATTTTGATCTTTACTTCTCCAATTACATTTTATAAATTGGACGACTATTATTAGTTAACCTGTAGAATCTACTTAGCTGTGACAGTTTTCCTTTTCACTTCATCATATACACTTATTACTTACAGGGTTCCATACCCTGACTAGCAAAACTGCAAAGCATTTTAAAACTTAATATTTCGCAAATAGATCCTTGAATCGAAAAATAGTTAGATATATATATATATACCCGCAATATTTTTAAACGGCCTATTCAACTACACCCTACACCACGGAATAGACGGGGAAAAAAACACCCCCACTTACGTGTAGAGGAGGTACCTTAAAAAAATTTCTTTTCGAAATTTTATTTTCCCACATTATCAGCGTGATTAATGTGTATACCTATGCCAAATTAAACCTTTATGGTACTAAGTCTCTAAACTAAACCGCGGACAAACAGACAAAAGGACGGACATGGCGAAACTACAAGTGTTTTTTTTGTTGATTAGGGAATCCTAAAAATGAAATGTAACTATATCGTGCCCTCTCTCCGTTTATGCGTGATCAGAATAATAAATGTATTATTGACATAAAGATAGATCGCTCTCAACATCACATATTTTAAAGATACGTTTATTTATAAAAACATTTAAATATGATGGGTTAGTGATTTTATTTGCTTTTTAATAAAATATTGGTAGAATACGAACGGCCCCTTTTTTATTTTACTAGGCAAATAAAACAGAAGCAGATTAGTAGATATGGCTACAATGAGATTAGTTTATTTTAGCTATTCTCAGTGTAATGTTAGGTAAATTCTGCTTAGAGAGAAGACTGCCGATATACAAACGCTATTTGTGTTGCAAAAGATTCGGTTATTTGTATTCTATACAACCTACTACATACTACTTCTACAACATACTAACAATTATAGAATTGCTTCTTCTAGAAATGTTTTTATACGATCACCATGGACAATTTTTTTCCAGGTACGAGATCGATGAGGACTTTTAGATTTCATATATAATGGTGTTCCGAACATCACTACCAATTTTTAGTTCTATGCGAATTTTTGTACTATAGCATGTCTAGTGACCGGACTAATTCAAAAAATTTGTTTTGATGTCTACGAGAAAATTATTAGATGCACGTTTCTCTTTCGTTACTTTTATGTTATAAATCAATTTTTTTTTTAACTTTTATTCAGATTAATGTTCAGAGAGAAATACAGACAATTTAGGGACGTTAAGAGACAGCATTTTTTAATCGATATCGAGATGGAATCGATAATTATTACAGAAACACGTGGGTAGCACGCCGTTGGTTACAATTAACCACGGCGCGGTTGCGTTACATTTTTTTTAGATTTGTATATGTATATTAAATATAGCAAAATACCATGGGTTTATCACATTGCGAAATTACGTTTTTACTCCAGGTGTAACAAAGCTTACGAGAAAAACCAATTTATTCTAATAAGCTTTTGAACGGGCAAAAGAGTTTTTGTCCGTTTTGTAAACTAACATAATTCTCACAAAGCGTAACTTATTTACTTGGCAAAAGCTTCTAAGTCCTTTCCATACAAGCGTAGTTTTTTGTTTAACAGTTCAGCGACAACCTCTATTGCAGATTTAGTTATGTCCAGACCTAGAAAATGACAAGTTTCAATGGACATGGTGCGGACGTCCCTGTATATAGTTGCACGAATTATCTGAAAATTATTAATTTCGATTTAAATTAAGGTTATTACCACACACAAAAGAAATATTTTAATTTAAAAGTGACATCTATTTTTTTCTGTAAAAACGAAGAAAATAGGTTATTTGAAGGTTTTGACTATATTAAAAAAGTACAGACGTTTGTTAATAGATGGCGCTAAAAAGGTATTTTTTCTTAGTAAACAAATATTTTATATATATATATATATATATTTTAATTTTGAGAATTTTAAGTTTTAATACAATATCAAGTTAAATAATAGAAAGAACAACGTTAAAAGTTAATGAACTTACTTCATCCGAAGAAAGATTTTCAAAATTTGTCATTTTTTACAGTTGTAGCGATTATTAATCGTACTATCAATTATAATCAAATTTAACACTGGAAACATAACTATACGTTATTTTATTATTTATACATTCCGGAATACAAATTACACGTGGATGAACAAAAATAACATAACCTATAACAACTATATCAGTGTTGCCATACTATAGGAACTTAAAATCTGTACATCCGACACCAAAATCCGTACGTGCAATAAATCTAAAACTCCGTACGAAATCCGTACAGAATAAATTTAAAATTAAAAGCCAAAATTATTTATATATGTCTTTATTAATTTTTTTAATCATATCACTGTCAACATTTAAATCAAAACAAGGGGTATTTCCTAACAACTGTTTTGTGTAAAGGAGTCCTTCGATTGTCACTGTTGAGAGTTGATTTCGTTGCTTGGTTTTCATTAAAGTAATAGTCGAGAAAATTCGCCCAACAGCTGCGCTTAAATGAGGCAAACACATCAGTTCTGAAACAAATCTCTAAAGTCGGATACAACACTTTCCCGTCCGCTGGATTGGTGATTGTTATGATTTTTTCCTAGTGCTCTTCCAAAGCCATCGGATTTGTTGAGTGTAGTGATATGTTGTTTCTCAAGTCTCTCCATTCTGTATCTAAGGCTTGTACATCTTCGTTATTTAATAAACATGGAAACAAAAGAGTTGTCTCAATCGATGCATCGATGTTTTTTTTTAATTTTGTGTATTGAAATTTAAAACATGTCGTATCATTGGAAATCCGAACACATCCGTACGCAATTTTCATCCGTATGTATTACTTAAAATTCCGTACGTGTACGGACAAATCCGTACATATGGCAACACTAAACTATATATATATAAAAGTAAACAGCAATAAGTAAACATAGACACAGAACAAAGATACACCACCTAAAACAAGAATAAGAGGTACACAGCCTTGACTAAAAGTTTACTATATCTATAACTTAAAAAAAATGACTTCTGCATCAATAATCATTTAATTAAAGTATATTGTCATTGGCTTTGCCCAATTAAAGGCTTCAGAATAATTAAATTTTATCAAATCGTCATCAATAAAATGTGGTTTCAATAATTTACTTATACCTAAGGGTTGATTTTTTAAGCATGAGATATGCTACTTATAAGATTATCTTAAGTAAAACTTACATCTATATTAATATTATAAACGCGAAATTTGGTAAGTATGGATGGATGGATGGATGTTTGTTGCTCTTTCACGCAAAAACTACTGAATGGATTTCGATGACACTGTACAATAATATAGTTTATACATCAGAATAATACATAGGCTATAATTTATAAAGATATAGTGTGAATTATCCAAAATATAACGATAAGTGTCAAGTAAGTAGGAAAGAAATCTGTCATCTGCGAGCTATTCTGGCGAGCGCCGCAAAAACAGAATCTATTTAATTTAGCAAAAAAAAAATACGAAAAGTTAAATAAATATTACTAACACAATCGCCACCCAGACGTCCACGGCCCCCCATGTCATCAAAAACAAACAAAGCAAAGACTTTGCTTTGCTTAATTTTGATCCCTTTTGATGTTTATGTGATATTTGAACGGCACCTAATTTTTATTTGATAACTAAAAAATCAGTCCAAAACATCGATTCATTGTAGTTCTATAGATTAGACTAATCGTTAACTCATTCTCGATAACAATGAAAATACATTAAAATATTTGCTTGTGAATGGTATACATTATTATTGCAAACCAGTTTCCTTCTCGCTTCTCGCCTGTTTCCCGTCGCTTTATTTACGCGTATCAACGTTACAAAACATTTTTTTGACTTGGTATATTTCGGAGAACTATTCTAAGAAATTTTGTTGTTTGTTAGATTTGACATGTTTACGTCGTTTTTGAAGTATTGAAAGATTGGAAGTGTTAAAGTTATTCCGCAGTAAATTATTGTACCTTTGATTTAATGAATAATCTTCTGCTTTTCTTTTTATTTGATTTCAATCCCGAATCTCCGATAGTCATTTCGTAAGATTATTATATCTACTTTGATCCTTAATAAGTACTTTTGACATTGAAAGTGGTAAATATTGCATTGCATTTCGATGAAAAATATTTCGCCTTTTGTGGATCTGCTAAAGTTGACTACCAATTAAAGAAATATTGGTACCTACAATAATTTGATTATTAATTTTATTTTAAGTTTTGAATAACAATGTTTTTTCTAGAGATACAATTTTATAATCCTTTAGAAAATTTTCAGTTTTGAAAAACTAAACTAAAAATTATATATCATTGTTCTATAATTGTTAAAGTATGTAAGTACTACAACAGAATACATAAGATATTCTAGTTTTTGAGTACACTGGGAAATATACTACATATAGATACGATAAATAAAACAATCTAATTTTTAAACATAATTTAATGAGCATTACAAAAATTTTAGTTCGACATTTCTGTTTTTAAACACTAAAATAAAATTACACGAATAATCAATCTCTCAACAGTATTACGTTTCTTATTATTCAAATTAATTTCAAGGTGAGTTTACTCAGTTGTTTGTGCACAGTTGTTAAGTCAGCAAACACGATCCTCATTTAGGTAATTTTTGAAAATGTATACATTAATATAATGTTTATATTGTAGCAAAACAAATTAAGACAGAAAATAAATAACAAAAGTGGGAGAAACAGGCTTACAAAAATAAATTTATAATATTTCCGATACTAGGCTACAAAAAAAAAAATAAAACAAGTTAAAACTAAAGGGTAGTTTTTTAATGATTTTCTTTTTATAAAGTTTGATATGTACTAAAATCTTATAGAATTGGGAGTCCTAGAAGGATTTCATTCCAGCAATTATCATTTTATTAATGTAACTTTATATACATATAGAGTTATGTACATTTAAATGTAAAAATTCATTGTTACAAAAGGAAAAATTAACGTGTTATAAATATGGAAAAAATTCATATTGACTCTGTCTGATATAACCATATTTATTGCCAGAACATTATGCCTTAAAACTGAAAAACATTTAGTTTTCAAAATTCACTGTAACACACAGAAAAGAATACTATTAACAATGTAAATTCGGTTTTTCTATTACATTTAAACTTTCTTGACAATCTGCACAACATCCTCATCGGCCAGTATGTGTTCTATGCCTACTTTTTGGGGCTGATGCTTTACAGAAGAACCCCATACCAGAGCACTGAAAAGTAAGAAAGGTATTAATGTATACATCTTGATAGTGTGGCAGTGAAAACGCTAGGCACAAAACATGTTATATCCAACAGTTAATTCTAGGCATTCATAAATATAACATTACATATATAAGCTTTGCATTGGGAGTAATGCAAAGATTATTTGCTGTAAACAGCAAAATTGCTGTTTGAAATACAAAGCACTTTTTTAATCCATTTATAAAACTACATATCTAATTTGTATATTTTTATTGTATGCACTTATTTTTTATTATATTAGGAAAGGCTATTCATTACGAGAGCGGAGAATTTGATTCCGGGTACCTAATTATAAATTGAAACTGGGAAAAATATAACAAATATGAATACTTATAATGCTCAAAGTTTAGAAACCATATTTTTTTCTTCTATGAAAGGCATGTCTAATCATATATATAGATCTTTTTGTAAACATGTCTATATGGTTTTAAATAACCTGTCATTACTTAACACTACTTTAGCAATATTGAAGATACATTTATTGTGCTGCTTTGCAATATTAGTATTAATACTCACTATTTGAATTCTTTTACAATTGATCGATGAAGTTTATTGCAAAAATCTTCAATAGATGTTCTATCAGCATGCAGCACTACAGGTGCATTGTAATCTGGCAGTTGCCCTTTGGGTTTTGTGTATATCCGTACTAGTTTCAAATATTCCCACATTTTTTCGAGTAGATCATCAAAATTCCATTTGTGGTGAGCAGAAATCGGCACACAGTGTGGTATCTTGTAGATAACATCTAACTCCTCTATGCTTATTTGGTCTGAAATAATGAATAAATCTGTTAGATACATATAAGTAGTTGTACAACGCATATGTCACTCTGCTGAGTATTATAGGCATAGAAGCTATCAAATTCTCATGGGGAACTTCGCATATATTTAAAGATTAAAGTTAAGTTTCTTTGATACTAACATTTCAGTTTACTCTTACAATGATAATTAAAGCAAGTCATAATTATTGGCAAGCTGCAATTGTTATTATAAGTCTCAATGTGAACATGAAAATCATCAGTGTCTTCTCTACTATGACTGTTTTTTTATCTTATGTACAATGGAAGTATGTAATGATGTGTATAAAACATAATACTTTGAAATATTATATTGAAGTATACAAAATATTAATGCATTATACTCGACAATATTTAAAATATAGGCACCTAACTTATAAACTTTTCACAGCATTCAGTGAAATGAACTATAGAAGTTGAATCAAGTTTTTAATCAACCCCATCCTCCCACGATCTTTTTATTTCAGATTGAAGAACTCTGACCATAAGCCTTATGTGATCACCTAGTGAGGGTTGGAGCCTGCTAACAAACATTGTCATCAATGCATGACCACATTGAGAATCAATGGCTTAACATGCTCTCCGAGTGAAGGAGAGCGTGGTATAATTCGACTCGAGTTAAAATTATTAGTCAATTCACTCATGGTCAGGATTGAACCCGATATCTCCTGGTTCGAAGGTAGCATATCTAACCAACGAGCTGCTACTGCACTATTCAGTTGTTTAGGTGAATTTCAAGCGAGAAAACAGAAATGGCATATCTGTATATACAGAGTTAAGCATTAATAATAATCAGATGAGATATGACAGTGTCAAATGAGATATAACATTTTTATTTGTAATGAATATTATTAACGGTTTAGTAACCATTGTTACAAATTATGGAGTTTTAATATATCTAAGGTGATGATAAAATTAAAAAATTAAAACTTTTCAAATTAAAATATGGAAATTATAAATTTTGACAACGACGATGACACTGAAACATCAGAGATTTGTGTAGTAATTAAATAAAGATTTCAATTAAATATCATATGTGGACAGAGTTTGACTAATGAATATAATATTGATTTTTACAACTGTTTCTATTCCAAACAATTTCAACACTATTACAGATGTTGCTGTTAGAGACCATTCATTATTTCCCATTCTCACCACACTTTTTTTAAGAATGTGTACAACTTTTGTTAAAAATAAAATCTTTCCTGAGTATGAATAGCAAGACTTAATAAACTCAAATCTTGTTTTTCTAAATCCAGTCATAACGGCATTAACAACGTGGGTAATTATTCTGACTAGATTAATATGAATCATATATTAAAAAAGAATTGTTTGATGTTTTTCATAGAAATGTCATCTTTAGACATACTACAATACAAGGACTATAATACCTAACAGAAAAAAATAATAATAAAATAAAGGAGGTGAGAAATAAACACAGACAAAAATTAATCACAAAGAGTTAAACTTACCAATCTTATTCAATAAGTAAATACATGGTACATATATTCTATTTCCTTCAATAACATCAATCAAATCGTCACTGGTGGCATCATACCTTAGTGTTATATCCGCATTGTGTATTTTGTACTCCGATAATATTGTTTTAACAGTCTCCAGGTCCAATTCAGATTGAGGGCACTGAAGGCAAATATTACACATTATGTGGATCTCATCCATATATATATATATATATAGAGATTATGGCTAGATAATATTGTAAAATTTGTACTGCTACATTTTTAAATTTAACGAAACAAAAAATGCTCACAGCATAACTAATACATCATGAAATATTAAGTCATAAATATTATACAAGGGCATATAGATGCTCTTAAGTAGAATAGTGTACCTATAGTAAAATTGTAAAATGACTGATGTCTGTAATTTGAAAATATTTATGTGAATAATTTTTCATATAAGAAAAGTCTTAATAACAGCAACAAATGTGAAAACAATATTTTTTTTAAATTCTTGACTGTCTGTCTGCATGTTTGTTTGTTCACATACCATACAAAATATACTGCATAGAATTGAATGTGGTTTTCACAGGTGTGTTGCTAGAGTTTAATTTAAGGAAATAGTTACATTTTATTTTGGTACGCCATCTATAAACCGATTTATATTCAAAACTCTCTTAAACTGGGAACTGTAACAGAATTTAGGAAATTATTTTTAGAATTTGTCTATATGGTTTTAAAACATGTCACACTTTCTTATTGCACCTGCAGAAAACGAAATGAAATCAGGATCAGGAACATAATCATATTGAACATAGCAACATCAGTCAATAGAAAAGATGGACTTAATTCTATGCATATGCAAGCAGAGCTGCAGGTAAAAGCTAGTGTATAAATAGAATCAAAAATACTAATAATATTTTTCTATGTTTGCCGATTACTGAAATAATGCAAGTAATCTATGCTTATATAATACTTAAAATAACAATAAACAGAAAAAAGTTTCACAAGTAATATATAATTATATGTATATTAATACTATAATTTAAAGAATTGACATTTTTTGTGGATTTCATGGCTACTATTATTTGTTCTGGTAATAACAACTTACAGTGATATTTAAATTTACTCCTCCTTTGTCTTTTTTTCTGAAGTGGATATTAGGTGGTTGTTTGTTTAATCTCAAGCCGAAACCTTCCAGTTCATGTTCTAAAAGTTTCTTATGATGCAGCGGTTTGAGGACATCCAGAACCATAAAGATAAGACTACAAGTTCTAGCCACAGCTATCACTTGACGGCCTCTACCCTTGCCATCTTTAGCTCCTTCAATGATTCCGGGCAAATCTAGAAGCTATGAACAATCAACTGGATTATTTTTATGGTTTCTATACTAAATAAATTAATCAGTACATTATAGTATGCAATAATATACAAAAAAAAACCATGATTTCTCTTTTTAAACTACCCAAGTTTAAATAATGCAATTTTTATGTGCCTTTATTTATTTACTTACTTATTTGTTTATTAATAGTACACTTAAGTTTAAACACAACATGCTAAGCACATACTCTGTTCAAATGTTTAGCAAATTTGAAAGATTTGCACTTTTTAATTCATCAATTTTCATCTTACATTTTTCACTCAAATTTAATTTACATTCATGAAGGAGACCACAACAACTTTTATTTTATGTAATGAATTATAATAAATATTAGGTACAATAATTAAATAGGTAAGCCAGGCAATTTGTAACATAGGGCAATTAATAATAAACTATTCTAAAGATTTTATAGTAGGACAAATACATATGATTTAATGTAACCTACCTGAATTTTTGCACCTTTATATTTAATACAACCAGGCACTGTTGTGAGTGTTGTAAATTCATAAGCAGCTACTTCTGAATACACTCCAGCTAAATTTGATAATAAAGTTGATTTTCCCACCGATGGAAAACCCACAAAACCAATTCTGGCATCACCAGTTTTAGCCACATCAAATCCTGAAATTCATTATATATTTTGCCTTTAATATATGTAAACCTTTCATGGCTTTATATCTCATAGGGAATGTGATATATATCTAGCAAACAGCTAAAAATATCTATTGGTAAAAATGTATTTTTCACCAAATGGACATAATTATTAATATCTTATTTAATATACCTATTATTCAAGATACATTATCTTAGTGTCTTTAAATATTTTAGATTGGAAGACTAAAATTGTGATTACTGATAATTTTTCTGAAATATATTTGAATATTCTATTTATTCAAAGTTAGGTGCTTAATATGTAATGTAGAATATAATCTTTAGCGCAAGGAAATTACCTTCGCCAGTACCACCACCACCTCCTTTTGGAGTAATCAGTTCTCTCCTTAATTTTGCTAATCTAGCTTTTAATATACTTAAGTGTAAAGCTGTGGCTTTATTTTTTTGAGTACGAGCCATCTGCAAGTGATAACATATTTATGGTAATTTTGTTATATGCACATAATGAATAATTAGATAAGTTCTATAATTAAGTAAATAAATTGTCATAATGGAATTTCTTCTTTGCATGTTAAAAATATAATAAATTAAGCCCATAACCTAAGTTACGAACCTCATTCTCAATAGCTGCTATTTTCTCTAATATGGTACTCATTTTAAATGATTTTTCTTATAGGCCTATACGAAATAACAATTAGTAGGTCAATTCTTATTAATTATGCGGCGAAAAATCAAATAAATACAGATTCAAAGCTAGTCAATATTTCTGAATACTGATTTCGTATGCACCATTCATTCGCCTGTCGCCGTATTAGTTTTTTATTCGATGTCTTGGATTCAGGTCACTTAGGTGATTTTTTTTATTTATATTGTAATAATTCTTTTGCTTGAAATAAATCTAATAACATTTCTCATATATGTTTAATAATTTTATTCTAATTGATCCAGCATAAATTAGTTACAGTAACATTGATTAAGTCAATTTTTAATTGATTTATGATTAAAAAAAAGGAAGAAGTAAATTACAATTTTTGGAATTTTGTTTTATGTATTATTTATTTCAATTGTAAAATATTTATATTGAAATTAATTTATTCTACCTTCAATTTTAAGAAATTCCATGTTTGACTTTTGACAATTCATTGAAAAAAATACAACTAATTTGCTACATTTCGATTCATTGTTACCAATTAATTGAAATAATGTGTGTAAATAAAATGTGAACCATATGTAACGACAATTAAATGTATTCTACTCATTTATATTTTTTATTAATCGTAACGCACATATATGTGAAATTTCTATTTAAGTCATTTAAAAAGCCTATGTAAGTAATGTGATCATAGTTAATGTAAAATTTATAGTAATTACACTATAATAATTTGAAAGTAAGATTCAAATATATTAACAATTTTTATATGGAACTCTTAAATTCACCATCTCACAGATGTCGCTATAAAGTTTTGTGAATATGCGAAACCACGTGGAAATGACCGCGTAGTTGGAGCAAGAAAAGCGCGCTACGAATGTAAGGGATTAGTTGATACCCAGTAAATTCAGTTTCAGTAGCAGCTAGCGTCTCGCAAAGGGCGAACGGGTCCACTTAAGCGGTATCTCAAAGTTTGCTCTATCCGAAATACGTGCGTTTCCTTCTGTGTGATTAAAAATGAAACTGTTTAAATCCTTAGATATATTAATACAAAAAAAACCTAATGCCAGTTGAAGTGCTTACAATTTATTTTTAAGACTTCAAAAGCTTCTGTTTAATTTTTATTTGGTAGGAAAACAATATTGGTTATATTTGCAATATATAAATGGTTGATATGAGCTTAAATAAATTTCATTTTATTTAGATTATAAAAAAGATTATATAAAAATAGAGATTTATTTCAAATTTTAATTAATGATGTTTCTGACGTTAAATTGTTGGCATAAAATGCGTGTGACTAATTATTTATAACTGTAACAGGTATGTTTGAACAAAATTAAACTTCAAATTTTTCTTACAATTTGTTTATATCATTTCAAAATTAGGAACTATTTTTAAATTAATTGTTTAAATGGACTACATTAATATGTCTCTAGTTTTAAAACAGAATTGAAATTTTTTTTAATTTTTAAAATGTGGATATAAATGAGAAAATGATTATCTGCTCTAAAAAACAAACGTTCTTTGGAACTAAATGAAATTTGCAAAATGTGATTCTAAATGTATTTTAATAAAGCTAAATACTGTTGTTCTATAAAATATTCTTTGGTTGCTTTATTTCTATGATTCGGTAATATGTCTTAATACGTTTTTTTTATTATAAGGGAGTTATTAGCGACTTAATTATTTCTGTTTCTAATAATAAAAAAACACATATAGCAAGTGTAAGTGGTTCTTTCAAATTAAAGACATAATCTAGTAAGTGTAAGTGTCTCATTCACTATAAAGATAACTATTAATTTTTTTCTTATTGTTACTTTTTACGCTCATAATAGAAAACCATCAGTTTGTTTTACCGTTTACGACATTTCCTATACATAAAACTTGAAGTACTTATAAGGAATACTATTCTTCTTAGAAATTAAAAAAAAACTATTTTCTAAAACTTTTTGGAGTTGAAACGCTTTTAACGCATAAAGTTAATAATAGAATTGGTATTATCATCTCTAGTCTTTAGACTTTGAAAACAAATAATAGCATAATATATAGATGACAATTGTTAAGAAAAATTAAAAAATGGTGTGATTTTAACCATGTCGTCGGAAATATCATTAGACGAACGTGTGAAACCAAGTTTTTTGCGACGAGTTAGTTCGGCCTGTATTCGTGGTGCTTGCTCCCAGTTAGGGCTGGTTATTCTAGTAATAGTGTACGTGATTCTCGGGGCCGTTCTCTTTGAATACTTGGAATCGGCACCGGAAGTCCAGAAGAGGACCGCCATCCAGAGGTCCAGGGAAGAATGCCTGAAAGAACTTTGGGCTATAACAGGTAAATCATAATATAAGTCAGTAGTATGATTTCGAATTAAATAATCCTAAGGGCAAGTACTAAACTATAATCAAACTTGAATAAATTTCTTATATGAGTATAAGTTTCGGTGTTATTTAATAATTGCATTTTGCTATTATTACTATAAAAAAAAATTAGGTGTGAGGATGTTTTCATTATAAGCTATTTCAGAAATATAATAATGTTTTGTCGATGTTCCTGATAGAGCAAATTATTGCCACCTTAGTTAATATACGTATTTTGTATGTTATGAATTGAAATAGGATTAGTATTACAATATGAGATTTATTTATATGACCATACAAATGAATATAACACATCTCGCATTTTATCAAAAGCAGATATCGGTGATTAAAAAGTTGTTCATTATTAATATTTTTGTGTTTTTCTGATATCAAATTAGATTGACGATCCGATAATTACTGAGAGAATAAAAATATAGTATGTTATTAGTTGATAAAGTCGCCGTATTTTATGTAATGTGAAAAATATACTTAGAAAGGGATGTGATGTCAATCCGAAATAGGCTCATATAAAATGCTTATAAAATTTGGTTGCCTGTAAAGTCGGTATACGGGCGAAGTTTTACGTGACAACGACTTTGAATGGTAAAATCATTTTAATGTGAATATTCATTCGTATAGTAGGAAGAAGGATGAAATAATAGTAACAATTTAAAACATTTATTTATACAAAGAATTATATTTAAAACATTAATTTATACAAAGAATCTCGCACTGAATTTCATATTAACAAATTTTATTTTACCTTTACACATACATACGTATTTATATACAAATATACATACAATAACTTGCAATACATTTGCAAGCTATGCATAATTCTCTAGTGCTGCGCGCGCGAACCGATCATAGTTGAGTGGGAGAGAGACGCATAGGCATTCGGGCCTCTCTCTCGTTCGGTGACTCATCGTTACGTTACCGAGCGTTACACCTTTTCATAAGTGACTCCCAGCCGCAACCTAATTTAAGACGTTGTCACGTCAAAATCCGTTTCGTAAGAAGAATAAACACAGAATACATGATGATTTATATTTTTAATCATTTTTTTTAATTGACTCCAATTTTGAACTCTTTTTTAAATTATGATATGCAATACCAGATGCATATTTCTTCACGAAACATAACAGTATTAAAATACATAATAAACAAAAATCAAAGATTTGATAACCATAAACAAACTATGATTTGGTTAATATTTTGTAACCCATTTTAAACGTGAATAAACAAATTAAGCATTTGACGCTTACGCCACAGGTGTATTAGGTAGCACTTGGTATACTATGTCTGGAGCTTTGTAAGTTCTATTCTTAAAGTCGTAGTCACATGATACTTATGCACATATCTCTGATTTCTAAAACGTAACTTTGCAATGTTTTGACAATTAATTTTTGAAAAGATAATTAAAAGATAGCTCAAATCTGAATTTTAATACAAAATTTTTAGTTTATGCATTTCCATTTTCCATGTATTTTTTTAGTTGATTTTAATAAAATTGAACCATATCGTTGATTTCAAACAATAAGTATTTAAATCTGTTAATATTTTACTAAATTACAGTCAAATAAAAGTTTTTTCTTCTTATTTTTCTTTGTATGGAAATTTGTTATATATATAGCTGCAAAAGAATTTACGTGTCTTAGTTACTTTTTCTATTTATTTATCAATAGTAAGTAACCAAAAAATTAACTGTCCAAAAGCATTAGGTAAGGTCCCGAAATATCAAGATCCGTGCGTGAATTAAATGTAATAAATTACTTATATGTGATATACGTCTTCCAGAGACAGGGACTAAGTTTATTCCCTTGCAAATGTAATAACATATTAGGCGTAAAAGCCTTTTTCAGAACGGCTGGTAGAGGAATATGCAATTTTATTCAATTCATATCGTGCGTCTTGTATTTTGTGGAAGGTTATGTACTGGAAAATAAATAGACGCATTTATTGTTCACACCGGGAATTACGATTTTGAGAAAACATTAAAAAAATGGAGGCTGTGAAATCCTATGATTTAAGTAATTGATAAATTTTGTTTTTATATGGTTCCGCATACAAATGACGAGTTCTTAAGTAAATGAGATTACGGCGTCTTCAGCTCTGTCTGTGTATTATTGCTATTTTCTTCAGTAAATGTACTACATATTGGTTATAGGCGTGTAATCGGTCCACATTATAGTTATAGAATTAAATTGCTCGCATCTGATCTCGGTAGAAGATTTTCAATTCACTAACAAAATGAAATATAAGATTTAATTCTTTAAAGAGACAAAATTAGTTCTTTTTTTCAATTTACAATTTCATAAGTTTTAAACTTAATGTCTAAAAGTCAGGAAAAAATTAAATAATAATTTTAATTACTCTGTGCTAACCAATAATAATAATAATAATAAAAATAAAAAAAGTTTCAGTAACTTCTAGCTCTATATATAAACTATAATTATAGAGATTTATATGGTAAGTGCCGCGTGAATAAAATTATTTGTTAGATATACGTTCGTTATCGACCATACGTTCCTACAAATTGTCTTAACAAAGACTTTGTTTTCTAGAGCAATTTACACTCTGCAATTATGATTTATTGCACATCAGAAATTTTAGTGACATTACGTAGCAATCTTAATCAAAATGTTCGTCTACCGGCTGATATGAGTTTTTTTTTAGTCATTCTTAAGCACTGTGTGCGTGAGTGCGACTCGTCTTTTGTTTGATTGTTCTTATATAAATACCTCTAGCAAAAACCCGTAGTAAAAAGTAAAATATAGGTATTTTATTGCCACTTATAGTAACAAATAACGGAATTATGGAGCAAAGTATGCATGTTTGATAGTATTTTAATAAAACTACTACAAAGGTAAACGAATAACTAGGTAATTAGAAATAAAACATAAAAATGGTCGTGATTCATTTTATATATCAATAATCATTTTCTGCTGCAATAAATCTATCATAAATATTCAAATTAAAAAATATATATATATATATATATATATATATATATATATAGGTCAGAATCACAAATTATCCGATTTTACAAGAAATAATAATATGGTTAGGAAATTAAAATTGTCAGAAAAATAGTTCTTTTACATGGAATATTAAATCCTAAATTTTATCTAAAAAGCCGTAGTTTATTGTTTTCGGCTATACTATGAAAGTTATTCTTTCTGTGTGTTTGTATTTGAAATAATAAAATGATTATTATAATTTGGTCTTTTGTAAGCAAATCTTTCTTTTTATTTTATTACAATCATTTGAAGCCCGTACTTCAATATTAATTAGTTGTGTCATAATGTCTTTATTTTATAAATAAGGACATTCTAAACGTGAAATACAATTTGTATTTGCGTCGATATCACGCTTGAAACGGACATTGGATTGGATTGAAATCTAGTACGAATATATTTAGGTCATGGAAAACAATTTTACAGGTTTTAATATATTTTTTTTTATTCAACAAACAACTCTCTCAAGAGTCAAGAGTTTTCTATCATACAGATTTATGATTATTAATAAGAACAGCATTAGAGGACCGGCCCAGTGTGAGTCAAACTCGAGTACCGAGGGTTCCTTTCTAGAGCATAATATATTTGTGTTAAATACTTAAAAGAAATTATTTTCAATTGTTCATTTACGGATTCTCAGCACGAGCACCGCTCACACTTGGCCGAATTTTATTTGTTGTTTTCCTTAAGATTGCACCATGATCGCCCAAACCTTGATGCTTGTGTACATTACAGCTTTTACGATAGAGCAAAAATAAAAAAAAAAGCTGATACGCACTAAATATGCATTCCTGTACTTGGAGAATGTCACATAGACTTTTTATAAATATCCCTATAATCTATAAGTAAAGAACTATTACTTACATTTTAACAAAATTTTAGACGCAGTAGTTTCGGAGATAAAGGAAGACATGGTAAATTTTCGTCTAATTCCTTAAGCTACTTTAAAACTATTTGCTTTACAATTATAACAAATACATATTCGAGATCCTTACAATAATCCCTTTTATTTGATATGTCACATGACACAGTTTGTAGGTCTTTTTTTATTTTCTGATTTCGTTACCAAAGCGATCTTCATATTTAAAATTCACTTATTTGCCATACACGTCCTTGTGTGGGTCACAGACATTTAAGTATATGTGTACCAAATGTAAAATTTATCGGTCTAGTAGATTCATAGTGAATTGGCTGTGACATATGGACGGACAGACATACCATAAGAGTAATCTTATAAGAGTACCGTTTTGCTTTGGTGGCACGGAAACCTATAAACCTGGGTTATTATTGATTTTTCAATTATCCATTTGAACGTGAGAAATTTATTATGATTTCTTTTTTACTATTTTTTTACTATTCTATTTTTTCGTTTTATATTTAGGTATCAACTCTCGCATGCGCACTCTTATACATATGTAACATGTAAATTTATATGAAAAGCCTTTCTGTTGCATAACATTTTCGAGTTTTGAGAATTCAAAACTTGTAGATACGTAACAACAAACTTATTAAGAAGTATTAGAACCAAATTAATTAACTAATTTAATTTGTATTAAGTAACTGTGTATCGACATGGGAATTTAGGACCATCCGGCACAGATATATTATACATTAGCTTTTGCACGCGACAGAGCTCGCATGGATAGAGAATTTTGTTAAGGAATTTGATTTTTATTAAAACTTCATGATTTAAAAAATAAAACTGGATTCCATTGTTTATTTAGATCTCGATCCTGCTCATGATTACAATTCGTTTAGATCTTCTTTTCGACTTCCTTCCCAGACCTTTCCGTTTCCTCATTATCTCCTTCTCTGGCGATTTTCTTTTCTTTCTCTTTCACACACACACTCCTTATTTTGTCGTTTTTCTTCACACTTTTCTGTTTTTCCTCGTCAAACTGGCACACAAAGGGCCGACAAAATGATATAAAATAATGACTATCTAATTATTTTCAATGGTATTATAATCTATACAGGGAAAGTGCGTGGTGGCAACGTCGGTAAGGATCGCACTAGAAAAGCCTACACGGACCTTATTGGTGGCATATTAAAAAAGGGCGAAATTATAAGCACCCGACACCGATGACGAGCTAGCACGAAAAGATTAATGGATGTCAGTGAATCAAGCGAGATATGCAAAGATCCGTACCATGTGGAAAGCTATAGTGTCTGCATACCCTCCTTACGAATAGGCGTGAGTCTGTATTATATATAGGTGTAGCTTATATTTTTTGCGATAATGAGTTTTACCAGGCGACATATTTCATCAAAACCGGTAATGGCATTCCTTAATTATAGGTGAATGCATATAAAATCAGACAGGCTCCAGATTATATTATATGCACCAGTTTATTCTATCTATACCACTATATAAATCTATTGGTTCTGTCTGTACATTAATTTTTTCCCACAATTTTGTGATAAATAATTGTTTTAAGATGTAGTGATTCACATTATACTATTTTTTTTTTCATTTTTATCTGTCTGTCTGTCAGTATGTCTTTTTATAACTCAAGAACATCTCGGAGGATCGAAATGAAAATTGGTATACAATTATAAAATGTAGTTGCGCACGTGATAGGCTACTGTCTGTTGTTTTACTGTGTGTCTGTCTGTCTTTGAGTGTTTTCATAACGTAAGAACGGTTTGACCGATTATGATAAAAATTGGTATACATTACGAACATTTGATTTCGTAAATGGTAGGCTATTGTTTTTCGGTTTGTCGTTTTGTCTGTCTGTACGTTTTTTTATAACTAAAAAAAGTTTCACTGATCTTGATGAAAATTTGTGATTGCGTAAATGATAGGCCACTGTTTGTCTATCTGTTTGTTAGTATGAGTATATGAGTCTTTTATAACTTATCTATAACTATATTTTTCATTATTGAGTTTGCAATATAAGTAAATAAAAGCATAAAGATTCAATACAGAATATTTAATTTATGTTCAATGAGACATGAAGTTCAGGGCGTATGGTTGTTTTTTATGTGACCTCTGACACATAGTAAGTTCCACTTAGGTCTAAATTATCTAACTGTGAGATATATGATAAACATTGTACATGATTACAATGTAATTAATGGGCGCCACCCGACAACAAATGCCGAGAAAAGATATATAATCAAACTTAATGATATTCACGATCAAATGTTGTACAAAGAGATTAAGGTAGGTACCTGATTTCGAACATTGAACTGGGTTTACTTCCCACCTATATTTGTTCTTGGTCTCTCATCTGTGATGAAACCTCGGCAGTAGGCAGTGCAGGCAAATATGTTAGCAGAAATGTTGCGGACTGAGGCTGTCTCAGTAAAGGAACACTGTGCACTTTCAAACCGCCGTCAGCGCATCCAGATATCAAACATCCATTCTTGCGGGGGCGAAAAAAAAAAGGGATCCTAGAACCACCATAGACACGTGCCACCGATGATAACCGGTATACCAGATTTCACAAACCACTTCTCAGAACAAAATATCGCATCTTACCCAATATTTAGGACGATCCCACGATAAATACTTATATTAGACTGGAAAAGATTCACTGGTTATGATATTTCCTTGAAAGAAATATTATAACCAGGGCAGACATGCGCCTTTCGCAATGTCTGCCCTGATGCTTTTCAAATCAGAAAAGAATACCCACGAATTTTTGTATTTGAAAAAGTAATCTTCGATATGATACAAATTATATGGCAGATCAATCTAATCAATTATATGGCAGATCGATGGATTGAATCACACTAACAATTAGATATTCGAAACAGATGCTTTTAAATTTCTTCTTTTTTATGATCCATCGACTGAATCGCGTCATAGATGCAAAAAAGTTTGTTTTTATTTCTAAACAAAACGAATTATGGAACCATTACAATAACACTACGACATCTCTTTCAGAAGCAGATATATTCGTTCTGCACATTCGTGCCATTGAACAAAATTACGGAATCGATTCTAAAAGTTTCTTCATGAATGAGAAACTTCTTGAGTAAAGTAGACTGTAAACATTTCGACATAACGTCATCTGAATATTTGTGCTATTACAGATTTTAAAACTTCTTCCATTTATAGAGACCTATATCATCTCCGAGTATAATAGCTTAAATTTTATTTGGTAGTAGCCCCGCCCAAATCAAAACCGTGAGCGGTAGCGGAATCGATATTGCAAATAAGACGAAGAGCAGAATCGAAAGTCGAGACCGGATGAGGACGGAATCGAGAACGGAACCATGGTTGGAATCTAGTTTGGAATTAAAATTAGAACCAAAAGCATGTTCGGAATCGGAATAAGGACTAGTGTTGAGGTCAGAAATCAGAGCGGGACTTCTTAACCTTAATCTACTTAGTTTGAGACCGGGTTCGGACTTAAAAGTGAGACTGTAAAAAGTGACACAAATCGGTATCGAAATCAGGATTGGGAGTGAGATCGTAAACGGTCGATACATGAGATAAAGGAATATGTTCAAAGTCCACGCGGGCGAAGCCGCGGGCAGAAGATAGTCAGCATATAAAATTTTATTAAAACCAGTTAATAACACTACGTAGGTATAAAAAAATATACAGAACAACCGATAGACAGATTAAACACCAACTTATATTTAAAACAATACTGAGTTCTATCATTATACAAAATTTCATCCAAACGTACTGTGGACATCACACATCTCAACTTACATTACTGCTACGTAGTACGCCCGCGATACGCTACCGTTTCTTTTACGATGTGTGCATTAAAACTGTACCAGTTAATACCATAGGTTACCCGTAGTAGCCAGATGTAATTAAAATGCTGCCAGGTAACATATTTCCACATTCGAAAAGAATCATGCATTTCGAACCGATGGATCTCATGCGATAAGCGCACAAATGGACAGACAGACAGTCATACAGCGAGATGTTGTATTTTATGATATGCATAAATATTCATAAACGTGGAAATCAACTATGTTTGTATGAGTTACCTTGTAAGAATACTTGAAAATAAAATAATTTTATTTTATATCATTCAAATATCTCTGGAAGAAATAGACACATTTAGGTATTACTATTATTTTGCAAGTTATTTCACCTGCGTATATAAATATTATATTCACTGTCAAGATTACGCCTTACTTGATTATAATGAATTAGGTAATCAGGTAATTAATTAATTGGATATTAGATAAAATGCTAGAAATTATTAGTGTATATCGGATCACCAATTTCTATATAGCTATTAAGCTAGGAGTCTCCGAATTTTATGCGAGCGATCACTCTGTTAACCATGATCACAATATCGATTTCAGCTCTAGCTTCATTTTGATTCCAATTATGGTCCCGATCTAGATTCCGTTTCTTTTCAAAATTTTATGATTTTTTCAGAATATAGAAATACTGACTCAATTGTAAAAATTCGTTCACTAATAAGAAGCTCCGTAAGTAAAATAGACTAATAAAACTTTTCCTTCTTTGGCTTTCAACTTTAAATTTGTGCCACTAAAGATTCTAAAAATTCTCTCATTCATTTAGCTATACTGTCCTCTATTAATATGGACCAAATTTTATTTTGATAGTTTTGATACCAAATTTTATTTGTCTTGGCATCGTCTATATCGGAATTATAATGAACAGAATGAGAACCGGAAAGTCGAGACCGGAAAGGATCGAAATTGAGAACGGGACCATGATTGACATTGATAGTGAGAATAAAATTAAAATCGACAGCGTGAACGGAATCGGAATATGGCGGAGTACGGAGATCAGAATCGGTAGCGGGAGCGGAGTCAGCATCGTAATCTATTTAAATCGTGACCGGATATGGAATCGAAAATGAAAGTAGGACCGCGATGGCAATTGAGAGTGGGACAAATTACCATCGAGAAATAATTAGATGTGAATTACGGATACCCTCCTGCTATTTTGCAAATATTTTGCGTTCACAGTTATCTTGAAGACATGTTTGCATTCAAATTAGTATTAATTGGAAAACCTACGATTCCATATCTTTTTCGAAGCCTGGGGCTCAGCCACTACTGTTACTATGCCTTTGACTGCACCTCGCTACCTTTTGCTTGGTGCCTTTTGCTCCTAATAGCAAAGTACCGTATCACCTTTCACTTAGTACTATGTTTTAAGATTAAGTTCTATTATTTTTTTAATGAAATGGGCCAACTAGACATGAGCACGGAGTTCAATGGGAGTAGAATTGCCAGAAGCCTTTTCTGTGGTTAGAATCTTTGACAACAGACAATATTAGATTAAGATTCTATATTTAACAGTGGTAAAGTCATATTCTAACCAACTTGCTTGCAGCACAAAAATGGGCCGGCTCGAACGATGAAATACAACACTCTCACAGAATACGGACATAAAGTAATAGCTTTCGCGGTTCCGTTTTGTCCAGTTAGTGAGAGCTCCGGTAGCCCAATTCCTCTTACCTTCTAAATCATCCCGATCCCTTTTCCATTAGATATCCTATTACCTTCCAAGAGACCAACAATGCATTGGTGACACGTCTAGGATTGTGAGTGCCCAATGGGCACTCCCCATGACATGACCCAGGCACTAACCATGACTAACCATTTATTCGCTAACGACTCGCGTACCCTTCGCCCTTTAATATGTAATAAAAAAATAGGAGAAAGCAACATTTATTCGTTAACATGTCAGTACAGACGTGATTATTCGATGATACCTGGGGTATATATTTCGTGAAAATGTGTACAATAAATCATTTGAGATGAAATGTTCTCGAAATGGACATTCTACGTTATCGGTTGCAAAATAAAATTGGAATAATGCATTTTGAGAATTCGTTTATTGAAAATGTCACATATTAAACCAGCAACAAAACAGCTGAAAAATTTGAAATGATAAGAAATTTTGTTACTAATTTTCGTGATAACAAAGTAATATTTTTTATGCATAATTGCGTCGGAAGTTGTCATGAAATATTTCTCTTGATTTAAGTAACTTATCGATGTTCAAGTTACATACATAAATATTTGTGAATTTGAGTTTAAAGTGTTTTTAATAAGAAATTCAATGAAACTTTGACATGTCAAAATTTTTCCAAAATCTTGTTTTTGCCAACAACTTTTCGAAAGCATCTGATAAGATGAGGTGTCCAACTGCTTTAAACAATAATAGATTTTTAAGCGTTACACCAGTTTTTTTTTTAAATAGCAGAAAGCAAACCGCAAAGGGTCCGTTTGAAATACGGCAAAGGGTAACCCGGATAAATCTTGCTCACGAAATGTAAACCTTTTTCCAATATTTTGACGACCTTAATCGCACTTAGACAAGATTTAAGGGATGCGGGGCCCTAACAGGAAGTTTTATGACTTAATAATACACTTATAAATTATTTTCACGAAATATGAAAGGAGATTCGCCAATATATATTTACTTCCGGATATCAAGGAACATATTTCAAGAAAAGGCATCGGCGTATTTATTATTTACAGCGAACGCCCGCGGTGTCGTATGCGCTTATATACAAATATATCATTTCAAAGGTTTCAATTTTGTTCCTATATGCCCTTTTCCTTATTCTTGGTCTCCCTCCCATTGTATATCGCAAAACCCATCGCTGGCTTTAGGACACGCCCGCTATCTCGATACGCTTTCACAAACCGAGTGTCCCGCTTCTTCGATTTGTATTTCTAGCTTACGTCGCAATTTTTATTTCGGCTCGATATAATAATTCGTAAAAACGCACTTAAACCAAGAAATGAAATTTATCTTGTCTTTTGTTCGTGGCATCGGAATATTTTTTTTTTGTAACAGGTTTCCATCAACTCACCGCTGGCTCTCGAGCGATCTTTTTGTTTCATATTTAAGAACTTGGACGGTACTTCGTCGTGCTGGCCTAGTGTCGAGTCGAGGGTTGTCAATGCCCGATGTTAACGATGCGGTAACGACTCAGGGATCAAAGGCTTAATAAGATATATTAATGAAGGTATTTTTCTTCAATTTTTTTCTCCAATTTCATTATTAATTAAGGTATTTTTCAAGGGACTGGGCGAATCGTTCAATTTGATTTAAGCGGCAAGCTCATTGGTCTATACAAGTTGACCAACGAATCATAATGGAAAATTCGAATCCAGTATTTTTTTGGATCGAAGATAACGGTCTGACTCACTAGGCCACCCATGCACGATGTAGACTTAATTTTCCTATATCAATCCTTGATCTACGTTATTTGATTATGAGTTTTTCGGTAGTCATTAGAGTGTTTATCAGAAAGAAAATATGAGTTATCTATTTTGGATGACGTTTAAAGCCTTAGAACATTCTTATATAGAAAGATGACACTTAAATAAAAATAAAAAGGTTAAGATGTGTAGAACAATTACAATTAAAATGCGCTGTTTTTGTCTGAACGTTAGTCACAAACTATTGAACGTATATGTATGGCGCTTTGACCAAACAGAATTGGTTTTAGATGGTTTGGTTATTCAACTTTATAATTCTATATACGCGTCAACATTTCTTTTTCATAATTTCACAACCTACAACGCTCAGCAAAGCGAGCGGGTGACCGCTAGTATGCAATATAATACCGGATTTCATTGAGCAAATTACGCTCCTCGATTGCATTTCTTAGCTGCACAAGTTGTGGCGATTAAATGCATTGTATGTAGCACATTTAATAGAGTTGGTTGCACGAAAACCAAGTTGGCGTTCTATGATTTTGTGAGCATTCTGATAAAGTTCTTACCGTGTTGGTGACTATTCGATGCCTATGCCGGTACATATGCTGCTGGTTGAAAAGTGGTATATGAGTAAACACTTCGTATATATTAGGTGGTAGACCGCAGTAAATACCCAAATTTAGACACTAGACCGAGGTTTTATGCCACCATTTTTAATGCGGAATATCGTTTTTCGGTATGATTCGCTTTAGCTACTGAACCTTACAGGTATTGAATTCTAAACCGAAAAATAATTCAATATGACGTGTGGCTTTTTCGCTTCTGTAAAAGCATTTGTTTGTGGTATAGTAAAAAATTGAATTACGAATTAAATATTTATTTATGTCACTGTCTTTACTTACATACTTTCTAATATTTTCAAAGCTCGCATATTTGCATTTTCGTTTGAAACAATATTAGAATTATATTTTAATTTTATTTCAAATTTTATTAGTGTTCCGCTTAAAGAATTTCCTACATATGTTTTAAGTGATTTTCATATACAAACAAATAATTCATTTCAACTGTTTCTTTTATATTAAAAAAACGATTTCGAATATATCAATTTTTATGTGGAAGTATTAAAATTCACCGCAGTGAAGTCAAATAAAGCATTCATAAAAATACATTGCTTACTCGAGCTTTGGAATGGGACACCATTGGCGCATCGAAGAAATTTAATATTTTCAGATTCTAAATATGATAAAAATGCTTCCTGCACTTCTACGAAAGTGTGTCCGTTCATAACCAAACTTTTAAGGTTATGGAAATTAAGCTTTTTTAATTTATATGATGAATGAGGTGGTTTGTGTCACGGTTCCATCTGAAGCTAAATAAATCATTTAATGCCTATAATATGTTATCCGTCGCATAAATGGTGAGACAGCGACTAGCGACTGGATGTTAGCTATTGTGCAAGCGGTCATTACTTCATGTGCTTCGCAAAGCGGTATACATCAGCAAGCTTGTTAATTTGGTATTGTGTAAATGCAGTTAGACATTTAACGCTCCAATCTAGTGCGATCGCGTACATTCTACTATGCCAGCCCATTTAATGCATCAGCAATCACAACACAACGCATCTCGTAAAGAGATCAACTTAACGGTAAATGTGCTAGGACACATCATACAAACTAGACATGGTTTGTTATTATTTTATACAAACAATTATTCAGCCAAAACGAAAATCATGTGAATATCATAGAGTTTTACAAAGAGACGCCCATCTCTTTCTTTTGATGTCTAATGGCTCCAGTACATTCAAATTGTTCATTGTAGGTATATTTTCACTATTGAAAATCCAATTATTGATGCAATTATTCCTTTAGTTAATTACATGAGGTGATTAATTAATAGATTATGAGTGTTTACGTCTATAATCTTATGTTTTATCGTCTTGGACTTTTAATTCAGGATTAATTTTTTATGTTGTACTAGAGACGGAGTTCACTGCTTTGGGAATACAGAAAGAAAAGAGCCGAATCACAGTGGTGTTCTGGCTTTGACAGGTGGATAGTATTTTAAATTTCTATGAAAACAATATGAGAAATTCGAATGGAAATATAACTTTTGATTTATTTATAGAACCTGATAATACTTAACGGCCACCCGCGGAAACAAAACAAACAAACAAACATACACTCACACATATGCACACACATACGTACGCGCGCACACATGCAAACTACAACCTTACAAAAACTTATGAGGTCTATATTATAATTTAGAACGACGTGAATGAACAAAACGCTCTTCATGTAAACCATTTAAGTAAATAAATTAAGTTATATTCTATGCTGTGGACGAAGAGATGGACTCACATGAGTGTTGTCACCATACGTGACGATACTGCGTACTGGCACTTACTTTCGAAGAAAAATCAATAATTAAAGTCACTAACACCGGAGCTTCCGTTAGGATCCTCGCAAGATAGGGACTTATCTTTGATCGTAAGACATTAATTCCTAAGTTACTTCGAGTCTTAGTCTCAATATGACTTAGTTCATAATAACCTCTAGATGTTCCTTCGAGTTCTAGAGTCCTCAGCTTTGCAGTATGTTGAATACGAATTAGTTTCATTTACTCAACGACTATTCAATATGTTGAGAACTTTTTAATACACAAACTGAGAACAAAGAAAAAACTAAACATCTAAATTTAAATTTAGATTTAAAATATATTTATTTCGTAAACCGTTATATTATATAACACGTGAAATACGTCATCATATTTAGTTAATTTACTCTTAACCACTTGTTCGGAAGGCAGTTTTCACTCAAAAAGAACGAGCGAGAAACTTAAGGGTGGCTGTTTTCTAATTTTATTACACGTAACAACAATAAATACAAAACATTGTAATAAATAGAAAATTACTAAATGAAGTAAGTTTAAGGTCGACTTTCTACTAGAAGCAGTTTTTACTTCTAGTGAGAAGCAGACCTGGTTATACCTATGGATATTTGTCTTCTATGTCCATGGACATTTGTATACAGTAAGAAAATTTAATCAACACATGTAAACTTATCCTTCATATTCCTGTTTTTTATATATTATAAGATTGATCTATAGCCACAAATTATTGGGTCAACTTGACGATATAATTTCATAAAACTGTTTCGGAATATTCATAACGTAGCTAACTTCATGCGTCATAGACAAATGATATTTAGTCTAGCAAAATTGCCTATAATTCTGCTTCGGTTTCAATTTTAATGATAGTATTAATTGCTTAATGATTTATCATTTAATTGATGTGCCTAATTGAATTTCGAATGAACGAGTTATTTGCTACGTCGGTATAATACCTTTACGTTTCAATTTACGTGGTAACAGATAATAGGCTTTGAGGCGAGATCGATTCGCTTGGTAATTAATATACCAAAAATTTCATCAAAATTGATGTAAGACAAAATTATTATTTTTTAAAATTATTATGTGATTCTAGTTTAAGAATTATAATGTATTATCAAGTTCCTGTACATCTGATGAAGAAACGCAATCCTTATACGATCACTCTCATTTCTTAGTCTGTTTTTCCTCCTAACATCTTCGGATATACCGGACAAAAAAAAAAATTGATAGATACATAGAGAAAGTAAACTAAAAACCTATGTATAGCGTAACTAAAGAAATTGATATTTCGAATGTTAATTTTGAGGAAAAATTAAAAAGTTCACAAAGCTTTCGTTAAGCGCATCTCGTATAAGATCAAATATTTCATTTAATATTAAATTCCCGGGGATATTAAATAATGAGAGTATCAATTATTTAAACTCGTAGTAACAGAGTTATACGTCGTGAACCGCTTACGTTACTGATTTAAAAATGTATATTTAACTGGTAGCCTCACACAATGTGCCAATACTGTTAATATAAGCAAGCCACACTGAGAAAATGAGCTTATATTATTTTAAAAGCATTTTTTTTTGCAGTCTAGTGAGTTTTTCAATTTATGAAGTCCTTTTTGAAGTCAGGTTTTCACTTATTTCATGAATAAATCCAAAGATACTGACCACCAGTGATTCGGGAAGTTGCACTACGCTCGTCGTGCGTCCGCTTTAACCGCTGTACGGGTAAAGCCTCCTTATTCATAAGATTAAAAAAAAAACATGGTTAGGCGTCGAATTTATGTCCAGTTTTAGGATAGTAACGAAGTGCATGTTTTAATTCAAAACGGAAATTCATTTATTGAACTCCATCATTATATGTCTATAAATGATAAATATTATATTACACATCTAAATTATATTAATATTTTTGTACCTAATTTATGTGAAATAAAGATTCATTATCATTTTACAAGTTATCATGCCGAAATTTAAAAATTCAACTAAAATTTTGATAGCTAAATACGTTTTTTATCGGTTTGCTTTTGCTATATTAGCAATGTATTTACAATAGTATTGAACATTCTTATAATCACGTGTAATATCACATTAAATAAATTCATATTTTGAAAATTCCTAATAATACCGTAAATTCATTCCAAATATCACTCGACACTAGTCTCCAATCCCTAACAACAATAATAACTCATACAAACGTAGAAGGTAGCTTATCATCACGCGCCAATATTACGAACGTACAATTTGAGCGAAGAAGTTACGTAAAGTAGCAAGGTGAGAAAGCACCGATAAATCTCCTATAATATTTTACCTTCGAACAGCATCCGCGACGAGGGAGACGACCCTTTAGCCAGAGGAGGACAGAAAAAGCTTCGGCGGGGGGAAGGGCGATGGGTGATACGACACCCGACCTTCCAGGTCGGCCCTCGTCCTGCACCGCTTGATAATAATTTAATCTCCTCATTTTATTTCGGCTCATTTAGCCGAAGTCGGCCGGCAGTCGCTCGCTAATGAAAACGTAAAAGGTCCCGTGTGTAAGTCCCCCTACTTAGGGCGCGCGGAAATTCTTTCGTAGAAGGAAGCGGTACACGATGGAGGTCAATTTTGCGGTGAAAAAAGGTTGAATAGAGACAAAACAATGAAGGCTAGTGGACTGGTATCATGCTTTCTAATAGGAATAAAACCGTGCTATATTAAAGGATATGTGTTTAAAGGTATCGATTTACTTAAAAATATTAATATACTAAAAACTGTTTCCGTGTATACATTATAGAGGAAATACGCATTTTTCTATTGCTCTTTTGTATTCTAGAGATTGGTTTTTCAAATCAGGCCCTGGCATATATTTGTTATTAAAAGGTATATTGTAGACTTGTATTCAGATGTTCATTACCATAGTATTTAAATACGGATATGCACATGCATACCCGTTAAACAGCCTGTCATATTCGTTAATCTGTTGTCTAGTAAATTGAAGTGCGATAAAGAAAAGCATATATATGAACTCTCGCTACATATAGCGGTGTTCGGTACTGTTATTTAACTTTTGGACGCATGTCCGAAACTAATTCGTACATACGAATTAGTTTTGTCTATTCGATACAACATGCTGTTATTGTAAATCATTGTGTGTCATGTCATATGAGATTCTAGCATAATTGTATCGAGCAGGGATCAATTATAATATCTTATTATTTTAGGTGAGAAATTCTGGTACGATTACAATTTTTTTAAATTGGATATGGAAAACGGTTTTAACGATTTTGTTGGAATTTTGTGTTATAATATCTTTTTACTGTTCGATTAATATATATATATATATATTTCTAAACATTGCTTTATAATGCCATCTCGTGTAGAATTTTGAAGTATTTGCATTGTCGCTATGCTATTGGATGTTGTGCTGAGGTACGAGTAAGTTTAACATAGCTTTCTCAACAACATGTGGCACTTTATAATACAAATTAGGGAGATGGTACTAAGTGAGATTAATTACGTTAGAGCAGGTAGCAGGTGAGTTTTGTATATTATGTAGTATATGCATGTTACGTATTCAAATATTTATTGTTGGAAATGAAGTTAAGCAAATTTTCCGGTGGGAAATTATTATATTCCCGAGACAAACTCGATAGACGACGACCGACGCTCGGTCGCTCAGGTATTATATAGTTTTTATGTTACTTAATAAAACTGAATAAGGACGTTAATTGGACTTGGAAATACGAATATAAACTAACAACAGAGTCAAACTTGGCAAATCTTAAAAGTTTATTCTATAAATTTGAATTCAATAAAAAAAAAACGCTTTGAAAATTATTCGAAACATTGTATTCTCTTTAGAAAAACACTTTCAAGCAGTGCATGTTTGACCAGAAGCTACCGGGTTCGACTCCCAATAGTGGGCGAATTAACTAATTAGTTTTAAATAATTCACTCTATTTTTACGAATACTACATGGAGGGCTAAGATCCAAGCTCCTATCTGAATCATAAAGATTATGGAAAGAAAAAACTGGCCAAGAGCATGTCGGACCATGCTCATTATAGGGTTCTGAAGCCTTTATTACTAAGAAATGCACTACAGACGAAAAAAGTACGTTGTTACTCTTTATTCATGTTTCTCTCACAGAATAGGCACTTTAGTAGCATATAACTGGATAACAAGTATGTATGTCGACTATTACTATTAAACTAGTGTAATCTAAACTGTATCAGCAAAAGAACGTATCTTTATGGCATTTATGTCCTTTTGTTGGGAAGCGCAGTTTTTCTGCAATAACTCATAAGCCGTATATTCGATCATGTTAAAAAATAATTTTCTTTGAAATTATTTATTAAGAGAATACCTTCGTATTTTTTATATTTTCGAATATGCGGTTTAGAAAGTAAAAGGGGGACACAAAATTTCTGCTATTTTCGGAGCGATTAGATCCGAAATTATAGTTGTAATAAAAAAAAAAAAACTGTTTAGAAACCTTAAAATGTTTTTTAAAAGAACTGTTGAAATATATACCACACGTTGAAATTTGCAGAAAAAAAAAATTTCTGCTTCTGTTACATTTATGGAGTGCCCCCACCAAAAAAATTATCCTTGTTATTTAACTACCCCAGTAAGTAGCGACTTGTACAAGACACGTATACTATAAATTTTATCAATATAAGTGACGAATGAACGGACGCACGGACATGACAAAACAATAAGGGTTCCTTTTTTGCCATTTTGGCTGGGAGCCCTAAAAATGGAAGGGTGTCCCTCAGGTCTCAGCAGTGGTGTCATTCAAATCTGGCAACAAATTTCGAAATAAAAAAGAATCTATTCCTGCGCTTTGTTTTATATATTTGGTGGTCTTTGTTGGTTACAAAGATTTATTTTTCTTTTCAAAGGCTTACCACTACAAAATTTTATGACTGGACGCAAAAGTCTAACCTAACTTCTTAATACTAGTGGTTTAACCATTACAAATTCTAGGGGAAAAATAAAACGCTGAACAGAAACACTAATTAATAAGTCTCTACAAAAGTCATGTTTATATATTTTAAATGTTATTTTTTTATTGTTCTCGTCGTATCCCTATTCCGATAAATGCTGGTGGCATTGATAAAGCTGTTTTGAAGTGAAACTTTTTTATCGGCGTATGGGAGAAATTTTTTAGCAATGTAACGTTTTTCTGTTACGCGCCATCTTTATCTGTTACGCGCCATCTTTATTTCTGGGTAACATTTTTCCGTTACGCGCCATATTCATTCAATGTTATTAATGTCATCGTGGCATAAACATAATTGTTACTAAGGCCACCTGTCACATATACTTTCTGTCAACAGCCTAGATCTATTTACAGTTTGTATTTATTACATTTTCCTATTATCTAAGTTGAACCCTTTTCAACCGACATACATAAACTATATCTCACAATCTTTCATTGAGTGACTCAATTTTATATGTAGCGTTCGATAATTTTCCTACAATTCTATATGGCCCTTTATAACATCGCATTAATTGAAAAATTTTACCTATCACCCTTCTAGGTACATATACCATTACCAAGTCTCCTACATGAAACTCTGAACATTTCTATTTCTGAAACTCAGTAGTGACGTGAAAAATAATATTTCAAATAAGTGATTAGCGAAAAAAATTTTATAAAGTTATTTGTATCCATGTCTATGATAATAAAAGCCTTTTGCATGAACTTTATCTAATTTAGCTTTATTCAACCAATTTCTGTGAAGTTGTAAATAGAAAATAATTTTTCGAAAAATGATGTCATAAAGAAGTTTCACTTCTTACGTGTGTACACTAATACACACCCACACTTTTTTTATTTGAAGAAACCTAAATTTGATGCGTTTAAAAGAATTAAGTGTACTCTTCAGACGTATAGAAAGATCCGCGCGGGCGCTATGTAAAAAGCTTATTCTGTTGCCAACATTAATTTAAGCACAATTCAAATTTAATATTGTGCTCTCGTCTTACCTTTTGAACTTGTTCTAAAACGATTATTTACCTCGAGAGACATCCACCGTCGAGTCTCGCAGCTAAAAGAAAGTAGCAAATTATAACCGAGACAATTGAATGAAACGGAATGTAACTGGAGAAGAATGTCGGGGATTTGTGCTGGATCCCACGAGGGTTGCGATAGCGAGATAACGAATTGGTAGCGAACACTCCGTTTAGCGAGATCATTTGTCTATGGGACCTATGTTCATTAGTTGATGTCGACGACGAAATATTCGTTCTCGTATAACTGATAAAACTATTCTTACTAATCCTAAATAAACAACCTCGTGTCTTTGAAGTTGACTCGTTAAAAATCGATTTTGATATACGGCCCGGGATACGCAAATTTGATGGGGAACGAAACCAAGTGTTGACAAAAGGTGAAAGAGTTCATTGTGTTGCCCCTCCGCGCAACATATTCGCGCATCTTATACTAAACGTTTGTATTTTTCTTCCATTCCTGACTTATAGACATTTTATTTTTAAGACAGGGAAGTTAAGCTATCGATGGACATAGTGTTAAATTTTATTGTCATTTTTACCAATGGAATTCAAAGTTTTATTATTTAACAAAATTTATGCAATATATTTTATAAAATCAATATAGATAAAGATGAATCTAAATATACATATATAATGAAAATAATTTTAGGCTATCCATGTATAAATCTCTACACACATATAATTTTTTTTACTTACCTAGAATGCTCAGCGAAGTAGGCGGGCGACAGCTAGTAGAATGGAATCGATCATGCATATTTTCGCAAACATTCGTAATTTCTTTCTTTTTTAGAATAAATTTGCCAAAGTAATTATAACAAAAGTATTACATTGAAAAAACACTTATGAAAAATTTGGACATAACCCTAATAAATGCTCTGCCAGACTATAAGCGTAAGTACAATCGTTAAATCGCGGCACCACGTGACGAACTCGAATTCTGTCCCGCGCTCGGGCTCCGTGATGTATTATTTTTAAGGTATTTATGTAGTCACTTACCTACAAATGACATATTTTGATATTGTCAATGATGTAAAGGTCGCCAAAGGTATATTACTAAATTAGTCTCTGATTTTCCACATATGTTCCACTCACCTTTATATAAACGAGGCAAACTAAGGCAAATTATTGCGTAAACAATATACAGCACGCAACATTTCTTGCGGATTCGCAAGTTGTTGACTATTAGGGGTAAATTTCACTATAAAGTAATAGAGCCGCAGCAACATCACATCTATAAACTCCCCAACAATAAATCATGTTTGCATATTCGACAACAGTGAAAGGCATTGTTATTAACAACTTCAATATTCATCATACACGATTAATTTTAAAACGTCCATATCGTAAACGTAACACTTATACTATATCGATAACGTAATACTAATGCTATATTATCATTACAAAAAATATCTATCGTAAAAAATTAAAAAATAGTGAATAAACAAAATACCTAGCTTCTTTGTAAGTTCGACGACAGGCCTCTGCTGTGCGACTCGGGTCACTGCACGCATCCCAGCTGCTTCGCGTTTAGCTGGGGGATGTGCCATGACGCACGACCGTCAGCTGTAGCTAAGGTTGTAAGATCGTGAATTTTTAGTTCTAAGCTATTTTTCTCAGAAACAGCTACTTCAATGATCATAGTTTCTTTGACAAAGTCGTTCTAAAAAAGAAGAAGATAATGAATATTTGTGGAAAGATACATGCTTGTTTCCATGCGTTATAAATGCTTTCAGTAATATAAGATATATTTTTTTTACCCCCTTTGTCTATTGTATATATTCTAAGAAATTATTTCTTATTTACGAGTTTTTTTGTTTTGATTTATTAGATATGTGGTACAAATCATCGGTCGCATTCTATTGATCTTTAGATCCCTAGAATGAATGCACTAATAGCACCATCTGTAAAATTTTAAACAAGTCATGCTGCATGTTTTATTTAGAAAACAATTTATACACAACTAGTAATATATCTAGCATAACGAAGCACAAATCTGTTTTCAGTTCAAACCGGGAGAAATAACTGATAAAGTTGCATGTATTAAGAAAACCTCCATTTTCTCTCTTGGACTACAAATAGTATAAATAAAATTATGTTTTAAAACCTTAAGGGGTTTGATTTCTTCATCGCATGATACAAAGTATAAGCTTAGGAAAAGATTAAAAAAGTTGCAGCTATAAAATACCCGGCGAAAAATGTTGTAGGGCAATTTTATAAGCAATGAAGTTTATAATCAAGTTAGCATGCAACACGCGATTATCCTAATATGTCGATTTGAAGAAACAAAAAAAAAAATGTAGCCCGTATGGCTATAAAACGTATTAAAAAGTTCACGCCTACATTACAGTTTTACGTTACGACGTATATAAATGTTTATTATTTTTCTTGTTTTGTTTATTCATGCATTTTTCATAAGGCGACTGAATTAATTTACGATATAACTTTTTTACTGCTTGTATATTATTTTTTTCTTGATGGAATATTGAACGAGAAAAGAAATTTTACCAACAAGTGCAAGGATAATTTTATGGAGAAAGTCAAGTACAGAGATTTTGAATAATTACTAAATAGAAAACTTGTAATTAACATACTATTATTGTAGATATTGTTATTGTATAAGTGACATGATTTTTCGTTGCAAGGCAAGTATTGTTAATGATTAGTAAATAAAATGAGATACTTGGATAAGATAAAGTCTGTTTTGATCATAGAGACAATGTAAAAACAGCAATGTTTCGATTATGAAGTGTTAAGGAGAAAAATTATTCAATATACTGGAATAGGAGAATTTTTGTAATCATCTAAAATGCCTGTTTTACAAGTAACGAAGTAAACGTTTGAAATTATGACACTGTAACGCGTACTACATAGAATGCACAAATGCACAAAATGCACAAAAACGAGTTAAATAAAGGAAATTTATACCATTTGCTTTGGTATTGCAATTCTGTTTCTATCCCAAATCTATCTCACCAAAAATAATTACTTCTGGAGGCTGTCGCTAGCAACTGCGAGCGATCGGCAACGGTGATTTTTGTTTATACAGACTTCAAACTAAGTGATTTTTGCAGCGGGCGCCCACTGGTTTTAAGATCCCCATGCATTAAAAGTGAACAGTAGCTTTGTGTATATTTTAGCCAAAAATGAAAAGAACAAGACAAAAACATTTAGAATACATCCTATAATCTGATCTACAAACCATTAGGTTATTTTCTTTTTATATTTTGATATGTGAAATAAAAAGTCACGAATTATAATTTTTCGATTACTCCCCGATGTCTCTTCCAACTTATACCTTTAACTTTATCGTCATTAATATTGTCATAGTCTATTTCTAGGGTACTATCTCACTAGTTTTGTGCAGCGATGCTAGCGCCACCTATCGTATGGTTATGTTGTGATATGGCGCCAGTGAAAACGACGCGTTTTCAGTCGCCGCCTGGTCCTTCCAAAATCGCGACTAAAAATTGCACCGTGAATTTAAAATACATTTTCATACATTGCTTAGTAATAGTAGGACTGACGAGCGGCAACCCTTAAAGACGGCGATGAAACCGGATACATTCATATCAAAATCACTTTTCATGTGCTTCTGCGCACGTGCAATATCCAAATTTTTATTGGTTTTCGTATATTGTGTTTGAAATATTCATTAATTAAAAAAGGGTTTTATTTCTTTTTAAGTATTTTCCATCAACCCCAAATTTATATTCGACCATCCTATCCATTTCACTTATATAAAATGAAATGGATAGGATTTATTTCTGAAATATGATGACCCTATAGCCATCCCTAAAACTATCCGTTATGATATTTCTCTTTTTATTTTTGAGATCCTTGAGTTATAAATATTATCTATTAACTTGTGAGCTCGATAACTTGGAAGACGTTTACCCTACAGGCCATTCCAGAAACTTTTCACTACTTCCGAGCTTAAAGTGTTCAAAAATAAAGGAGCAGTAAATTATTGACTTCATTACGCTCTAAAGATCAATTTACCTTTTCTTCTTCTTCTGACTTCCGGCGTAAGGACTGAACAGAGTTATTGTTTCCCGTGAACGTTGAGACAGGCGTTAATGGACTGCTGGAAAATGTGCTAAAACTCGATCGATGAATGGAAAATTCTCTTATAACTAACTCTGGAGAGCATTGTGATGTGATGAACAAAAATATCACAAATCCATCATAAATCCTATTGATTTTGATATTTATCACATATTTATCATTATCGTGAAACAACTGAGAAATATTATGAATGTCATTGAATTTTTCTAATCTCATTAAGATCGTCTAAATTTAAAATCTTTGATAAATGCGAAATTATATTTATTTCTTTTTTTGGACTGTGAAATATAAATTAGCATAATTACGTAGAAACAATACTATATTCATATAGTAAAAAAATAAATAATAAATATGTTATGATACTCAGAAATTTATAAGGTTAATATGTTTCTATGCGTTTGTAATGTATGACTATATCGTAATACTATGCGTACCTGTATATTTCTACGCGTTTTTTACAATTGATCTTGGAAACATTTAGCTGGAAACAAAGAAATTCAATATATACAAAGCGTAAATCCATAGCAATAAACAGTCATAATTTATTGTGTCTTTATTTGCGTTCAATAGGTGTAAACTGGAATGAAAGAGATTCTTAGTTCTAATTGGCAAAAACTTTGTACTGTATGTCCCCTCTAGTGGTGAAGAGAACATATAGTAGACTTTATGTATATATAAAGTATAAATATATATATTAAATGGTTTGAGATATAACATTGTGTATAATATATACATATATAATATGTACAAGAGTAGAGAGGGAAAAATCTGTACATTAAGGATATTGGAGAAAAACTACTCTGGGGATATTGAAACGTTTACAGAAGATATTTCAATGGTTTAGAGTTTTTTTGTCTTTCTGTGAATTCGTTCGCAAACTCTACAAAAACTACTGGACAGAATTTCGTAAAACTTGGTATGGTAGTTGTTTATCCCATTTTACTGCTATTTTTTTTAATACTTTGTCTTCTTATTTTGGACAGAACCGAAATCAAAATCAAAATTAAAATCGGAATCATAATTGGGGCTAAATTGGAATTGGAAGCAAGAGCAAGACTTAGATCATGGTTGACGTCTCGTTTGGTCAATACGAAGGAATAAATATTTAAAGTATGCAGGAATTTATTCTATATCCACGCAGGTAGATCTGCGGGCGAAAACTAGCCATAAAATATATATATATGTGTGTAGAATATTTAGTATATATTTAAATATCATTCATTGTTAGAATTCATTTAATGTCAAACATTTATTGGCACACCTTGGTGGTCATCGTGACGACAAATGGCATGACGCTCTCTAATGCGTGACGGCGTGCCTCCTCGCTTTCGCTGCTTTCTACTGCCTTGTGTATATATCGTGGCGATTTTACTTCGTTGCTTCTCCGTACGTTTTGTATATATATTTTCTTTATATCATTAGAATAAGAATAATAAGAAAAATACATTTATTTTATCAAATAAACGTTTTTATTTATTTCGCTGTATATTTATTTATCGGTTCGCTTTAATCATAAATTCCCTCAATAAGTATAAATTTCAACGTTCCCCATCTGCCGGGCGTCCTGTAACTGCCTCCAGTTTCTTAATACCGGAAAAATAAAAGAAAAATACAAAGAAGGTACAAGTCGACATAAAAAAAAATATACATAAAGCAGAATACGGAAACTGCAGACATGCTTAAGTAGTATCATTGTCAAAAGCTCGAAAGAGAATAGCAAACGTTCTGCAGAATAAGGATCTCGTTAAAGAACGCGAATATGCCTTTTTGCAATAATTTGGCCCGTCGCTAACTACCGCCCCGGAAGCGATGCAACGCTTTTGACGTCATTACCCGCGGAGGAAAATTGTTGAAATATGCATTCTTTCACGCTGGCATTCTCTTTTTTTCTACCATATTTAACGTCCCCCTTGTTAAAATTTTAATCAAAGGAATTTCCTGAAAATCAGATGTTATATACATCAATTCATTTGATGTGTGCAAAACGCGAAGGGAACTCCGTTCTCGCGTATTCAGAGCATCCGTAAAATGTGGCTAAAGGATGAAGCGAGAAGGCTTAAGGAGTTCCTTTTAAATACTGTCATGAGCAAAGGCTGCGGCTAAATTAATGGACCGGCTTGTACTCGTTGACATTTTATTAATTTTCACAAATAATCTCTTCATCCGCTATTGAAACTCACTGTGATTTCACTCGTGACTTAGAAAAAAAAAACCTCATTTTTTCATCGTTAGTATGTTTTATATAAGCCGATCGAGCATTGTGAATCAACCTAAAGAAATGTCCTACGGCTTGGAACGAAATAAACAATCTAGAAACTTATAAAAGTTTCTAGATTTTTTGTTTCGTTCCATTTAGTTCTTCTGCTAGTTATTAGGCGGCGTCACTGTTATTTCCTAATTAGTTGATCGATGTTCAATACTTTGAAAAAAATTAATGAAAATGCTGTTGGGATGATCTTTTTTTAGTTTTATTGCGTTTCATTACAGGAAATAATCAAATCAAAATGAAGTGGCCGTTAAACATTATTTTTTTGTGTATGCATAAACTATATAAAATAAATTATTTCATGGGCATCCGAGAATATATACCTACTTATATAAATTAGTATTGAAACTGAAATGAAAAAAAAAAATTGGTGGTGGTGGTGACATTGCTCTGGTTCGTTACAATATTTTAAAGGAAGCAAAAAATAAACGACAGAACATAAGTTAGATGTTGTTTTTACTGGTAAAACTAAGCTCGACAATCACACTGTATCGAGGTATTTTAATCCTGCGAACTTTTTTTATAATTTTCCATGTTCTCGTGGTACATTTTGTCTACAAAATACACAGTTTAAGCCAATAAAAATTCTAAGTAATAAAAAAAAAACTCGTGAATTGGATGATAATATTTATTTTTCTAAAGGTTAAAGGCGATATTAGTTTTAACTTCCCGCTAAGAAAATTGAAACTTTTCTAAAATTTTCGGGAAGTTATTGGTTTCACCCCATTTTGCAAAAATCGAGTTCTCATCAGATCTCAATGTTCTGAGGGCCTAGGAAGCTTCCTTGATCATCCCTGAGATGATGTCCGTATGTCTGTGTGGATGTGTGTGTGTGCGTATGTGTGGACGTATGTAAACCTCTTATAAGTTTTAAACGGCTTGACCGAATCGAGTCCACTAAACGGCGTTCCAAAGAGTTTCACCAAACTTAGATTTCCTGAAAGTTTGGGTCGATTTTGACCGGTAGATTTCGAGAAATTTACAAAAAACTAAGAATTTTTTTTTACAGTGGTTTTTTCACAATAACTTTAAAATGGCTTGATCGGTCAATTCAAAAATCTAATCAGCTCTTAGCCTATAAAAACACGTCGATTGCCGCAAACCAGGTCAAAACTGGTTGATTCGTTTGCGAGAAATCGTTGTCGAAAGAAATCGAAACAAACCGTTTTTTTTACTCAAAAAATCGCGTCAAATCAGTAGTCAGTATATTTTCGAGTGTTTTGAACTCGAAAATAGCGGGAAGTTTCAGGATTGGCCTACAGGGTTAACCTATTTTTTGTTCTGGATTGTGATCAATAGGATAATTATTCAGAATTACGTAACAAAAATTAAAATCCAAAAATATTAATTTTTGTACTCATGGCATTCGAAAAGCTGATCTATGGGGTCGATTTTTATCGATTTTCGAAAGTGCGATTATCTCAAAAACTAATAATTTTGTTACTGCCATTATTCTTTTGTTACCACATTTGTTCAGTTTTCGTGCGTATATACATACATACATATATATATATATAAGAACTAATAATTAATGTTACCTAAGAGTCAATAGGCGAGTCTGGTTCGATTTTTCTGACGACACATATTAATTTAATTAATAATATTTATCTAAAGTATTTTAAATATTTTATTTGTATGCCGTTTGATTGGATTAACATAAACAAAAACAATCGGAAATGTCTGAAAACTTTAAGGTAAATGCCTTGACAATGTTATTACGTTTATATGTTCTTGTTATTATGTCAGATTTTTGTAAACCCACTGAAGAGGTTTTATTGTTTTTATTTTTATTATTAGCCCCCTATCTGCACTGGACTAGCGTCAAAAGCTCACTGTGCAAACCGTTTGATATATCTGGCAGGTAAGGTAAGAAATTTATTAATTAAAAACTGACATGTACAAGACGCGGTAAAAACTAGATAAATATTTTTATTTAAATATGCTTAATTGAATCAATAGATAGATAATATTGTAAATTGATTGTGAATTATTAATGTATATTGTGCTTAGTACAATAAGAATTACATAGACATAAGAAGTAAATATCAAGTAGATTAAGATTAATTACATAAGAAAAAATAGAATACAAAAAAAATTTGATAAACAAGAAAATGTTAGCATAAAAAAACAATGAAAAGAAAAGGAAAACGAAAAATTAAAAAAGAAACGAAAGAGAAACAAAATAAAAAAAACGAAACGAGACGGTTAAACCATTACCAGTAATTATTTTAGAAACCTGCCACCTCAGTACGAAAGGCTGCATAAACGGTAATGAAATGAATCTGACAAATAGAATACAAGGGCTGTCGCTTGTGTGCGATAGGAAAAGATGAGAAAAAAAATCCTTCGATTTAAAGAAATGGTTGGCGAGTATACCTCACCAGTAGAGCAATTGAATCTGACATAATAGTCGTAGAAGCCAATTTATAAGCATTTTCTTCCCCCAATGACGATCTTAGATCACAATCCTCGATGCTGGCTCCATGTAGGTTGAGGTCTGATAATGACCGTTATCGCAAGCGTGGTGAAAACATCTGTACCTACAGTTTTATGTTGTCTTCGAGACACCAACCAATGTGGATTAAATTGACTTAAATGAAAAACTCATTGATTAATTGAGTTATGATGACCCTTGGTCAACATTCAAATCTGGTATCTCCTGTTTGGAAGGATTTTTTTTTGAGCATTCGTCGCTGTTAAGAGTTAGAGGCCCTAATACCGCCTTTTAAAACATTTTTTACATAATATGAGTATATGGTTTTGTTAATTCGTAGCGATATAAATATAATTACAGTGATACTCGTAGTACCTTTTTTAGTTTGCCTATTTAGGACAATCAATGTTAGTGTACCGCCAGTGTCTTGTGACGCATCATAGTCGTGTTTGTGTAACAATTCCATCCTGTTCACTTAGATATTGCGAGAACAACACGAATACAAGCCTCAAAATTTATAAAAGTACTCTCCATAAACAAGTGTTTGTCGAATTCAAAATCTATACTATGTTGTTTTTGTATTTAATGAAATATCAGTCACATAAAAATATATTATATGTTCTTCAGGGCTGCAGGAGATGGTAAATAAAATGAATGATTCTGTTAAGAAAAGGGGTATGAAAAGAAATGTCGGTAAGACTAAGGTGACGGTATTTGAAAGGAGCGAAAGTACGACCGATTGCAATATACTTATAGGAGGTGAGAAAGGCGGAAAAGTGAAAGAGCTTGTATACTCGGGTAGTCAGTATACAAATAATAGTAAACATGATAGAGATATCGAAAGGAGACTGAATGCTGGAAATAAAGTGAATGGGACCTTGCTCGCTATAATTAATAGTAAAAGCGTCGTACGACAAGCGCGTATGGGTATCCATAATGGGGTCCTAATCCCTGCGCTTACATACAGTAATGAAAGTTGGGTATGACAGAAGAAAAATGAAAGTAGCATTAATGCAGTGAAGATGCGATCGCTGCGTAGTAGATCGTTGTGGAGTGTTTCGGAAAGATAGATGCAGAAAAAGTGTATAGTAGTGATGGATGTAGAGAGCGGTGTGCTTTGAAAGAAGATGTAGTGACAAGAGTAGAAAGATGTACGTTGAGTTGGTTTGGTCATCCGGAAAGGATGAATGAAAGTAAATTAACAAAACAAATTTATACAGCGAATGTGTATGATGGAAATGTCGGCAAGGGCCGCCCTAGAAAACCCTATGCGGTCCATATTAGTGGCATATTAAAAAAGGGCCAAATTTTAAGCACCCGGAACCGACGAGCTTACATTAAAAGAATGGTGGATGTTAGTGAGGCAAGAGAGATATGCAAAGATCGTACCATGAGTAAATCTATAGTTGTTTTCTACCCTTTGGGGAAATAGACGTGACTATATATGTATTATTATTATGTTGTTCATTGTTAGAAAATTATATAACAAAAGCTTGGCATGATAAGTATGAAGCTTTCGACAACTACTTTTCATTTTTTTAAGTTAATTATTATTATAGATTTATGTAAAGCACACTAATAATGTGTCATATTTCTGTTCACAGTTTCTAGAGATTGAAAAATTTTCTAGTAAGAGACGTCTGTTGTGAACTAGGAAAAATATCTATTTCTTAATCAAATTAACATTAATATGTTTCCTTTATTTATTGAAGAAGACAGACTCGTAAGTATATACTTATCTCAATGATTCGTAGTTACTATCCTTGAGAAGGTACGAGTATTTATGACATACTCTATCGAAAATCACGTTTTATGACGTCACAGTTGGGCAATAATATTCATTGGTATTTAAATATCTGTTACGTAGATACTTATTTAGGTATCTATTTTATATTCCTTTAAAACTTTCATTAATTCAGTGCCGAGCTTTGAGCATAAAATAAAAACTGTAATATGCGTTTCTCCAGAAAAATGAGTCTTTCTTACTTCGTTTTAGAAATTTATGAAAGGTTAACTAATCTGTGTGGAGCGCCTTTGAAAGATAGATGTAAGAGTGGTAATTTAAGAGAGCGGTATGATCTAAAAAAGGTAATGTTCAGAGTAGCAAAAAGTACGTTGCGGTGGTTTGGTCACCCGGAAAGGATGAATTAAAGCAGACTGACAAAAAAATTTACAGAGCAAATGTAGGCGATGGAAGGCTGGGCAAGGATCGCCCTATAAAATTTTATGTCGAAGAAATTCGTAGCATATTAAAAAAAGGCCAAACGCAAAATCCACGAGCTTGCGTTGAAACTATAGTTGGATGACAGTGAAGCAAGAGAGATATGCAAAGATGTGGAAATCTGTGGTCTCTGCCTAACCTTCTGGGAAATAGTCGTGAATTTATCTACACAAAAAAAAAAAACAAAATGATTCTATTTATTGTATACGTCGATTTTGGCCTAGTGAGTCTCAATGTGACTAGTAAAATTAGTTCGTACTAATACTATTACAGTTGCAAGTCGAAGCCTGGGAGTTTCCATCTTATGCAACTCGATTGTACTGTTTTGTAGAGTTGGTAACTCCCGAATGAAGCTAATTAAAACTTATACGTTCGTGGATTTCAAAGTACATTTGGCAACGTCGCACAAAAAGATGTGAATGTTGCTAAAGTTTGTATGCGCAATCTTAGTAATTGAGAAAAGAACGCAGTCTTCACAGACTCCTTCGGTTTTTCGGTTTTAATTTATGGATTTCTATATTTTCATTTTAAAATCAAACCAGTTAAATCAGTACAGTAACGCTACGCTTCTAAATCTTTGAAAGTTATCGATCTTCAGTTAAGCGTACAAATCCATATATAAAACTTTGCAAGCATCTCCATTGCATTACGTCACAAGCGGCGGGACATAAAACCGACACATCCAAATAACCATAAACAGGGAAAAGTTGAGAGCGCGACAGATAAAGCGATTTACAAGCTATTAAACAAAACTCGACGACGTAGAAATTCGGCTTGCAGATCCTCATCACAATGAGGCGCTAAGAAAGCCCTCGGAGGAGGTATTATGTGGTCGCTCTGTTTATAGAATACGTGAACGCAGTTTAATCTACTTCTGAAGTGGTGAGCTTTATTTACAACCCGCTTATGGTTTAAGGGCGATTGTGTTGTTGCGGCGACAAATAGATTTAAATGAACTTAAAATCATTTTGAATGCTACGGAGTAACCCTTGGTTAGATATTATAATACATAACTTCTCTTTGTCTGTTCATTTGTGTGCGGTTATAATTCGAGAACTATTAGTCCGATTTGCATGAATTATTTTTTTATTATGGAAATATATAATTTGGCTAAGTTTTAGCATACGTTAGCTCCTACTCACGGATTAGCTCGCGATCAATTGAGCAAATTTATTATTATTTCTTTGTACTGATTGGTAATGATAATAATAAAATGAATGCTTGGGAATATCGGGATTGAGCTCGATACATATCGACATAGAAATCGAGGAAAAGAGCGGGTCCAGAATGGAGATCATTATTGTCAACGTCATCGAACATAATTAAATAGTATGAAATTCATTCAATGTAAATGCGGCCGGAGCCGTAGACGAAAGCAAGTTCAAAATATTTATGGTTGCAGCTGTCTTAGGGAGTTTACTCCCTAAGACAGCTGCATTTATGCTGGGCGTGGATATGAAAACAAAACGCGTATTACCGCATATAACAATAGTCGGTGCACTAAAATTTAAAATCTTTGTCGCAACACTAAGCGCTAACTTTATTTTAACATTTACCGTTGTCGGTTTGTGTGTTCCTTTGAATAAAATATGCTTTTTAATCATCTTCTTTTTTCATTATTTACATGTTTTCTTTTTAAGTGCGCAATGACTAATCGAAACATCAAAATTTATGTTTATACACATTAATATTCGAGTTGCACCGAATAAAATAGATCATAAATTGATTCTTGCATTCAAATCATAATTAATAAAAAGTGAACTGATAAGAAAAAAATACATCTTTGAAGAGGAATAAAATAAGTACATATAGATAGAAAAATATATATTAATAATTGAATAAGTTAAAGATTATGTATAGGATTTAGTTTTAGATGGTTTTTAATTTTCATTAAAGCTTTGTCTTTGTAAATAATATTTAAAACACATATCGACTTAAAAAATATAATAAGATCAAGAGGAAACCAAACAAAAACAAATCCATTTTATATTACAATAATACTTATAAATATTTTTTTTCTTATAAATTAATTTCTCACCTATATAACCACATCCATGTTTTTTTTTCTCTTCTTCATGGTTAGATCTAGCAACTTTTATGGAGTTGTTCAACGGAATCGGTTAAACTCGGTTAGGGGATTACGGCGTACAGTCGTTTGTTTTTAACACGGGCTGTGAACCTAAGCTGGGAACGCTTTCGCCGAATCTGTAATTTTCTAATCGCTTGAAATTACATGTCGAAATAACTCGAAAGCTGCGAAAATACTGTTAACAAAAGCACACAGGGGACGAATGTACGGAACAATTTACTCTTTGTTGATATAGCGGCGAGTTCTCAAACGCGATTATACTTAAACGTTATTGGGTACTATCGAACAGAAAAGTTCTTATGTGCTTATGAAAATAATAATATCATTTAAACTTACGCCTATTACTCAAAAGGGTAGGCACAAGGTTTTCGTTTGTTACGATCTTTGTATATCTCTCTTGTTTCACTGATATCCTACAAATTTTTCTTGCAAGCTCGTCGGTTTCGAGTACTTAAAATTTGACCTTTTTCAATATATCACCGATTTGGTCTCCATAGAATTTTCTAGGGCGACCCTTGCCGACCTTTCCATCACAAACATTCGCTTTATAAATTTATTTTATCACTATTTTGACTCGTCGTAATTAATAAAAATAAATATTCGGTTATTTCAAAAGGAACTCATACACATAAACAGTGAAACTATAGTAAAATATGTAAGTATACTCGTGCAACCACAGATGGTACTGTACATGAATTTATTACCTAAATATTGATTGTTGGAAATGAACATAAGTGCGAAAGTTATCATTTTCCCACGGCAAACTTGAAAGGCAACGAACAAAGCTCAGTTGCCTGAATAATATGTCATACATAATAGCTACACTCATGCATTATTGATTCATTATGAGCACATTATTTATTCATCTATAATTACAGCACTCTACACTTCTATATGTGAAGAGTTTCAATTACTTAACGTTATTTTGATATCAGCTGGTGAATCAAAAGAAGAGATGGGATGAGACAATTCTGATTTCAGGTATTACAAAAAAAAAATCATCGGAAATGTAAATTTTGGCTTGAGAGATTTTTTACTAAATGGACATGACTTACTCCTTAGGTATTATTCAACAATTTTTCAATTTATAAAATAATAAATACAATTTCATGACATTTTATTAGAATTTATTTAATTTTATATTTAACAGGATAACGCATATCACATACAAACACATAATACGTCTTGCCGTGTGTTAGTAAAAAAAAAACTGAATTTGTAGAAAGTGATGATACATAATACAATATTCTTAAACAGAAATACCTAGTAACTCCTATCATCCAGAAAATAATAAAAGCCTCCTTTTATGGCGTCAGGTGAGTAAATGGAATTTATTCTTCGTTATTTATTTGTTATTTAGCAATGGCAGTTATTACTTGAAACTAATATTTTTATTTTAATATCGAATTTAACTAATTATATCGCCACACAGTCATACTAGAGATGGAAAGTAATTTTCAAAATGATACTGATTGCAACTTTATTATTTTATAAACCTATAATATATTTCATTGTTATTGTAAGTCCCCGTCACTTAATATTTATTCGACCATTTGAATAAATATTTGATTCAGAGATGTATAAGGCACAGACTTCATACGTCATACTATTTTGTTGACTAAAAGGAGACATAATAAATATGCCACAACATTGCTTACGGCTTATAATACGATTTTACTGTTTTTATTGCATTTAAGGGACGATGATTGTGCTAATGATTAATTTCACTAAAAAACGAAATTCCAGCTAATTCCTTTATTGAAAATATAATCACGTAAAAGACAATTAGGCATATCGATTTTTTAAAGTAATGAGTAGTTGTATAGTAAATATACTTCTTGCATGTGGTATATCGCTACGCGGCTAAGAAAGGCACATAAGCGAATAAATGAGAAAAAGCCAATCGGTTGCTAAGCGTGAACCTTCTTATCGTGACGTATTTTGGCTCTCTAAAAACCTATTAAATTTCTCTGATTCCATTCCTTATTTTAAGAAACGACGATAAATTATCGTGAACCAGCTTTGACGTATAACACAATCAAGAACGCAATCGGCTAGTAAAATACGGAGCTTTATTTAGTAAATAAATATATTTAGGTGCTTTGCTCGTTGGCGAACGCGATTCCTGTGACACATTGGAATTAATATAGGTAAATTCTTAATACACGAAATGCACTATATTTTACATTCGTTGCTTCGAAAATTTATAGTCCTACGTTATAAACACATGACATATGTTCTATAGAGCTTAGCTTTTTATATAATCTCTTTTGGAAAACAGATAACTTGAATATATTAATTAAGCAGATGTAATTAATTTATTCAATATTAATTACATCTGCTTTATATATATAATATACGAAATATATAGTATACATGCCACGCACGCGCAAGGCGGTAGGCAGTGGCGGCAGAGAGGAGCGATGACAGCATAGAAGAATCACGTCATGCCGTTTGACGTCATGGCATACGAGTTGACCTTACTTCAAAAAGTGTCCATAAATGTTTTACTTCAAAACGGTTACTTCGCAGGCATAAAATTCTAAATATATGCAGAACTAATTAATTATTTCTATGGTTTATATAAAAAAAGCAAGTATTTTTCGAGGACAGTTTCAACTGTTGTTTCTAAGTAAAATTTTTTCGATTGCCGTATTTAAGACAAAAGAAAAGATTTTCCATGTTCATAAGTCTACAAACTTGTGTTTCGGCCTCGATTTCGATGACGACTTGGTTTTTCGGTTTCAGTAGCAATTTTGATCCCAATTGCAGTCTTTTTTATCTTTTGGTCGCCTTTTGTCTTAGTCCTAATTAGGATTCTGATTGCTCCGTAGCACCACGCTTACATAAAATGATTACTTTTTTTTCAATAGATCATGTTGTTTACGAATTCATTACAAAGGGTACTTTTGACTTCGCTGGAGATCTTAAAAACCATCCAAGTTAAATTATTTATGTGACGTGAGTAAAAACAGATGAAAATTTGAGAAACCTTTTTAAACTTCGCCCGATGCTACTAACCCTCTCTAAAATATTTAATATTTAAAGTTATGCGGTTAATTAAAACGTACTAAATAAACACGCATAATTCCTCCTTTTATTAATTAAAAAACAATACACGGTAACATCGTTCATATTTTAAAGCCTATTAGAATGGAGTGGATATTAAGTAATTTCGTATAAGTTTCTCCGGAGAACATATGGCCCGTCAGAAACCAATTAACGTTAATTTCCGATATATCAGATGGATATACATTGTATAATACATTGTTCCAAAGTTAAGGTACCGGTAGGTATGCGTTGTTTTGTTAATTGGATTATGTGTTGCTGATAGAACACTATAGGCTTTGCTAAAGCAAATCCCAAGGGTCGTTTCTACATACATAGATAAATCCTTCATTTAAACTACTCATATCCATAGTTTAATTTGGATGGAAGTAGGTACGTAATTGATTTAGTATGTATTGACCCTATTTACTTTTCTTCTTCTTTTAGGTAGGTCTTTTTCTTTTTATATGTACCAAAGTTCTTGTGCTATTACACCTTTATATATTTTTACTAATTCGAAAAAGATAAAAATTTTGAACGCAATAAATATACGCAACTATAATAATTTTTAATGGTAATCAACATTGATATATACTTAATAACATTAAAAACCTTATAAGACAAATCTCCGAATACTCGTCTTTGTGAATTGTTTTAGTATCCCCTTTAATTAAATAAGTTTCAACTTAGATTTGCTATTTGTTTCAAGGAGATAAATAGTATTATGTTTACGTAATACGTACAGAAAGTTATCAATTCTCTTCGTTTGTCTATCTATTTCTAAAGCACTATTATTCCCAGTAGGCCTAGTATGAAACACTGTCTGTGTATAGGACTGTCCCTTTCATTTATTGCGTTTCGTTAGAAGGGCAGTCGTATAGAGATACTCTCGTCTGGGGTGTCATGCTAGCCCCTCAGGGTTTCTGTTCCCCGATGACGAACCAAAGACAAGTCGTAAATTGTATTACATTCGTTTTATGTGTACGACTTCAAAATCGACTCCATATCCAATGATTACGACAGCCACAGAAGACGAAACTGTAAGATGTATTTGAGACGAGAAATACACGTAAGTGAACTCTCTTTCTTTCTAACTCGGTCTACTGATGTACGATGTATTGAGGACGAGCCGATTGAGATCACGTTGGGACTTAAAATCAGAGTAAACATGCTGGCTTCCTTCATACCGAAAATATTTTGAACTAGGTACCTTACATTCGAGACTCAGTGTAAGGTATATAAAACAACGTAGTGAATAAAAACTAGAAGCACAAAGTACACTTAATTATTCACAATTAAATTGTATCAAGTGCAATTTCACTTTCGGAACAATCATATGGAATAATATGGCACAAGAAAAGCAAGGTAGTAGACGTTGTATTCTAAATGTGCAAGCTCGGCCTAGTGTACTTAACATTTTGGATAACCTCTGCCATATGTTGTGGTGACTGTGATATAATGAAAAGTTTTGTGCGCTAATAAATTTCACAGACTTATTCGAAAAGGTTTATTATTCAACTCTGAATGCGCTTAGAGTGCGATGTGAATGGTTTTTAGTCTTACAATTTTACATTGAAAATGGAGAATGACATAAAGAGTAGAGCAAATAGTGTGTAATAGACAAATCGTATAACCGAAACCGTTTGGAAATTACGGCTTAGTGTTCAAATGTAGATATTCGTTTATTGGAAATATACATTAAGGTGTGTTTGGATTTTTGTAATTATATTATTTATCGATTCTTATTTTTATTTCGTTTTAAATAAGAATCGACAAACTCTTTTTGTAAAATGCATTGAATTAACGAGCTTTTCTCTATATACTATAGAGATCATGTCGTCAATGATTTACAATACAGTTTGTATATTAGTGTAAAGTAGTGAGAGTAATCTATAAAAAACTAGTCAAATGTAAAAAAAAGGAAATAAAATGACATACGCTGTTTAGACTTCGCATTCTATATTAATATTGTCGCCAAATAAAGGGGCACATAGACAATATAACCTAGTTTGCATCAAAATTCATTTAGATGTCGCAATTGCAGCTGTGCTATGATAATGCAACGTATTTATAATAATATTCATTATAAAATATATCTATCCTATACACATAGTAAAACTGTAGGAACTGGTGTGTTTCTAGTGTGTCTATACATTGAAGATATACATGAATAGAGAGGACCATAAGAGAAAGGTTGTATAAGAGAAACGGCTATTAAATTTTTTCTTTGTCTGTTTGATTGTGCACATCTTAGAATTTACTAAAAGGAATTTAATGCGGTTTTAAAGGATAAATAGAGCTTGGCTTGGAATAGAAGTTACACTTTTACCATTTAAATCGAATGTAATAAGAAAAACATCTTTATTTAAAGATCTAGCTTGAGAATAGAAGGACAAGGAAACTAATAGATACTAGCGTTGAAAATCTCTAGACATCACAAAACGAATGAATAACAATATTCCAAAGAAACCAAAAACTTACACTCGATCATGACTCGCTCGAATTATTGAGAAAGGGAAAATTGAGAAAGGCACTGGGTCGAAACCGAGAGTGGAACCGGAATTAGAATCAAAAGCGTGACCGGGATTGAAATTAGAAACAATACCGAAACTAGAATTGAAAGTAGGAGTAAGTTTACGATTGGTAGTAAAATCGTTTAGTATAAAAAAAATGAAGAAACACATTGCAACTACAGGCCGAAAGTGCAAGCGCAAAGCTAGTGTATCATAAAACGAAATTCTAGCTTCTTTATTTTCCGACTATGACTAAATGAGGCGAGGGGAATTTGCCTCTTTTACATAAGAACTAGCTGGCTCAGCAGATGTTGTTTTGCACTTTCTTGTAGGTGACTTGCTCGTATAGTTAATGCCCGCAGCTGCGCCAGCATGGACGTAGAATGATTTGTTTTCCTTTGTATAAGATCGACGTCAATTTCAATCCCGGTCTCGTTTTCAATTCCGATCCCAGTTACACTTTTGATTCTGATCCTGTCCTCCCGCTTTCTATTCCAATTCCGCTACTAATCACAGATCCGATTTCAAGGAAGCCAGGGGTTAGTATCAAAATAATATATCACCAATATTACTTAATGATGGTCTAGCTTTTTACGAGTAAATGATTTTTTTTGATCATTGTAGTACTTCGATTTAATAATACAAGCACATGGTCGGAGCCGGGGACACACCCTAGTAGGCGAAACACACAAAACATGCAACAAACCGCTCACACTTTAAATAGTGGCCCCTTTTTTGTAGGACATGATGACGCTGTGTTCACCATGATTCCGATTTTCCGATCCCGCTCCTTGTCCTTGATTTCGTCTCGATCTAATCCCGATTTCGATTTTGCTTCCGATTTCGATTATGATTTTAGTTTTGATTCAATTCCAATAAATTATATAAATTTTTACGTTTTTTTCATGCAGGATTTCTAAAAACATCACGATAAAACATAGTCTAAAAGTAGCCCAGTAAGCTCCTCTACCTTCCAGTGAATGTCGCATGGTAATCTAATTAACCACTCTGAAGATACTCCGAACAAAAACACAGACGGACAGAGGGGTTTTTATCTTTAATACAAAACTTGTCCTGACAATTAGGAATACAACAAAAAACGATCTAATAGATCGGTAAAGCCGTTCTCAAATGATGCTCTTCCATAAATGTGGCAATTGATTTTTATTTATACAGATATATGTTTACACAGGTGTGAATTCAAAACATTAATCTCTTTGAAAAAAATGTTATTATTTTATAAATTCACCCGTTTCTCTGCACTGAAACGATTCGATCATTACCAGTTTAAGTGCAATCTCGAAAGCAGGCAGTAACCACGCGTCGTCGTCGACGTGCGTGTAATATTTGCAATAAAAAAAACCCGCGAATTTTCTCATCCCGAAAAATGTAAATTGCACTTCAGTGAGATGTAAATGAGTGCGGGCCTTTCATGTTACAGGTCTACAGGTGCCGCCGAGTCGGGCGGATTGCGTACAATTTGCGAGCTACGCCGCCGCACCAACCCGCCGCGGCTATTTGTTTGCGAACGAAACGATGCTAGCACGAAAATCGCGTTTTACCACTTCTTTTATTAGGCGATGAGGTATTGCGGCTCGGTGATAAGAATTTGCGGTGAACGTGTAGAAAGTCAGAAGTCGATTTTTTCGTCATACCACTGAAAAGCGAAAGCGGAAAATGATGATGCAAGTGATGTCCGAAAATCGACTGGCTCTCCTGTCGCTGGAGTTTCTCGATCTTTGAGTTTGAACACGTGTTTAAACGACATACATTACACAATTATTGCATTATTAATTAGTGCATGAATAAATTTCATAAGTAAATACTTGAAAGTGGTGGTCGCATTTCAAAACCAATTTTTCTTAATAGAAAGTAGTGGTGTTTTTTAATAGAAGCAAATCTGTAGAGGGAATGTGTGTGATGAAAAGGTCGGCAAGGGTCACCATAGGAAATCTTGTACAGACCCAATTGATGGTATATTAAAAAAGGGCCAAATTTTAAGCATCCGAAACTAAGGAGCTTTCATGAAACGAGTACTAGATGTCAGTGATGCTAGAGAGATATCTAAAGGTCGTACTATGTGAAGATCCATTGTCTCTGCCCACCGTTCTGGGAAACAGGTGTGAGTTTATATTATTATTATCGAGGTGTTTGTCTCACTTTCTATTTATTATAAACCGTTTCATATTATTGTTTTGGCGCGAAAACTAACTATATTAGAGAAATGAAAGGAGGGTGGCATAGAAATTTATATTTTAATCTCTAGACTAGCGGTATTTTTAACCTTTATCACTTTAAACATATACAAATGACAACAGCAGCTTTAATTTTATTTGCATAAAAAATGATATAAGAAAGTGCTGTAATGGGGTTTTGTTACCAAAAACAAAACGTGTTACCAAAAATCACAATATCAATTTCACGATTGCTTAACTTCAGAAATAATGGAACACCTGTAGAAATTGGTCAGATGCGGTGCAAAATATATTGACATAATATCTTATTCCGTTTGACGACTTTGGTGGCGCCACCACTGTCACGTCAGCAAAAAGCACGTGCTTTATTAAAATGATTCTTAAGAAATATATTTTTTACAAGACAAACCACACCGGTTAGGTCAATAATATGCAATACGAAACAACTTGCAGTATTTCTAAAGCTAATAAAAAAATTGTGCCAATAAGTTTTTTGTTCGTTATTGTCAGTGCATATAGGATCTATAAACACTGATACATTGACATATACAGATTTTTTTCAATCAGCGTTTTTATAATAAACAAAATTATGTGTTTAGAAATTTCAAAAGTGATAGTTCATGTCGACTAAAATCTTCTTTTGCCTTCTGTTTCTGTATCCCCCCGCGGAACTAACGTTAGGCATTACTTCATGGGGGGAGGCTTTAACGAGTGCTCTTCCGACATGTATTCGTAGCCACTTCTTCCTTCCTTATAGTTAAGTTTATATTTAGTTCGTTGCCTTTCTGTCCGGCGGAGGTCTTGAAGGATCACCGTTGCGAATGTACATGTTGCATCCCACGCTGCCTTCGATGAGCTCGAGCTTCGATTCTAATATAGTCTTTGGTCGAATTTCCTCTTTGAGGGCAGTTTCCAGAATATTTCTCTATGATTTAAAACAGGGTCACGCAAAAAACACGTGTTTTGCATCTTCGAAAATTCCAAAGCAATTTCGACACTCTGGAGATTGTTCATGTTTGAACCTGTCTAAGTATGCCCTGAAGTATCCCTGTCCTGAGAGCATTCATTTGCGCCAGATAATAGTTAACGTTGCCATGTTTTCGGTGTAGCCATTTGTCCATTTGTGAGATGAGGCGGCATGTCCACCTACCCTTCATCGCATATATTATTCGGCGAATACTGTTTTTTCTTCAGTTCTAAGTTCTTCAGGGTACAACGTAATAGTTTTTTTAACGCTATTAACAGCGCGTCATTCCTCAGCAAGCATTGCAATGGGCAGCATCCCTGCAATGATGCACACTGCATCCTCAGTCACCGTGCGGGTAGCACTGATGACTTTTAATGCACACCTCGGATTTCTTTCACAGTCGCCTTGGAGAACGGATTTCTTGTGGTGTGTGGGCAAAATGATTCACAGCGTTTTCAGATGATCAGACTTCTTTATTATAGCACAAGCTTCATATGTGGCGGTTGGAATACAGCTACGACGGATGCACTAATTACGCTGGAATTTATAGATGGGCTATTCGCCTGCACTTATGAGTTGCATATATTTTAATCGAAAGGGCGTGGCCATGAACTTGGCATTTTTCACGCATGCGCTTGGTACACCGATTCGCGGCCGTACCATAACGACCGCCGCGGTTTTAGGCTTCTTATAGGTCCCCCGCGCCTAGGCACTACTTTGTATGCAACTCATATGCGCATCACAATGATTTTGTAATTATGTTTAAATTCCGATAAAATACAAACAAAATATGAAATATTCTAAAAAACACGATAAATATTAAAAAATAGACAAAACATGTAATTCTTTACAACTAATCCCTACCCGGATAATAAAAACATAACTATTTCGGATTATTTAATTAACACACACGGTACAATAAAAACACAAAAGAATTCTTAACCTAGTCCATTTTATAAAATAAATAATACATTTATTTACAAATTATTGCTAAGAGCGCGACTGTTCGTAACACGTATCATCATAGAGTACAGTTTTAGCGATGATCTGTAGGGTCAATTGCTTTCAATTTCTTTTTTGTCTTTAATCATCAGGTTAATTTTCCCTTGTACTTTTATTCTTATTGTCTCCTTAAATACTGTTTGAATAAAATTTTAATCAAGATGTTTTGGATTTTATTAACATATAGCGCAAATTTTGTAAAAACAACTGTGGCTTGTACTACATACATGAATCTATCTGAAAATCCATATAAAATCAAAAATTGAACAAACTAGCAAGTAATTTTCGCTATTATTGATTTTCAGAATAGTGTCATTGAGATCAATACATCGCTGCATTCGATGGAACTACTGAGAGAAACACTTTGCCCACTCGCACATAAGGGTCGCTTCGACGGTCTTTTCGTATGCAGCCACTGCACTGCTTCTTCTATGTCCGTAAACCACTTGCCTCGAAGTTTTTCTTTTATTTTAGAAAATGAATAAAAATCGCACGGTGTAAGGTCAAAACTGTAAGCGGGTGAGCCAATATTTCTGTACCTAAATTCCTCAAATAGTTAGTTGCTTGTATTGAGGTATATGGTGAAGCGTTGTCATATTGAAGGAAAATCTTACTACAAGGTCGTTTTTCTCGAACTTTTTCCAAAACAAGAAGCAGACAATTGTTAGTGTCTCAGTTTGCGGTGACGGTTATTTTATATTCTAAAGAAATTTTTGTATAATGATCTGTCATTCCGAAGAAAGTGGCTACCATCTCTTTTCCGTCCTAAATCGTCGAGGCCTAGACCTTGTTTTACTTTAGTAGCCAACTTCTAAATAGGAAACACTGACCGAGCACACTGTGTTTTGGGTACGGGATCGTAAGAGTTAATTGAGCTTTCATCACCTGTAACCATGTCGTAAACAGCTTTTGAGGCGGCACCGGCAAATCTTTGTATCACTTCGCGACACCAATTAACACGACGGAGTTTTTGCGCTTCGATCGAATTGTGAGCTATCCACCGAGTACAAAGCTTTCTGACCGCTAAATTTTCATGAAGTATTTTGTGTCTCGTATCGATGCCTAAGTTTATTCAAATCTGCTGGTAGGTCACTCTTTCATCAGCCTCTATCATGTACCGCGCAGCACTGACGTTGTTTTCGGTCGTGACCACAGAAAGTCTTCACTCACGCAGATTGTCCATCATACCATTGCGACCACGTTTGAACTCGTTAAACCAGTTCTAAACAGTGGCAAGGGAGGAAGCTTCATCATGAAAAGCCAGTAGAAGTCTGTTATAACTTTCTTGTCTTAAATAGCGACGAAAGTAACAGAAAATTATTGCTCGAAAATTTTCTCGTTTTTAATTCATGTTGACGTTTGCAAACAATCTTCTTTTTGTCGCCAATTTGTAAAAACAAGTGACAGGATAAATGCAAATACATAATAATTTTGCCACAAAGTTTCATTTATTCAATTTAAATATGTTTGTTTATTTTACAGTTTCCAATTAGCAAGTTCTAAAAATTTTTAATGTTGTCTACGTATATATTCTGAAAATCAACAGAAAGCAGAACGGAACGACAAATTTAAGCGTTCGAATATTTTTTTTAATAAATATTCAACAGATTTACGACACGTATTTTATTTATATATATGCAATATATCTACAAACTTACTTATTTTATTGCGTTATTCGTGTGCTATCTCTCTGTAGCAAGATCATTACGCGCTTGAAAGAGGGATTTTCAGCAAATTCCGGAAGTTAGGGTTGATGCTCTCGCTTTGAAATACAAATAAGTCTTCTCCGTAGCTTCTGATCTTTTAATATTAAATGTTTTCTGTAGAAAAATTCTTTACACTTTGACAGGAAATCCTTTGATGTCAGATTAAAAATCTGTGTAAGAATTTCGAAAGTATTTATTGTTTTTGGAAGTCATATCGTCGTAAAATCATATACAACATTACATTGTACATTGATCGTTTGAAATGTTAATAAAAAGTTAATGCTTTAGTAACGATTAATTTAAGTATACTAATAAATATGATTTTTGTTTGATGTCACGCATCAAATAAACAAAAACTTTTAATATTTATTAAAAACTATTCATATATAAATAATATTTACTGAAATAGCTCCATTTTGTAACCGTCAATAACATAACGGTTGAATGCGAAGCAGTTTCGCATAAATAACGCTTGAAATCGTTTGCAACCCTTATGCAATGAAAATGAAATTAATTTTGATATAGTTTTAACTGTTAAATAGCGCATATCTCATTCAGATAAAATATGACATCAGTCTATTACTTGTACATGTAGCAGAGAAGTTATTTTTGTATTGTACCCCTATTATTAAGCCCGCTATCTTTTCATTGCTTGTCTGTCTTATTTTTATAAGGCCGTATCTTTTGAACTTAAAAAAATAATTTTAATTTTTCACAGGATTTGCTCTAATATTGACAATATCTTAACAAATAATAAATAAAGATTAAAAGTAAAATTAAATTATTTAAATCTCTTTGCTCTATCGTAACACCTTTATAAGCAATCTTTGTGTTCTAAGTGTATAATAATATGGTATGGCGATAGTGTAAATATAAGCATTCTTATTATATAATAATAATATTCTTATGAAATAAAACAAAAAATCCATCTTAATGCAAGTCGAATTCATGTTAATTATCTTGCAATTTAAAAAAAAAAATTCTTTTTGTATACTCATACAAATATGTATCGTGTGGAGTATGAAACTATCGAGGCGCGAGTGTGAGGCGAACTTGGCTAGTTATTAATCATTATGATACGAAAGCAGTAGTGGTCGAGAGTCAGAGCGTCGACTTTTAATGGTAAGCAATCGAATCCAAAACTATTATATTAAATTTGATCCAGATTTGGAAGTGGTGACTGAAAAAAGAATAAAGACAATATTTTTTATGATTTTATTACAAATGTATGATTTTCAGATTTCTTCCTATATTTGTAGTATTAGACGGCATTACTTGCCAAATTTCATAGTTCTAGGTCTAGGTCAACGGAAAATACCCTATAAATTTTGATTCGTTTGAGAGTGTAAAATATGCGTTTTTTTGCGGCATAAATTGGCATATCTTCTTTTTACGTTAACTTAAAAGTTTTATATTTTCCCAACTCTAAGGGACTGTAGACTTAAGTATGTGGTTTGAATTTCAACTGGTTAACTCGACGCATTCTCAAGATAAAGGGTCTTGACAGACAAACCGACAGACAGACGGACGGACGGACTACAAAGTGATCTTATAAAGGTTCCGTTTTCCTTTTGAGACACGGAATCCTAAAAAGACTCATTTTATATGCGTGTAAAATATTATAATCGTCGAATAATTTCTTGTGATCGTTTGATCGCGATCGAGCCAGTATTTAGGCAATACTTCTTAAATAATAGTGAAGACGAAGATTTTTTTATACAAAATTTTATGTTCATCGTTATCGATATCTCAATATTTTTATTATCGATCTCTTTTTCATATATTGGTATTTGATTGATATTGGCTTATAAATCTAATTAGGTGAACTATTGCTCAGCATTTGCCGGAAATATGTATACTGAATTCTCTAGAAGTAATACAGGAACTCGCATAGAACAGACTTTCACAGTTATAATTTAAAGATTTTGTTAATGTTTTTGAGGATATTTTCGTTCCAGAAAATAATAAATATAGGTATATAATGTTATAGTATCTTCTGTACGTCAGGAAAAAGTTGCATGGTACGAATGCTGCGACGCAAGGGAAGCAGGCGTATGGGCTTAACAATTCTTACTTAAAACTATTCAATAGTTAACTAATAGAAATATTAAATTGTACTATAGAGACGATGTAACGATAATATGTAAACACTTGAAAGCTTTGTGTGGTATTTCATTGGTTTGCTGTTGGGACGCGATATTCTCTTCCAGGAAAAGTTGCCGATGTTCGCTTAAAATAGATGGATTGCGAAATCCAACATAATACAACAAATTAAGGCATTCATGTAGAAGAGTTAGTAAAAAAATTAAAATTAAAAAAAGGAGATTCAGTATTTTTTAGGACTCCATTAGTATGTCCTAGCTGAAGAAGTCTCAATTCAATTCAAGTCAAATATCATCCGTCTCAATGCTGAGACAATGCCCCTGAAAGTTCATTATTTAGTTTATGCTGTACTTTTAAGAAGCCTGGCCCTGCACTATAGACGCAGGGCATTTTAACGTGCATCATCCCTTAATTTGAACGCTACTTTCGTTTAGCGAGCTCGTTATTTCACAGTTTGGTCGGGCATAAATCGATGCGCGAAGTTGTTGCATAAATCAAACTTTGTGTATACAGCCCAAAGTTACTGTCTACACCCTTAAATCCCTACTTCTACCTAAATTAAACAATCTTGAAGTAGAAAGTTGTCTTGAAGGGCGAATTTTCTCGTCCCGAGTCTTAAGCAATTTATAAATAATAATTTAAATTTTATCTCTAAAGAGAAGTTGGGTAATAAATATCCAGTTCTTTTTTGGGGGTGCGAAGGTTGGTACAAAAAACCAGAGTTAACATTGAAACAGTTATAGAAGTATTTGATACTTCATAATTTTTTTTGCCTTTTTTCTTGTTTCAACGTTTAGTGTTTCGTTGCATGCTAAAATTAAACTTTGTTTTGTCAGGAAGCAACTAATGGAGTTGTTTAAAATTTGCAATTGTATTTGAAATTAAAACATTCGATAATGTTTATGGTATATAATACTAAATGAAATAGACGAAAACGATTCTTAACTTCAAATATTAAGTAAATGGACAAAACTTTAGCAATAACATTTACTAGAAAATTTAATGTTACTTTTCAATATACAAAAAGCATTAGTTATAAATAAAGCTATTGTGATGATACGAAAACGTATTGTTGACACACTAATTAATATTACTATGTTCTAGTTTGAATAACGTGCTCATGTATTTAATTAGAATTTTTACTTCCCGCTAAGCTCAATTAAGTCCAATTTCCACAATAGATCGAGATGTTATCAATTATCTACTACTTGAGAAAACTTTCCTTAGATGTCCATATGTGTGTATACATGTGTTGTATGTGTCTGTGTGTGTGGAGGGGTGGGTGTAAATCTTAAATATTTTTGAACGAAAACACTAATTACAATCGGGCTGGAAGCATTGCAAATAACTTTACTCACGTTTCTCAAAAATTTATATCAATCGATTACGTAGATTTAGACACATCACAAAAAGTTTTTAAAACTATATTTATCACTGCAAGAGCTTTATGAAATCGTTTGAAAAATAAAAACTAGGCAACATTTTTATACCTCCCATAATTATGATAGGAGGACACAATAAATTTTGAGATCGGAACTGTGAGGAAAAATGTTTTTTTCGTGCTTTCCGAGCTCGAAAACATTATGGCTCGAAACAATGCGGGATGTTTGGGACCGGCCTGCAAGGTCAAGCTTTGCCCAGATTTTCTTCTCCAGACTAAGAAATGTGCGGCCGTAGACTTTAGAGCCGTAACTTTAAACTACTACCGTACAAACAATTTTGTCAAATTAAGTAATACAACTTGAAATTGTATACGTCTGAATTTAACGAATTTACGTTGTCGAAACTTTAACCTAACCCAGCCTAGAAACATTGTAATTTATTTAATAATGAGAAATTCGCGTCAAATTATCTGGGAAAATTATTATTCATTTGCAATAAGATCTGCTTTACCTTGACGAATCATTAGTTCACTGAAAACAAATTACTCCAAAATTTTGAAACAGTTTAGAAATATCTATCTCCGTTGCGTTTATTTGTGCGTCGCAATATATTTTTTAAACGTAATACGTTTTAAGAACTATTTCACATAATAGTATATTGAATGTATGCATCTATATCTATACGTATAATAAAAATGTAGAGTCGTCGCGTATGTACATCGAAAATATTTGCCAAAAGCTGATTGTGGATGACGTAGAAAGTATTATGACGGAATACAATAACAATATTTTTAAAAACTTTGTTTATAAACGCTAACCTCCAATAATACTAGCTGAATTTTCATAGGGTGTTCACAAATATCTTGAGCGTAGCTTGGTGCAACATATTAGCTATATGCCGACAAAATCACGTACGAAAAGTTAGTTACTCTTTGAAAATAAATATCATCCGTAAAATGTCTTGAGCACAGCTAGTAGTAGCTGTAGTGGTATATATTTATGTCTATATTGTACAATAATCAATGAACTAAATTCAGTTTTATTTCACACTGTCTTTTTGGAATACTACTAATTTATATGATTTCAAGCCTACTTGCCAGGATTAGTTAGAAACCACAGATTTCAACATGGCACGATCTTTGTATGTCTTTCTTGCTTCATTGATATTCACTGTATAGATTCTCATGATTGATGTAGTTATCTTTAGAAGATACCCCACACATGCTACAAATACTACATAATGTAGCATTTGTTATTAAAATATTTATAATACAACTTATATATAACACTATATTTAAATAACATTTTTTTTTGTGTTACATTTTGAATAAATACGAAGGTAGTAAATAAAAAAATATGTTACGAAATATTTAAAAATAATTCGACTGGTTAGAAAGTTTATTTCGACTGTATCAATACAGAACACGATACACCCAAATCGGCCTCGCACTTAACGGATTACATTTTTTTTTGTTTTAAACTTTGCGCCTTCGGGCGAAGTTGTCAAAAATACAATAACCTCGGATTAAGAGAGGGGGAAAAGGAGAAAAAAAACCCACTCAGTAAATTATTTCGGATTCCAAATTCCGTTTTTTTTTGCGAGCAGAAAAATGCTCTCGCAGCCTCAACTCCCTTCTTTCTTTGTGCTTATGTTAATACTGTGAATACACCAGTAACTAAACAATGGGGGCTATTTTTTTGTTCCGTAATAAAATCCATGTAAAGGGATTCGCGGGCTCTGCGTTGTATAAATCGCCTGCCTACGTGAAAATGCAAATATTTTTAATTTTTCTAGTGGCGTACAAAACTGTGCCCAAAAGCTTTTTCTAAAGAAGAAAAAATGAAATCTAAAATATAGAAACATTTTAGTAACAAGGCTTACATGCTAGGTTTTATAGCGACTATAAAGTTTTTTACGGCATTGAGCGACTATTTACATTGATAAAAAATCAATTCACATTTGCTCAAAAACGATTCATTCAATTTTTTTCAATTATCATAATTAGCGATGTTTCAAGTTTTCTCATTGAGGTGGATTTCACAGACCTATTATTGATTTTGGCCGCTCTCGTTTTCATTCAATGTTCAGTTACTTCAGTCTTGCGATGGTAAGGAACACTAAGCCCTAGAGGACCGGCTCGCGCTTGACCAGTTTTCTCTGATTGGATTCCTGAGGCCGTGATTGCTAATATACCCCTTTCGAGAATATCTTCTGTGAATTTCTTGAAATCGTGTTCATCTATATTTTACCGTATTTTCAAACAAAATCGTTTCGTAGAATTATAACATCGAGAGATAATATTTACTCAGAACTTAGACCAGAAAAAGTATTAAGTATCACTCAAACAAAAGAGACGAAATAACTTTCGTTTGACTTGTTTGAAAGGTTACCCTTGGAATATACAAAAGAAAAAATAATTCCATTCGTGAAACTAGAATCATAAATTAATAATTAAATAAAAAAAAAACTTTCTAGCCTAAGCGTTGGTGTTGGTCCGGTGGTTAAGAATATCGAATTGACATCAGAAGTAACTGGTTTTGTACTCGACGAATCGATGACATTGATTTAATAATATCCTCATATAATAATATAATAAGGAATCTTATTTATATATTAGTATTACCTCGTATATATGTATTGATGCATATATGGCGGGTGAATTGACTAATAATTTCTTAACATCAAGTGAAATTAGATCACTCACCCTGTACATCGAAGAGCATTTTAAGTAGCCGTTGGTCGCGGACGTAACCCTCACACAAAAAGATTGTGGGAGGGTGTGGTTGATATGATCTGACACGAATAGGCAAAACTTGACATAGCTCAAATCATGGAATAAAAAAAAATTTACTGGAGATGAACAATGAATTTGAAAGTAACCAAAAAGTATAAAAAGAAACACTTTTGTAAGAATAACACGGTATGAAGCTTATATTATTGTCAAGAGAACTGTAATTAGTTGCATGGTTTCGAATTAATGAGATAACTTAATTAGTGGAGGACGAAAATTGGATCATTTATTGTTTACAAACTTGTCTCATACGATTATATTGTTACAGGCGAAACCGTTAAACCAATTGAAAGAAAATTATTAGTTTTTTTGTATAGTTTTTGCTGTTTTAGAATAACATTAAACAGTTTTAAATAGATTATTAAATATTATGAAAAAAATTAAATAGCTTTTGTAAGTACGACGTTATTATAATTTTATTACACGTTCCAAAACGAATACAAACCATATGTTAGAATTCAAAAAATGGCATTCAACAAACATGTATCGTTATTGTCTTTTAAGCGATACAAATCAGTATGAATTCCAGGAATGTGTTCTCCTAGACTGTCTTTTAAATATGAACCTTATTTGCAGTGAACAAAATTCATGTTCAAATAGGTAATTACAAAAGGAATATCCAATTCTGTTCGCGCTCTCTTCACTGGAGATAGGTCTCATTGCACTTGCTACTCACTTCATAGGTGTGATATTACGGCTATTATTAAAAGTTATTTCATTAATATATGAAATATGTTTTAATAATTCATATTAGGGTTCTTCTATTTCATATTAGGGTTCCCTTGATCCCTATCTATTTACGAAACATATGTTGGCATACTAGTTTACTTATTTAAAGTACATAATATAGAAGGAGCTCTTTTTAAAAGTGAATTGCACAGCTTCTTTGTTGTGCACTTGTTCTGTTAGGAGCTCTCTTGTGGGTCGTCGATGGTGGTGGCCCAAGATCTCAGTAAAGAAAAATACAAGATGGTTTCTTATACCATATTTTTTCTTACTAAGTTTCATATTAGGTCTCGAACAATATCTCGTCTTCGCCTCTATCCCAACAATTCATCTTCATAGTTTATACATTCGTCAACATTTGTGTAATCTTATTAGTCACTTTATAATGCCGGAACAATTTAAAACTTATACCTGCAACTATTTGGATGAGCATAACATGTCTAAATTTTCAATATTTAAATTAATGTCCTTTTCGCTCTAGTAAATTCGTTGCTTTCGTTTTATATGAACCAAATAAATGTCATCAATAATGTTTCTTATTAATATCGATTATGTATACATCTCGTCTTTATTATCAATGATACGCTCATCATCTAACGCTTTATAATAAGCTTTCAATAAAAACTTACTCCATCTTATCTGATCTTTATAGCATTCTAGTGCAACGTTTTGCTAAACCATTCCCTTGGGGATGTGACAAATTAAAATTCAAAATATTTTTATTTCATAGGTTATAAAATAATACTTGAAAAACGTTATGATTTATTACGAATTTATAATTTAGGGCTAATTCGGAAGGCAGTTTTCCCCCAAGAGGAACGAGGAAGAAACTTAAGGGTAGCTTCTCTAGTTTCATCATACATAGCCAAAACAGATACATATCCATTAATGAACGAAACAGCCCAGTAAGAAGTCAAGCCACTTATGCCCATGGACATTTGTCTTCTAAATATGTGGAAATTGTTTATTACCCTTTTTTTTATTAAGAGTTTGTTTAATAATATTCTTAAACATTTATATAAGAGTAAATCTTGTATATCCATAGGAACCCATGTACATGCGTACACAGAACCCTTTAAATGATAAATTTGTGACTTTGCATAGTTGACTAACATGTAAGCATAGTTTATTTTTATTTCGTGTACTGTGTTTTTCTCCATCACTATTCTTTTTAAATATTTCTATATTTTTTTTACATATGGAATTGGAATACCAGAGTTAAGAATCCAATTCCTTAAACTTATTTCTGAGACATACACGATACACGAACTTTTAAATCGTGCGAACGGCCCACTTCTCTCATAACGAATATTCTATGACTGTCTGCGGCATATCCTCAGAGCAAGATGCCATACGACATCAGGCTATGGAAATAGCCAAAATAAACTAATCTAGCAGTTTCAACGTTTGATATTTTTTTGACTGCATAAACGGCAGAGCTAAGCATTTTCGCTATCTACAGTGATTCCCACGAACACGCTAGCATTAACAAACTCCAATTCTCCATTACGTACTAACTTAGTTCTGGATCAGTATTTTATATTAGGAAATGAGAATTTAATACATTTTGTTTTCTTTTCATTAACAAGTAAGCTGTTTGCAGTAAACCATTTCTCTACCTTAGAAATAGCATCGTTTACATCATAATAATCAGGTCTTTTAACTTTGCATAACAAAGGAGTGACACCTACAAACGCCACTATCTCATGAACATCCTTAACAAGGCTAATATAGACTAAAAAAAGGAGGGGACCGAGAATTCATCCCTGTGATAGACGCATGTGGACTATAGATCCAAATGATCGCATGCTATTGACATCAACTCTATAAACTCTGTTATTCAAATACGATTTCAGAAGGTCGAATGCCTGGCCCTTATTCCATAATAAAGCGAGAGTACCTATATCGTGGTCTCGATTCATAAACTTCTGCAACTTCTCTTTTGTATTAGACGTAAAGATCACAAATTCTCCTATCAGTTAGAAACCATTCTACCTATTACGATTACAAAAGTGTCTATAGTTAAAAACATTACAATTTTGTATGCAGTGGACTTCAGCAGTGCTCTCCTGACCGGATACGTAATTACGAAATCAGAACAACTAATTACGTACTTACATCTTGCGAATGATTTCTTTAATAGACGTATCACGTAATCACATCAATTCTAATGTCGCTTCTGATGAAATAGGTTGTAAGTTGGTCTGTCTTTCTTGCTTTTCAAACACAAATGCTAACGTCTATTAAACTTTTCAAATTCTCTTTCTGCGTTCTTAAAAACTAATTATTTTGTAATCTGTACAGTATCTTTCTCCTGACCAAGGATAATCATGTAATGGTTTCATAACCTCTGATTAAATGTCCGCGTAGTTCCAATACTGAATTACAAAAAGGTTCTAGACATCTTTCATCGTAGACGACTCCCTAACGCAGTATTCTAACTATGAAACGTTTCGCAAGCCCCGGAATAATAGATTTATGAAAAGTTACAACAAAAAGTATAGACAATAAAAAAAATGTAAAGAATGTTGTTCTAATAAGGAACAATTTACGTCACCAGACAATTCTGCCAATAAAATAGTTAGTTAAAAAAGAACGCTCTTTTGATCTAATTGTTCTTTCTTCTGAACAAATTTTAATTATCGGAACAAGACACGATAATTTAAGAAATGGCATGAAATTTGTTTTCTCCGCTTCGTATTCGAAAGTATATAAAAAATTATTAAAAATAGCTTCATCAGCCGTTTTCATATTTAGTTTTAATTTATTACTATACGGAGATTTCATTTACCATTATGATTAATCGTCAAAAGCACCGAGTAATGTTTCTTGCACGCGACTTTAGCCGAGTGGATTTATAATAAAGTAGCTGGCCCGGCAGACGTTGTTCAGCACTTTCTTATAGGTGACTTGGTCGCATAACTAATGCCTGTAGCTGCACCAGCATGGTCGTAGAATGACTTTTTTTTGGTTTTTATCGATCTATGTCAATTTAAATCCCGGTTTCGTTTCAGACTCCGATCCCAGTTACACTTGATTCTGATCCTGTTCCCACATTCGTTTTCAATCCTTGTCCCCTTCTCAATTTTGGTTCCGGTTTCGCTTTCGGTTATGATCCTGGCACCGTTCTCGATCCTGCTCTCCGTCACGCTTTCAATTCCGATATCCACTGCCAATCACAGTTCTGATTAAAACGAAACTGGGATTATTATGAAAATAAAATATGGCTAATATTACTTGAGGAAAGTTCAGATTTCTACGAGTAAATGAAGTATTAGAATTGATATAGAAGTTCGGTTCAATAATATGAATTCATGGTCGAAGCTGGGAACAAACATTAGTAGCATAACGAATAAAATATGAAACATCCCGTTGACAATTTAAATTTAGATCTGGTCTTTATATTCATTTTCGACCCGTCTTTTGGAAATGACGTTGTGTCCATCGTAATTCCGATTCTCGTCCTTGATTTCGTTTCGACCAAATACCGATCGCGGTTTAGCCCCAATCTCGATTGCGGTTCCAATTTTGACTAAATTCCAATAAATTGTCCCATTTTTAAGGCAGAAAGCTTTTTGTAGCTATATTTTTCACGCAGGAACGCTAAAAATATAGCTACAAAAAGCACCTAAATGTAGCCCAGTAAGCTCTTCTACCTCCCAGTGAAAGTCGCATCGTGTTCTGTTCAGTCATTCCGAAGATACCCCGAACAAACAAACAGACAGACAGATACAAAGGACTCCGCTTTTGCTCCTGATCTCGATTGCGGTTTTAATTTTTATTCAATTCCCAATAATGAATATAAAAAAGAAAGAATTATCCAATTTGTTGCAGTCGTTAGGAAGTGATGCGCGTACACAGATTTTGGCGATTCGTTTTTATATATACATAGATTCCTATGAATGTCTTATATCGGTTACATTTTGAATTGAATCCCGTCCTAGCCTCACTAGGTGTGTAATGTAGTGCGTCTGTCGTGTAAATGTATCGATTTTATTGTGACTACGAAATATAATACGATTAAGATTATAAAGTATACTTGTAGCAAAAATAAAATGTAAAATAATATTTTGCATTTTCACGAAATCTAAGAGTTTTAAAACATTTTTCTTTTCATTTTAGAAATTTGTCCATAATGACCTTTTTACCGTAATTTTTTTTTGAGTATTTTTTTTGGCCTACAAAACTAAATTCATATCTGTGTTTTTCGGGCCACTAGCTGACATCTGTGCCCAAAATTCTACATCAATAGACATCACTAAGCTGCATTAGAAGTATTATTAGATATTATTTTGTTTGTTGCCAATTTACAGCTTCATATTTCTTGGCAACCCATCAAATATTCTTTGTGTACTTGTTTTAGCAAAAAAAAAAAAAAAAAATGAGTTTGCGTATGTAATAAATCGGACTTGAAAATCAGTGTTAATGTAACATTCGTACATTTTCTAATTGACAATTCAAAACATTAATATTTTGGTTATTTTTATTATTTTTTAAAATGAAATTTGATTACTACGACAACGTCATAATGACTCCTTTGAGGTTGTAGGTGTCTATGGGCGGCAGTGACCACCAAGTCTCTGGTAGCCGACATGCTCGATTGCTCCTTTAAAATAACATACAAAAGAAGCAATTTTCTCAAGCAAACACTTTCAAGTGAGGAACCCAAATAAGTAATCAATCATATTGGCTAAGAAATGAAGAAATAGTAGGATTCTATTAGTATGTCTTCTTGGTTACTATGTAATAATGTCCATGTTATTCATGGCATATGCATTATTACATCGTAACCAAGAAAGACTGAAGAAAAAAAGTGTGTCAGCTCCGACGCACGAATGGAGTTTACTGCTTTAAGAAGATATCGTACATATAGATTAGTATAATGGTAAATGAAAACATCTATTATATTATTCAAAGCATAATACACAATTCATTTATTTATGTTAATAGTAAAACAATTAATTCGTCATTTAGATATTGAAAATAATTATGTTATACAATAAAATTTTTAGTAAGATTGATTTTCTCTATCATTGACGTTATCTTCCGTAATGTTTATCACAGGAACAATAGCGGTATCATTACACACTGAAACAATTGATTTATGGTAACTAAAGTATGATACATGAATGTCGGAAGATATGTGTGATAAATCGTGAAAACATCGCATCAATACTTGTATCATATCTAGTTGTCCCTAGTGTTCTGTCAGGAATTAAATCTAAGTTCAGTTCATCTTTCACAAATTGTACTAAACGGAAACCATCTTCTTTATTAAAATCAATATTAAAATCTCCACCAAGTATAAGTGAAAGTTCATGGTAACGTTTCTTCAATAGTTTTGAACCCCCTTCTGTATACACTAACAATGATTCGTGGAGAAAATCTATTATATTTGTCACATTCTGATTGATTGAAATGTAAACAGTAACCATAACGATTTATTTATTTCAGTAACCATAACGATAGCGTAACGTCATTTATCTAACACTTGATTTTACTCTCATAAAATTTCATACCCCAGGCCTAAATATGATATCGATTCTTAAGGTGTAAGCTCCGAAAAAAAAAAGCGTTGTCAGATTAAATTGCATTGGACGGATTGTGAGCACAGAGTTATTAAAACTATAGATTAGTAGAATGAAAGAATAGATATCTAGTTTAACTTGATGATAAAATAGTACATTAAAACGTCACTATTTAATATTGTATTGTGTGAGGTGTTAATTCGCGGAAATCCATAGTAGACGTTTGCCTGCAACATGCATTAACATGCAGCATGCAATCCACCGCTGACCCTCGAATCTGCCTCTCCACTACGAATCTCTATCCAAATGATTGAATATTAATTCCAGAGTATTGACAGATATCGAACACCGAAGCAAGTGTTATTTATTTTTATAATTATCTTATTCCGCTAACTGTTAAACTGTCAATTCTACGTACGTTTCATGCCAACCAGGCACATCCTCAGGAAACTGCCGACAGTCACATCCACCAGGGTGCAAGGAGCGTTAAAACAACCAACACAACCCTCGTTAAGCAGGCCGCTGTCATGCAAATGTGCATGACAGCGGCCAGGCAAGCGTCACTGTTTAATGTTTAGCTAGAAAAATTGAATTAAAGGATTTTAAAAACTTAATTTAGAGATTGGTAAATAAATCTGATAGATTAATAGACTTAACTTACTATATGAAATATTTAGTACAATTAATGATTGATATGAAAGGATTTAGATTTAATGAAGTCATATCGACTGCTTAGTGAGAATGAGGACAAACGAACGGAAGGACCCACGGATAGACAGAAACTAGGGGAGTTGCGAGTTGACGAGGAAATCTTAAAAAATGGTCGGCGGTTCAGAACGCGAAATGCTTTTCGCGCCAGAGGAGAGCCATACGCAATGCTCTTAAAACCGAGGCCGTAATGAGACAGCGTGAAGTGTTCGCATTCGGTTAACGATCATACGTAATGCCCTTTCAAAATTCGACCGTATTTGTATTATTCATACAGTCGAAATTGAAATAGCGTTTGAGATCGGAATTCTAAGAAAAGATGTACTCCACATACGCTTAGCTAAAGTAGACCTGTCCCTCTGTCACCCGACTCGTATTTACATGTTTTCTGGAATACTGAAACCGGAGATTTGAGTGAAAATTATTTTTTTTTGGTAGGGACAGTAATATGTTAATATGAAAAGAACGAAAATTTTGTGATTTGGATGTATTAATAAACACTGTAACATCTAATTTAATTAGAATATCTTAATCTTATGTCGACATCAAATCGTCTGATTTCTGTGTTATTACATAATTGTTTCAATGGAAACAACCAAACTTATTTATATCGTGATATTGCTCCTTTATATTTCCTTAAAAGTTTCTTTTTTTTTCTTACGAAGAAAACGTCTGGAGAAATTAATGTTAGTACAGAGTTTAGTCGACATGCAAATCTCTCCTAGTCATGCAATGACATTGCATATAACCGCTCTATTATCATAATTTTCAGGCAAAACGAGTGGATGAAGTCCTTGATTTTCGGCTAACAAAAATTTATGAGGACGTCATTTGTATTCCTGTCACGGAATAAATGTTATAATCTTTTCGACTGAAAATTTGTTAATGTTTGTTACAAAAAATGTTTAATAGGGGGAAGATGACATATTGTGTAACTTAATTAAAAAAGAAATGTTAATCGATAATAACATTATTGTTGCGAAGGCAACTCTACATGTTCGGGTGACTGATTTTCACGGTTAAATCGATGAACGAATAAAAATAAATAAAATGGGAACATAGGGCATGTTTGTCCCTTATAAAATATTTTGGAAGGTCGTTTAGTTTATAAACAACACTTGTCACAACATTTATCGGTATGTGGTGATGTAACGTATATTATTATAAGGCTATCTAGTAACGTGTAGTTGACGATATTTCCAGACACGGCAAAGATTTGTGTACAGCGAGAGCAGGAAAGGAACCGTATGTAGGGCGTACTAAAACTCATGTACTTCTTCCGGCCGGCCATAAATATTTGAATTTCAAATGTTATTTTTTTACAAACCTAAGGTGTGATTTATTGATTTAACAGTTTTCTTATTTTTGTGGGAAATTTGTTTCCATCAATTGCTGCATCAATCAATTGCTTTTTATTGCGAACCGAATCTCTTCATCCGTAGCAAAGACGGAATCTACCCAAAAAAAGTTGAGGGCGATTGTTTTTTTTTTGATTTTTAAAAATTCTCATTCCCTTCAAGATTGAACTGCTCTTCTTCCAAACGATTTTGAGAGGGAAACACCTCATCTGAAAAACTTGAGGCGTCGGTACGCGAATTTAAATGTGATCGTATTTCTCTCCACGACGAGGTTCGTGAGGGACGGCCCTCGCCGGCGATCACTGAGAAAAATTTACTTACTGTGGAGCGGGGGATTGAACGAAACCCACTTATTACCCGTGAGGAGATTCGAGGTTGATTAGGGTTCGGTATGAGTGGAATTCAAAAAAAATTAAATCAACATTTTAAATTAAAGAAATTATTTTATTGCTGGTTTCCTCATAAACCCACCTCAGAACAGAAACAGGCTCGTGTTGACAAGTGCAAAAGTACTGTTATTATAGTACGGTCGCGTTGGATAAAATGCTGTTTAAATTGTGGCAGAAGACTGACCATGAATTTATTGTTACTATCCAAAAAAAAAAAAAGGATAACTGTCTTGCCAACGAGCGTTCGAAGACGGTAGCAAACCAGCAAAGTTGAAGCGGGCGAGACTGCGCAGAAGATGACTGCGTTGTTTTCTTTTAGACGGTTTCAATTTGCATGATTTAATTCACTAAAGAACAAAAAAAATGTGGATATACACTGCGTTAGTATTTGTTTGCCTAGTGCTCTAGAATAAATTCGGGATTAAAGATTAAATACCATTCTCTTGCATCGTGTAATCATGTTTCATCTGATAACAATAGACATTAAACTATAAATAACGAGAATAAGAACAAAACGTATCCAACGCCAGGAAGGGGACGGGAACGAAACTGGCGGGGTGCGGCCCGTCCGTTAATTCGGGAACAACTCTGCAGCTTCAAATTATCAAATTTCAATTGTTAATTGACTGCGCGAAAGCAATTGAGACAAAATTAATAATAATAATAATTCGACGCTACGAAACTCGCAGCGATCCGGGGAGTCGGCGCCGTTAGGGGAAAAGCGACTCTTAAGCGTGTACCGAATAATATACCCCCCGAAGACAAAGGCCGAGGTTCGCAGTGGAGTTTTATTAAAATTCACTTTAATAGAAAACTCACGTTCGAAATCTGGGAAGTCATTAAGCGGGCGCGGGGACAATTAGTGTCGCTCGAGGAGGCCCCGGACGAGGAAAGGGACGGCGAATGCCCGATTACGTTGCGAGAGGAGAGATAGAGAGAGATAGAGAGATAGCGCACATTGTTTGATTTCAAAAATTATACGAATGACTTAAAGTGAGTGCTTAAAGTCTGCGTTGCGGTTCGCATGAATCGAATGGTTCGTGGTTTTCGTATACGAGATGGACATTTAAAAATAACCGTTTAAAATTGGGAGTCGACAAACACTTTCTTTATCTATGCATATAGGAAAACTGCAAAGAAGTCAAATTGCATAAAATATGTTTTAAAAAAAAGTTTGTGATACGTACTATATACATAAAAAAGACGCTAAAACAACTGTTTTTAAAATATTCGACTGTTTGTGAGCATATTTGTCTGTTTGCTTGTTCGAGCATCATTCAAAAACGAATGAACCGATTTTAACAAAACTTTTCCTGTCTTATTCAGAGTCGCTAGTCTTTAAAACGTGCTTAGACAATAGCTTAACGCGAGTTTACAAAAAAGTCTATTCAGAAATCTTGTTTAATTTATAAACACTGTTTAAATCTCGTTTAAACTCGTTTAAGGCAAAGGCTATTTAACAATGGTCTAAGGATTGTTTTACTGAATATTTGACGTAGGTTGTCGAAAGTGATATTTGATTATCGTTTTTTTGTCATCAAGTTAAAGATTGATTTTTATAAATTGCGAATTATTAATTCGAAGCGCATTCATAATGGAAGCATTATCTGAAATTAAAGAATTTCACAAATGTTTCAATAAATATAAATTTTATATATGTATGTAATTATATAAATACATACTTTTCATTACTTGGATGCCAGATAATAAAAAAATTAAAAAAAAATTCAGAATGTTGCAATTATAACGCTTATACACTGTTTTAGTTAGATTGCAGTCTAAGTGACATTCTGAATTGCTTAATGCCTAAACAGCTGTTTAAGAAATAAACAGTGTTTAGTTAAACTACTTTTGAACGATGTTTTAAATAAGGATTCTGAATAAGGCAGTTAGTGTTTTATTAACAGGGATCCACTGCTTAACTTAGATCGCAATTTATCACGCTATATTGTCTATGGGCTATATAGAGATCAATTTAATATTTCGTCCTCTCTTTAAATTGAATTGCTTAATGATTAGATTTGGCCAAATGGTACCTACCTACCGCTAGATTTTTTTTGACGATGGGAGTGTCACAGAAAAGGAAAGACAAGGAAGAAATGAAGAACGACCTTCATGTTTTTTTTTTATAAGGTCATTATGTTTCGTAATTACCACGCGAACAGAGTCGCGGGCAACAGCTAATCAAAATATTAAAATCTGCTTTTATTGTTGTAAAAAGACTTCAACATTGTTAAATAGTATAATTAAACAAATGCCATTATTTGTTGCACAGTGCGAACATTATAATCTAATGCGTTCTTATTAGGAACGTGTATAACGATACAATATAGCTATTGATAAATATCATTAAACCACTAATTCAGTGGTGTCGATGGTCTTGTAAATAACTATCACTTTTGAAAACTTAGAGAAACAAACATCCCTCAATTTGATAAATAAATAGTAAGATGTTTTAACTTTGTGAAGAAATGTTGAAAATGAGTTAAATTATTGACTACAGGCAAATCGACCAATGAGCCTTTTAATTAAGTCAAGATAAGTAACTTACTCCGTATCTCGAAGAATATCTTAAGCTGTCTATACTGATCATTATAACCGTGTTTATTATAGCGATTGTTCGAAGTTTTCAATCCGAAATAAGATTTTATGAGTATACGTCTGTAGTGGGATCATTAAAATTTCGCCCAACAAATAATGTAGGGAACTTGTCATATTTTATATTAAAAGGCCGATCTAAATATAGATATTTTTATGTATGAATTGAAAATACTTAAAAAATAGTTCTTTAAATAAATAATGTTAAAATTAACAGACCGTAAAATATGAACTTTCGGGTTTTCTTACGTTTTAGAAAAACGCTAAACTAGGCAGAGCACGTTGAAATTACCTGTGTGTTTTATTAGATTTTCATATTATACTCAGTTCAGATTTTTTCAAAATGCAAAATTAATTACAAACTTTTCCACAAAATGAAAAACCGGCCAATCGACTAAGAAATGTTTGAGTTATAATGCTGTGACATACAGGCAGACAGACTGACGAACGCGCACACACAACATTATGTCATGTGTGCGCGTCCGTTGTTGTCAAAAGCAAAAAACAAAGAAACAGAACTCTTAGATTACTAAGGGTTTCGTTTCTTTGTTTTTTGCTTTTGGTTACGGAATCGTAAAAACAGACAAACATTCGCATTTAACATTTTCATATATGTCGATTTTTAATCAAAACCTTTTTAATAATTCGTTAGCGTCACGTGCTTGCGCTTTCGACTAATAAATAGACTGCCTTTTACGGGTTACCTTTCTTTAAAGCAAATACTACTTCCAGGTAAGCTGTTTATTACTCCGTAATCTGAAATGTTATTAATGTGCTTTAGTAACGAGCCGGCAAAAGCCAGTCGCCTTAAGCTTTGAGAAATGGCTTGTTTAAATGCCCCCTTTAATAATTATGAGGGTGGTAGCTATAAATTTTATAACTCTCAGCCGTTTATCAGTTTTGAGCTGTATTTTATAAAGAGTTAAACGCTTATAATCGGCAATACTGAGGGTAAATGTGTTATGAAAAATTTCAATACCACCTGGCCTCGTCTTCACACCAGTAATGTGGGATTGCGTTTTCTGTCGTTCATCAATTACATTCTTGTTTATTAGATCGCAAGTATTTTAAATAACATAATTGTGTTTAGTAAATATTGATCTTGAAAAGAACATTTAAATGCATACCTTTATCATGGCGCATCAGATACGAATATATATATATAATGTACTAGGGTGCTTTTTTTTTAACTATTTTTTTTTTCGGTCCCATGGTGAAATTTTGTTGGAAGTAACGTAAAAAAATTCCCTGAAAGTTTGAGCCCTTAATATTAATATTAAGTACTAGACCGAGGCGTGTAAAGATTTCCCATATAAAATACACGTAAAACTTGATTTTTTTTCTTTTAAAGTTTATAACTCAGAGGCATTTAATGGGATTATCTCATCCGTAATTAGGCATTCCTTAGAATTGAACGCTCTACAAAAGTCTCCATTGCGGTAAAGTCATAACTTGCACCTGCGGGGTAGTACGGGCCCCTAAATCTAATTTTTTCATAAAATTAGCGTTTTTTTGGATTCATCTCGTAAACAACACTAGCTACAGAAAAAACGTGATTGAGAAACTTGTAGGAAATTCAATTCCCTACAAAAAAATCTTGGCACCAAATCGGTAATATTAATACTTTTTGAGATACAGAGATTTTAAGTTAAAGTGGTATGGAATTCTTAAGTTAAATTGTTAAATAAATTAATTTCACTATAAATTGTCATTTAAATCACCGATTATTTATATTTTACATTACAAACGATTGATTTTTCAGTGCCTTATAACCTAATTTCTTCATTTGCTGACAACAACATCAGTGACTTTGTGACTCCAAACTCAACGTTCATTTTTAAACAGTTTGACCTTTCTTATGAATTTATAAATACTGAACAACATACATGGGAATCAAATCCTGATTACCAAAAATGTCTTGACACATTTAAAAACTTGAAAGTGGTAAATGATATTGCTGAACGAGGAGTCGCCCCTACTCAAAAATTCAATGAAGCTTTAACTCATAATGAAGATGATGTCGGCACACATTGATCCAACGTAATTTTAGAAACATGTGTATACATATTTAGAGGAATCCTATCAATTAATGATAAGTAAAGTTTCCGTAATGAACATGACTAATGAATAGTGAAATGGTGATCCTAAAGTTTCTCTACTAGTTTGGATTTTGTTCTAAATCACGATTCTCATTCCGATGGCGACTCCTAATTATTTTTTATTTCATTATTTAGATGTCTGGCTTTAGCTGTGATAAAAACACTTTTATGAAAGGTATTTGAGTAATTGTTATACGGACTCTGAAAAATATTCACTGTTATTATAGATTTTTTGGTCATAAAGCCCATACAATCTCTTAATACTTTATAAATCTCCACTATAGTGCAATCGCTGAATGATAACGACTTATTAATTTTAATATACCTTAGTTGAAAAAGGAAATATTAAATCAAATTATTCCGAAAAATCACTTATTTTAGGTTGACCTATTGCTGACTTATTATAGAGAACTTAATATTTAACATTTTTCTTTGAAGGGGAGTAAGTGAAAATCTTCTCAGACGAAAGATACCCGATCACGCGACCTAGAGACCGGGTTATGTGGGATTTTTACCCACTATAAACACTCCCTTGGGGGTGATTTTAATGCTAAAGCTAATGGCCTGTATTTCGCTGACTCGTAAGCTTTGCCAGGCGCCACAGCGAAAATCATACTAGCACTAGGTGTTATGTAACAGGTTTGGGAATATCGCGTCGCGTGCGACAGTGGTAAATACTTATTGATCAAGCTTACCGGTCCGGTGCAGGATGAACAAGGGTTCAATTTTAACCGATTTTAAAATCTACTATTTTTCATTACCTCTACTAGCGAGGCATGTGCAAAAAGACAGATAATTTTTCTGTCGGGTTTACGGCGGCGCGTTATTTTTTCGCGAGGGTCGCGATTTCGTTGGTGTCGATAATCGAGATTATCGATATGAGATGTTTTAGGTCGTCCGCGCTGGTCAACTGTTTTTGGATGGATGCGGGCGGGGCGCTGCGGTCTCCCGCTGTTGCATGACCGTATATGGGTCAGCGTTGAAGTGACCGCGCGCGGGCGCTCGGCGTGGCGCGGTCTTTGCGGACGTAGGGGGCTTCTTTTTCAGGGCGTGGGACTCGCTTAGGAGCACGCGGGCATCCTAGATAGTTAACGGCGTGACTACCTTCACAAAGTACACAGACGGGAGGTCCATCTGCGTCCTTGTTTCTGGTGCACTGCGCTGTGCCGTGGTCTCCCAGGCATTTGACGCGGCGCGTGTGATTAAAACAATTTTTTGGAAGAGTGTGACATAATTGACAGTTTTGACACTGTCTGGGAATAGTTCGTTTGTGGGGCAGCTCCACTTTAATCCCTGAAAGGGAACATACTGATTTCAGACTAAAGAAGGCTGACTTTTTCAGTTTGTCCTTGTCGACCGCGGCAAACGCCGTGACCAAAACAAGGTCTAGGGACTCACGGTTTCGGTTCGAAATTTGACGGACGCATTGGACTGCACTAGCAAGTTTTAGGCTAGGAGGTCTTCTTTGAACTCTTCGACCAAGAACTCCTTGTTATCGAGTTTTCGAGTTTTATCGAGAGACATTGTCGATTCAATAACTAAACAAATTCGACGACGAAGGTAGTGGATACCCAATAACTCGTATTACAATGATAATGTGTACACCTCCAACCACACCTGTAAATAATGCCTTGCCGGCTGTTTTGGAAAACGAATCTGCTAACGAAACGCAACGTCGAAAGAAAGGCAGTGACGAAAGGTCGGTACAGCTTTATTTGTTTGTGAAGGAAATTAAGAATGTGATAACAAACCTTAAACTCGAATAGGACATCAAATTTGATTCTTTGAACTCGACTATCACTTAAATTAAATCCCAAAACTCTGAAATTCAAAAACATATGGAAATCGTTTCACAAAAATGTGATGAAAGGGCACAGAAAATAAAATACATCTAGGATGAATTACCTACATGCAACGATTATATAAAAACTCTCGAAGATAAAGTTGAGTTATTAGAAAAAAATTCAAGACCAACAACCGTCGAAATTTGCAACGTCCCAATCATCCCATCAGAAAATAAACAGAAATTATGTGATATTACTAAAAAGTGGGAAACATTATTCAGTGTTCAATAAATGAATTAGACGTAAGGTCCACTTATCTATTGAAATGTAAGTACTCGGATGCTGCTACGCCGGGCCCTGTCATTGCTGAATTTACCACCATTTCAATGAAAGACAGTATGATAAAATTATCGAGGGACTAATAAAAAAATACCTCATACAAATTAAATAGTGAGACAGGCCTGTCGAACGCGCATTTTTAGCAGAACACCTGACACGTAAGAACTCCCAGCTATTTTACATGGCTCGTGAACTGTCTAAAGAATATAAATATGCTCACTGCTGGACGTAGGACAAGTATTCATCCGTACAAAGGAGGGTATTCCATCCTTGCGTATAAACAATGAAAACGATCTCATCAACTTGCGTAATAATTAAATATGACTAGTAAATCTATATATTGTGCCTTTTATTTTATGTCATACTGCTTTTATAAAACATTACTTGTTTTTAATGAATTCTTTTATAGTATTAGTATTAGTTGATTATCTTTTAGAAATACCATGTTATCATTTTTTTATAAATATTGTCTTAAGTTTAGTCTTGTTCGGATCTCTTAATTGTATATTTTTTGCTTTACATTTATATGCGAAACAATTACCCATAAATTACGATTATTTTACTACCTTTTTACTATGCACTGGTTACACACATATATTATAAAAAACACACGTTTACATGAGTATCATTAACACCCGAAAATCACATTTGAGAGCATATATATACTGGTAACTATTGATTTATACTTTGCATATTTATATTATTTTTGATTAATAATTATAATTTATCATTACATTCGATAACCTAGCGAGCGATATTGACGCATTGTCAATGACTCAATGCTTTTTGACTTAGATAAATGCGCTGTCTTAATACGAGGGACAAACGAAAACCTTAAAATAGTTAGCCATGGTATTCGCAGCATAAATCATTTTTTTTTTTAGATTTCAGACATGCGTACAACTATCACAAATAGACTGGGACATTTTGGTTCTAACGGAATGCTGGTTAACTTCTGTAACCAATATTCCAAAATTAGATGGTTATAATCAACATGCGACTACCCAAAATTTTGCCTAAAATGAAGGTGTGGTCTTTTTTATCAAAAAACTCAACTAATTGTCTAGTCGAGGAGCCACAGATTGACAACACAAATTATGTAACCGTAAAAACTGACAAACACACCCTTATTTCCATTTATCGACCGCCCGCTCGCTCAAATGTTTACTTATTTTTATACACTTTAAAGGATTTATTATCTACTTCCTCTACTTTCATAATACAATAACTTGCGGTGATATAAATATAGACATAAGTTTTAATACTAGCGACAGAAATTACTCTCATTATTTAGATCTACTCGCTTTTTATGAGCTTCTACCTGCACACAATTTACCTACTCACGGAAATACAGGTCTAGATCACATAATGATCAAATTTAAACTAACCTCAAAAGTATTTGTTGCTCAAACAACATTAATTGATCATTATTCAACAATATTTATATTGTTCCTCTTTTGTACAATAAACTGTGTTATTACTCGTGTTAATCTAAAAGCCCTATCTGAAGAGATGAAAACTATCGATTTTAGCCCTATATACAAACAATATACTGCAAAAATTTATTTCACACAACACTCAAATAATAAAGCACTCTAAAAGAAAGCATATTATTAAGCCATGGATTACCCCGGGTCTGTTGAAATGTATAAGAAATAGAGATAACCTATATAAAAAATGCAAAAACTCACCTGATGATCATATCCCACCCTATAGATACAGAAATTTTTGTAATCGTGTTCTCAAAAAAGTTAAACAAGAATTCGAAAAAAATGAATTAAAACAGGCAACTCGGGATAATAAAAAAACTCTGGGAGGCAATTAATCGTGTAACTTCCAGACTTAAGCCTAAGAAACAGCCATCGAATTAATAAATATTGACCAATATATCGATGTCGTTAACCATTTCTTTGCCCATAGGAAAACACCTAGTAATCTAAGATCCGAAGTAATAACGATCCGTACCCGTTTGCCGGTCGGATAAAAATTTTCAGGGTTTAATTTTACGCAATGAGAGTCAGTTGCATGTAGCCGCATTGAATTGACTTAAACACAAAGTATTTTTTTTTACTTCAGTGATTCCCAGCATGGTGGTATTAGAGTCAAAACTTTTAACTCTTTTCAGGAACTCTTCATTATCTTTTTTCGCAGAAGTTTTTTTATGGAATATTTGATATCTGGCATTATTTATTCTGCTGCAGTGTTTAATACCATACGCAGCCGACATGAATGTCTGAACTTCTGCGGATATGAAAATGTCAGCCTCGTCAGTTAATGAAGCAAAACACTTTTGATTTGTTTCGTTGTTTGAAAATAATTTGTTACATTATGAGTGGAAAGCATGCGCACTCTCACATTTTACGGCTTCGAGGCGCACAGTTGTTGTACTGCGTCCTCCTCTATTACACGCTATAGTACGCGCGTTTCCTCTCTCTGCCTTATATATTTTCTTACTCCGACTTTAAAATTTAAGAGACTTACAACCGTTATCTATGACGTACTTTTCTGAATCAACGCTATACTACCGTATTCACAATAAAATTAGCTTTATTTGGATATATAATTCAATTGGTTGCCAGCAAAGTACAATTCTTAATATCAACTTACCTATTTGTACGCGGTCGTAAGGTAATAGGGACCAGGAAAAGGTACTTTACCTTGGTGTTGTATGCTGTGTACGTTATATGCTTTCCGCTGGAGCAGACACGCCGGTAAAATTTGAAAAAAATATTTTTTTTTATAAGTTTAATTAGTTACAGTTGTATTTTTTTTCAACCTATTACGATTAGGTTTAGAAATTTATTTTATTTGATAAAATATAATTTTTATCCGATCAGCAAATGAGTACTGATCGATCTTACTTTGGATCCTCTACTGTAGCGGAGAAACTTATTTTGATTTATATTGCTCCAAAATTTAATACTAAGATAAACCAATTACAACCCCAATCGATGGGCTTTACTGTCTACAGACCACGAAGAAATAGAATTACTCATAATGAGCCTTAAACCTGACTGCGCAGCTGGTCGGTATAATATTTCTTAAAATTTACTGATGCAAAATAAATACCTTCTCGTTCCACCAATTACTCATATTTGTAATTTTTTACTTTTAGGAGATGTACTTCCAATGGTTTTTAAGAAATCTATAATACATCCGATTTTTTTGAAATGGCGTTATGCATGCGGTAATTATCGACCCATCTCCATACTTCCTGCTCTCTCTAAAAATTTAGGATGCTTAATGAATAATAGATTAATCAAGTATTTAGAAATAAAAAGTCTTCTTTCATCGTCTCAGTATGGCTTTCGATCAGGAAAAAGTACATCAGATGCGGTGCATGAATTATTAAAATTAATTGTTCATAACTTACATAGTGAAAATAAAAATTTTGTTGTATTTTTGGATCTTACAAAAGCTTTTGATACGGTGTGATTTTTGCATAAAATGGAGTCATTAGGTATTAAAAGTACACAAGTACAATTCTTTGAGGATATTTGTCTTCACGCTCACATTTTTACTAAAATTAATAATAGCATGAGTGATGACCTTTCTTTGACTTAAGGTGTCCCCCAAGGGAGTATAATACCTTATTTATTATATATATTAACGACTTTTGCCAATTAAAAATTACAAATGGACAAATTATAGCTTTTTCTGATGACGCAGTACTCACGTACTATTTTTTAGTACAAAAGATTGGTCGGAATGCACAATCAGGACTGAAGGCAGTTTGTGTCCAGTTAAGAAATAATGTCTTAACTCTAAGTTTAGAAAAAACTAAATGTATAGTTTTTTCTATTACTACTATACTCAGACCCATAAATAAATATAATTTAGTGTCCCACAAATGTAACGGCTTAAGAAAAAGTTGCTCATATCCTAAATTACAGAAAGTGGATGAATATATCTTGGTGTCCTTATCGACTATAGGTTTAGCTTCCAACCATACATTGACTTACTTGTAAGTAGAATTCGTTAAATTATTTACATTTTTAAAACACTGAAGCACGTCGCTAGTTTCGCTACTCTTAAGACTGTTTACTACTTACTCTCTTTGTCCATCCTTTACACTTTATTGCATTACGTCTTGGGGCGGCGCATGTAAAACCAGCATTACAAACTGAGAACTGGCTGAAAGATTGGTACTGAAGGTTAGCTCTTTCCTTCCTTTTAGATATCCCATCTTAGAATTGTATAAATATCTGGAAAGTCCTAACAATCCATCTACTATTTATTTTGAACACAGTTCTTAAAGAGCGTTCGATGGTTACATGCAATGCATCACTCATAGACTTAAAACGTGGAAATATGTGCTCACTAAACGGGGCTTCTGCTACATTCGCACAACCTTTCTATGAATTTTCGGCACCGTATCTATATAACCATTTGAATAAATCCCTGTCAATATATGCCTTAACAAAATATGAGTGTAAAAACAGTTTTTACTGAAACAGAACTATGATGACACGGAGGCTTTTTTAAACATCATAACATGAAATTTAGCAATATCATTTTTTTTAATTTTAATTATCTGTTTGTTATTTATGTTTTCATATCATTCATTTACGTATTTTATTGTTTTCTTCAAATGGCAAATCGTTTGAAAATTGTTGCTCCTATTTATATTTTTTAACGTGTCCTACTCTTGAATGCACATACATAAGCTCTCAACATGCAGTACATATGCACTACATACACTTTCTTTACACATTTACAATAAACATGCAATAATATATATATTCACATATATAAGTATGTATTTTTACTTTCACACAAAACTGTGGATTCTTTCATAATTTTTAATTTTTTCTTATCTCTGCTTTAATTATTAACTTAGGTACTCTAATAACATTGTAAATATATAGTTGTGTCACTTGTGATCGAGATGATCAAGGGTGGGTGCCTGGAAACCTATAACACAAGTTTTACTTAACTTAGGTTCCAGTTCCCCACAGCAATTCCTAGTGTTACACATTTTTGTAATTTTGTGTTCTTAAACTATTGTGGAGGAAAAATGAAGAAATATTATTATTAATTACGAGCATGGTCCACTTTTTATATTAAACTCTAGGCATTATTTACGCAACTCAGCTCACCAATCCTTGTTCTAAATGAACATAGATGGCGGTCTTGAGTTACGCGGCTACGAGGGAGTAGGAGATGAGGTGATGGCTCCCTCGTCCCTTTTATTATTTTTAGCGGTCGCGGTCGCTTTATTGGACTTTATTCCCAGTTTATAACTGGAAAGCTGCGGAAGACTGAGATGTCTTCTTCCAGCTCATCGAAACCTGGGAGAGTAAGGACGTCGCTTTGGCGGGTGCGGCCGTGGTAGTTCCGAGTGCCTTTTTGGCTTTTTTTGATGATATACGGAAGTAACTATACCCATAGGTCGCCTGCGAGAAATGGGGCAACTTCGGGTCTGATACGGAGGATTTTCTGACGTTGGACTGGAGTGATATCAGAGGATTCGTTGGAATCGTCACAGTACTCGAGATCGAAATCCTCCGACAGGCGAGGGACGGCTGGCCGTTCAGTAGGCTCCTTAGAGGGATTGAATTCGACCTCCATATCAGGGTCGAAAGCAAGGTTTGGCTGTTCGGGGGAGGCCTGAGATAACCAGTACATCTCGAAATATCGAAGGAGATCGAAGTGTCCGCTTTCCGTGAGGAAGGCCTTTAATCTAGCGCTGTCCAACGCACTGGCCGCGAGAGTGTCCGACCGTAGCTAGGCGCTCCCGCAGCACACCGCGTAGGTTGTTGCGATGCGACGACCGTGCGGCACGCCGGCTGGGTCGTGTGGCAAACGAATGAAATCCGTGTTGTTTATGATTGCGACGCTGCAAGGGCCGCTACGGAAGCACCGGGCTCAAACGCAACGCGACGCGTACTCAACGCTCGGCGCGACTCCGCCGAAGGTAAATCGCGGCGCCGTATAAGTTAACGAACGAACGAACACGAGCCGGTTGTTGACATCGTTAGGTTACCCCGGCTAAAAATCATGTGGCAGGCTCGTCGCTGCAGACTTCACTGCACTGGCTGTGGTTTGGCACACACCTGCACACACAACACACACAGATGAACACAAGGGACACTGGGACACTTACTGCACTTACGGAGCACGGTAACGAGACCGTTCCGAGCGGAGGCAGGACCAATATTGAACAGTAATCGTGTTTTCTTTTTGTAGTTCTCCCCGTGTGGAAGGGGCGGAGAAGGAGGAGAAAAACCCATTATGGGCCGTCCGTGTGCCCGGACACACGGTTCTATCCGACTTTTACGGACTAAAAAGCTCCTGAACAACTTGTATCTGCAATGGCGAAAGCAAAACGCTATGAAGCCTTCATCTTAAACGCGGCCTTTTCGGCATAGCAATGCCGTCGGCGCGTGACTACCCTATGGATACATTTTAAGCGGACACCTCGGCATAGGAGGTCATGTGAAGTTTAGAGCACGGACTGAAACTCCAAGGGGGGGGACTCCGGGAGGCGCGGGAAGCACATCAGATTGATGACCTTTACAGGTCGTAATGAATAAGTAATCGCGTTGTTCACAAGCTTTATTTTATAATCATTATTATTTCTTTTCAAACGCTGTTGCCTGGATACAAGAACAGATTATTTAAATCAACGGTGACGATCGGGTATGCAGGCCTTTCCCCACCAGTATTGATAGATTCCGTATTTCACAGTGTTATCAAATTATTGTTTACTCTTTCTGGAATCGAGTTTAAAATTTTGTAATCGTCATATTTTTTTCTGACAATAGTCAATACGAGTTTTTCTGATTCAACATTAAAAAAAAATCTTGATACATTCTCTATTACACGTTAGTTAACATCATTACCTTCATTTATATTAAAAACTGTATGCATATTAAAAACGTAACGGATACAATAAACAGTGTTATTACAATATTGGGAAATATTGTGATCTATTTTTTTCTAGTAAATTGACTTTGGAATTTTCGTGAAGCTTCTATTTACCGAAAATTATTATTCATAACAGATTAAATTGTTTTTCGATTCATTCAACGGAAATAGCTCGAGGCGGTATTAAGGATTCCTGTTATAAAACTATTTTACATATTCCGAGAAATTGTAATAACTATTTACGGATCAAAAGTTTAATAAGAATATTATTATAATTATATTGTCTAAAGGACTAGGAATAATATAATTAATTCATGATTTTTTATGAGGTGTCTGGGCCGTCATTTTAATTTTCATGACCAAAAACCTTTGTTCGGTTTCTAATGTGATGCTTTTTGGTGGCTCTCATGCTCGTTTACTCCTCGATCTACTATAAAAAAAAACTATCACCGCGAAGTAAAAAACCATAACATTTTATTATTGCAATAAGTTGCCTGAATGTTTGAAAGTAAATGAAAGACTAATAAAATAAACATTTTTTAAAATATTAAACAGCAATCTTTCAACATGGAACATACGCTTCAGTTCACATGAATAATATAATTAAAATAATTGTTAGCTAGAATACATAAAAAATGTTGAAAAATCTGTACTTTATAGAATAGTAACTTATAAAATAGGAGATTTTAATAAAAAAAGTACCGGCCAAGAGCATGTCGGACCATGCTCACTTAAGGTTCCGAAGCCGTTACTACAAAGAAATGCACTACAAATGAAAAAACGACGTTGTTACACTTTTTTCCATGTTTCCCGCACATAATAGGTGTAAGCACTTTAGTCTCTTATAACTAGAGAAACAAGTAGGTATTTTGTTAAGAAGCGTAGTTTATTGGCAAAAAGGGTATAACCTAATTAAGTTCAAAATAAATATCGTTGAAAGTATTTATTAAGCGTGACTTTTGTAATTATTTTCAGTTTTTTGGACATACAGTTTTAAAAATATATTAATTTTGAAGCGATTATTTCAGAAAATATACAATCAAAAACAGTACTTAGAAACCTCAGTGTTTTTAAAAGAACTGTCAAAATATATGTCACACGTTAATGTTTGCTGAAAAGAAGTTTTTCAACTACTGTCACGTGTATGGAGTACCCCCCACACCTAGAAACAATTATTTTTGTTACTTAACTTCGAAACTAAGTAGCGAGGTGTCTTATATAAGCATAGAAGACACCTCTACTCTAAATTTCATCAATATACGTATTGTAGTTTTTAAGTGAAATGACATACAGACGGACAGACGGACGAAACTATAAGGGTTCCGTTTTACACATTTTGACTCGGAATCCTAAAAACTAGGCCTCACTGTACGATGCTTTAATAAATGATAGGAAATGTAGGCCTTAGACCCAAGTTACGATCACGGTTAGATTATATCAAGATAATTTTGTTACATTCTCTCAAAATTGTAATAATTGTAGGAATTTTACTCTCATTAAACATTCTCAACTAGCTAACAAATTAGCATATTTTTGCAAAGATGTCATTGTTTTAATGGTTATTTTTTACTAACTGCCACATTATTTACTCTAATTTGTGAAATATTTAAAGAAAATTGGAGATTTTCTTTTTTCCGAGGTTACACCATATTTTGACTGGGTTATTATAGCTTCGAATTACTTTTTTTTTTGTTATCCTAAAACATTCGGAATTCCTTAGTAACACTTACTTCGAGTAGTCATTGCGAACCGTGATTGATACGACCTTTTATTAAGCTTTCGAATGAAAAAAGTCAGTACTATAAATAATGGAAAGTTTATTAAAATCCCTTTAAATTATTAAACATTTTCCATTTTGTACACGGCAGTTAAACGGTTGGAGGAAGAGTGTTATAAAACCTACTTAAATATTACTGAGGATAGAATTAAGTCGAGTCCCAAATTCTTTTGGACTTATGCAAAATAAAAGTTAGGATGCTCAGATATTCCTCTTACTTTAATAGATAATGATAAAAATACCAATTATTGTGTTGAGAGATGGAAACTTTTTAACTCCTATTTTTATTCCGAATTTGTGGACTACAATTTTAATTCTCATTGAACTCCTGCGAGATCCAACAGTAATAGTATAGTAAATACAAACAGCATTAACATCGCCCAAAATGTTGTTCACAAAAAACTCAATCGGTTAGTATCAAAACCTGATGGTATTTACTCTCTTAGAATTGTTCATTGCGTATTTGGATTGATTAAATATAGAAGTACATTTATATGAATTCTATCAAAATAGATACCTCTTATTCACTGTGGAAATGATCAATAATTACACCTATTCCGAAAAATAGCAACCGCGATGATATTATACAAAACGGACCAATATTCAAATTTAGTATATTTGGATAAAATACACAAAAAAATGTTATTTCCCAGGCAACATCTGTGTTACGCAATTGTATTTTCTGCTTGAAATATAGTTTTTTCGTAATAGATTGGTAGAAACCAATCTCTTAACATTTGCAGATTCCTTACTAAGAGCAATGAGCCAAAACTACCCAAATGACGTCATCTACTCCAACTCCTTAAGGGCATTCGATAAAATCAGCCTTAACATGCTTATCAACGAACTCTACGAGGTCGGAATACGTGTTGATCTCTTATGATGGATCAAGTTCCAGATCACCAAAACGTTGCAAGTCGAAAGAGGTGGAAGTTGTCTCAGGGGTAACAATTAGGGCCTCTAATATATATTTTTAAATATTTTGTTTTGAAGTGAAAACTTCTTTAGGCGCGTTGGGCATTTTTTAAGATGGGAAAAAACTATTGAACTCGCGACACCGACAGCGACACCGAAACCGTTATTCTTTTACTAAAGTCAGGATCATTAAAGTCGGCCAGGTGGTAGTTTGTGTAATTTTGGGTTGTAAAGACGCTTCTGGGTTACTGCAAGATAAAATTGGGAAGAGATTTGATGGTTTACCAATAATTTTGAGTGGGGATTTCAACATCAACTTTGCAGATGATAAAAATCTTATATTAATTGAATTTTTAAATAGAGAATTTGATTTAACGATGACTAATGATCGCAATCTTAGCACAACGAGATAAATAAAAAATTACAATTGATGCAGTCTTTGCAAGTTATTTAAATAGATTCAAATCAAAATTGTTAGTTTCCTATTTTAGTTTTTTTTTGTTGGAGACATCTGCCATCGGTTGTTGTAACACAAGCGAATATTTTGTGTATTGTAATATCTTTCCTGGTGTGGCAGCCAGCGCCGCCGCTACTGATCAAATAAGGTGGTTCCTTTTAAATCTCTTGACCGTCTCAGATCTGCTACAACCAGATTCTGGTATCAGGAAAGCTGTTATATATATTGTTTCCTGTACCGCTCGATTTCAGATGCACCTGTCGGCATGTTAAGATATTGGTGAATTTCATCGTTTGTAGTGAACCAGGAGCGTGGGCCATTGCCTTCAGAATGCGCTTCTGTACTCATTTTAGACAGAGTGTGTTAATTTTGCTTGCAATACTCCATTGGTTCAGATTGGTTTTAACACCGAGTTGTACATGAGAAGTTTGTTGTCTATCGACAATACGGAGTTTCTTCCCGTGAGCCAGTATGTATTCCAAAACTGGTGGTTGACTTAGTCTCTCTTCTTCGTTTACGTAAATGACTTCAGTACCTATACAAGAAGTAGCAATCTTGTCTTATATGCTGATGATACAAAAATTTACAAAACTGTTATATCTTCCGCTGAATTCATGATTTCCAGAGTGATATTACCGCACTATAGCATTACTCTTGACCAAATCATTGTACATAAATGCAGAAAAATGTCATGTCATTAAATACATACAAAAAATTGCATAATTATAATCTTAAAGAAGAAGTGAAGTCTAAGTTGAGTGGACCACTTTAGAATATCGCAAATTATGTTTTAATCGGTTATTGAGTTCAAACGATAAGAGAAGTTTACAAACACACATATTCACACACGTACACACATACGCACATACGCACACACGCACGCACACACATACACACGCACGTACACACGTACACAAGCGCCCGCACACGAGCACGTATAAATACAAATACTTATGACTCGGAAAATCGTCTGAATAGATTCACATGACCCTAAAACGTCAACACCTGATGAAAACTCAAATTCCAAAAATCGAGCAACAGTATATTCCCAATTTATGAAAATTAATAATTTTTTATAGCGGAAATTAAAAAAAAAATCTCATTAAAAGCTTACGTAAATTAATATGTACAGTAAATAAAAACACGTCAAAGATTATATTAAATGTAGCTACATATTAAATTTTTATCAGCTTAATTTATTAGTACTAATGTCAATATTTGATTAAACGTTTAGTATATTTTTTAATTTAGTCGCTTTATCACAGTGCAAGTGACCGCGGAAATTCTAAATAGCGTTTGTTAAATATACACGAAACATTAACTGTTTTTTCACTTATAGAAACGTGTGTTCAAAGCTAATAAGCAATTTTTTTTACTGTAACCGACAAAGTTAAAACGCAGTCAATTGAAGTATTGTTTCGTACATGACGCAACAACAATTAATAGTAAATGTTATAATTAGATACTGTTTTAATAACCTACAAAATATTGAGTATTAGTTATAAAAAAATACGGCTACTTTCCTGTAACACGCCATTCTCCGATCGTTTTATCGCTGCAGAAGGTTTTTTCAAGTTTTACAAGAAACTTCCATTTTTAAGCAGTACTCGCTATAACGTTTTACACCAATTTAGTGCAAATAACCTAATTTAAGTCCGGGAACTGATGGTGCTTTATAATGCTATTTGTATACGTATATGATAGGGTAAGAATGCCCGTTGGTACTTTTCCATTATATAATTTTCCTTCGTCCGAATGCTTTTATATTCCATTATATATTCTATAGAAATATTGTATAATTTAAATTTTTATATGATTTACACCAATAAGTTTTGTATCCAAATTGAAACAAAAAAAAATTGGAAAGGGCTAAAAGGGAATCACATTTTTGCTAGGTTTTATTGAAGTCTAACTAAATTTTGTGTCTGATAAGTAAAATAAGGAAAGCTTTGGATAAAAAATTAAAACAAAAATACAATGAGTTATCGTAGGCTACAATTTTAATCCTACTTTATGAGATAATCTACTGCTTATAGTAACTGCTAAACCAATTGAACTTATTTGCTCTTAGTATAATTAAGCAACATGTTTTATAAACATTTTTTTAGGAACATTTTCCGTTTCCTGTAGAATTTCAGTTTTATTTAGTGTTTCCTGTAAATTATGAGAGATGCGTATATATCGAATTTATTGTCAAAATATGACGTTCAATTGTTTCAGAGGTAAAAATGGAATGCTCTGTTTTTGTTTAATATATTTTGAAGTATGAATTATAAAATTACAAAAATAAAAGAATATTTGCAGTTTTCATAACTAAAACTTTCAATTGAATTGAGTGTCATGTGATACACTTTGATAAAAAAATATTTAATTCTTTTGATTTATCTCCCAATACTAAACCTCAAAATCAAAATTCATCTATTTATACGTTCATGATTGTTTTTTTGCCTTGTATATGTACTAAATTTCAACCTTTTTCGTAGACAATTTCCGGAGTTAACAGACTATGTCCGATGAAGTATCAAATGCGAGAATAGTCTTGTAACTTTGATTCTTTCATAAGATTTAAAAAACCATAAGAAGAAAATAAAAAAAAAACTGTACAACACTAGTTTCAAAACGTATACTAAACTCGATATACTATTTTGCGTTAGTAAATCAAATGATTTTTACTTCTCAAAACAAAGTTGTTATCCGTTTCTGAGTATCAAAAGCGATCTTTCTACACTGAAGAAACCGAAGAAATATTTGCTCTCATACTAGAACCGCTACAGGACAACGACGCATTAGAGGGGGGGGATGTTGTTTAACTAAAATTCCATCTAAAATAGTCGCTCTGTGGCCTCCATCGACTACAACTACGGCCCGTCGACTTATCGTCACGCGGCACTAAACTCTATATAAATCGCTGTCAAACAAATCGCTTCGCGCAATAAATACGCCTGTATACAGATTTATGCGACAGCGGGCGACGGCGCGGGCCCGAACTAAGATTTGATTTATTCTCAACGTTTTGCAAATATTAGCGGGTACGGCAACACGGATGATTGATACTAAGGTGGCCCGCGGGCGCCGGCCGCCGGCTCGGGCATCGATCACCCAACTACACCGATACACTAAAATTGAATGATTTATGAATAGTTTCAGTCGACCGAGAGACCGGATAAGTACACCTCGGTACGCGTTTGATTTACGACCCTAATTTTTCTATAAGGGAAGAAAAAAAAATGCTTTATAAGCTTTCATAAAATTTGAAAACACTTTTCGACATTTACCGACATGGAGCTCTTTAGGAGCGGTATCTGTTTTTCTATACTGTATATCTTTCCGTGTCTTGTGTATCAAGATACTAACTTTCAACAGCGGCTCCACCCTCATGGCTGTATAATGAATGTGTTTACTCTTTGTAGCAGTCGATCACTATATCATCCATGCTGCTCTATTTCTATGCAGGTTCTGCACTCGTTTGGATTCTGATCAAAAGCAAAATATAGTCTTACACCAAAAACAAGTAATTATGCTGTCAAATGTTTTTATTTATTTTGTACGATCACGTTTCTGTTTTAAGTCCTAATTTCCGTCCTGCTCGTGATTACAATCTCTGACAGGCGTCGATCTTGATATTCCATTGACCGTCGATGGTAGCAATAGACAATCGTTTAAAAAAAGTAAGGAAGTATTTATATGTTCATGTGTTCTAAGCCGCGGAAAACACTAATTGCCTTTACTGTGATACATAATTAATTATAACCTACATGCTATTCTGATATCTATATCGCTATAAAGTTTAATCAAAATCTGTTCAGTAGTTTTTTCGTGGAAAAAATAACTAATATACTCTCATGTTTCTGAATTTATAATATTAGTAAGACTCCCAAGATTGTATCACACATTCTTACTCTTTTATTGTAATTAAGCTTTGTTAATTAGCTTACAAATAGCGAGTAAATTAGGCAGTAAGCTGTGAAGCTTTGCTTACTTTAGGTATTGTGAACGTTATGCATAGTCGTATCGTTTGAATTAGATGTAAAATTTTAATTTTCTTCATAATTTAATGTAAGCGGGGAATTTTCGTTATCCCCAGGATAAACATTTTCGGATGCGGTCAGCAAAATCTGTTCCATTTCGAGTTGGCATGTTCTCATGCTATGAAATGCAGAAAGGCTGTTTCAGATTTTAGCTTTTCCTACATAAAAAATGGGAGTCCGTGACAGTGTTCTGGGTAAGCGTTGTTCTTGCCTTTGATCTTTTTAACTATAATTTATTATCTTAAGGCCATAGAATGACAAGCTTATTAGGTTAAATCTTAAATAAGCTAAATACTTTTATAAAATTATATTTAATAATACGTGTGTTTAGATATTATAATTTTTCGCTTACCTTATTTATATTTGTCAGGGTCAGATTCAATGATAATATTTGGCTAAAAACTTAACCAGATGAGCTTCAGTTAATGAAATGAACTTCAAAAACGGGACACTTATAAGATGACTTTGTTATCTGTCCGTTCGTTTATCGAAGCAAATTTTCTAAGGACTGTAATAAAAATATTAAGTTGACACTGACATAAATCTTAATGTTAGCGGTCCCTTTGTAGTGTAAAAAAAAATCAAGTTTCATAGTCGGCACAATTGAAACGTACGGCCATTTTACCCTCTATTTAAATATTCGCAACTAGCAACGACAATAGTACAAACCGTTTCTCGTAGAATCGTATGAAACTGAAATTTAGCAAAACGTAAGCTTTTTTGTTTTGAAAACCTAATATTTTTTGCAATTAAAAACTGACGTTTGCTGTTGCAATAACGACCGTGATGTGAATGAATATTTGGGAGTATGTACTATCGTAATTTATGTAAATTGAAGATTTTTTAAAAAATTCGGAAAGTTGAAACTTTTAAGCATTTTTTATTGAGAAAGAACCCATTAAAATGCTTTTGTACAGAACCATCAAGGTGAGGGTCCTATTTGTATTTTTCCATTTTTTTAAACGTTACGGATTGGAAATAAATTGGATTTATTCATTCCTTTTTCACATCCTTTAAAACAAATTTCAAACATAACATACTACTCTCTAATTATGTACAGAAAACACGTGTTTGCATATACTATGTTAATAAATTGAAACTTCTTTTCCAAATAAAACAATGTTTTGATTTACTTGGGAAGGAAGTACTATTTTAAAATTATATGTATACAAATATGCGTGATTTTAAGTACAAATATGTAAAGAATCTTTAATTTCCGTCGTTTACCTGATACTTATTTCTCATTATCTCGTACCTAGATGACCACATAAATATTTCTTTGTTTAACTTTCGTATCACAACTCCATTATGATAACACAAAAAGACATTTTCTCTTAGTAGAAATTGTTGTTTTTATGCAATCGGAGGTTAATTCTGAAAAAGTATAATCTGCATACAACTATTTCAAACTCCGGTCCGCCCGAGCAAACTTGCTCGTGTCGTTAATTCAATTATATTCATCTTGACATTTCGAACTGCCGAAAATGAGCCTCGAAATGTCCTCTAATAACGATAGTCGGTGTATTCTCATCTCGTCGCAAGACAATAACATTGAGACAATGTGTTCAAGTTAGACGAGACGCCGCGCCGGCGCCGCGCCGTCCGCCGCAGCCGACTAATCCCGAGGAGCTTCTAGAAAGCTCTATCCATTTATCAAAAGCGTCGGTGGATTAGCGGCGACATTCCGCGGCGTTACTCAACACCTATCAATTTCTTGGGTTCACGTGGGGCTCCTGGCCTTTGCGTGCGCCTCTCGTGACAGCAATCCGATTGTCAGTTATGTATCGTCTTTGCAATCAGAACATAATAATATTGATTTCATAAAGGCTTGTTACACATACGAAGCAGTCGTCTAGTTTGTTTTAGATTTGGTGTCAAAAAAAAATGTGTGTCAGCTCCGACGCACGACTGGAGTTTACTCCTTAAGTACGATTGTCTAAACATACGCAAAAAGAGTTTATTTAACTGAAAAATTTCGTTTTGACTAATAATTTAAGAAAAATGATTAAAGATAAAATTTTTTTAGCCTATCTACAATTATTTCATTTTTCATTTTTAGTAATAAAACGAAGATTTATTATAACTACAATTATTAAAATATTATGGAAAGTATTTTGAATAAATTTTTGTTTTTACCAATAATTTAAGAAAAACCATTAGAGAAAAAAATTTTCAACCTATCTACAATTATTTTGTATTTTTAATTTTAAGTAAAAAGATGAAGATTTATTGTAATTAAAATTATAAAAATATTATCAAGAAGTATTTAAAATTATTTTGATAATATTGTCTTATTATTAATTAAAATTATTTACGTTATAATAATAATTCATTAAATAAATTATTGAAATAACCTTGAAAAATTATAACCTACCAAGCAACCACGTGTTCATTTGATATTCCAGCATTATTATCTACACCACTTTCTTCCATAGTTTAAATCAATTGCACTTCACCAAATATAATAATAATGCATATAAAAATTCACGATAATAATAATAATTATTAATAATAATAGTAATAAATCAAATGTTAATAATAAATATTTACATTGTAAAAGAACACTTTAAAACACAAACAAAACAGTGGTGACGATCCGTATTAGAATTGTATAACTGATACACTATAAATACATATATATCGTTTGTAAACGTTGAACAGTATACTTTTATAATATATATAGGTATACACACAATATATGCGTCAGCTGCCTCTCTGCGTTGGCTACACACAAGTATACAGACAAGTATACAAGTACACACATACACGCGATTGAAAAGGGAAAGGTGCGCCGTAAGTTGCGCACCAAAAACGTAACGCGGATTTATCAGTAGATTTTACTCCTCAATTTTTTCTCATACCGGGCGCCTTATATGAAAATCGATTCTTAAGGAGTAAACTCCAAAAATAGCTGACCGTTACTTGATGTTACAATGAAAAAAAAAATACGCCATCTCTAGGATTCGAAATAATGACTGTAACGAAATTAGTTCTCACCTAGAGATTAAATAACCTCATAACGAATTATAAAATAATATAAAACTGTAACCGTTCGTTTGTTAGTGATTGTGTAAAAATTGGTAAACAGATTTCGATGAATATTGCACTTAAAACCACATAATCAAACTTGAAAACTGGTGTATATTTGCGATACGTTAACGGGAGCTGGATTTGTAACAATGAAATTACGTGCTTTCTACAACTCAACGCTACCGAGAGAACATGACCGCCAATCCCAAGTACATTAACATTGATAATCATCATAAAAATTGGACGCCGAATCGGAAATCTCAAGGAGGACCAAGTACTGAACCAAAAATATGACTGAAATTTAATCGAAAACAGGGAATTGTAAAAGAGATGTAGCTCGATATAATAAATGAAGACATCGTTCAATATCAATACGGTCGGAGCTCCAGATGGGAGCTGAAGGCCGTAAACCGGAGCTGTCGCTAGTGCGGCATGAGATGAGTGCTATCACCGATTGAGGTTTGTGAAAAAATTCCGAGTGTTTAGGAATCGTTCTGCGCTCCGGTCGTTTATCTTTAAACGCGAAATCACGTGTGGGCCGTCAGTGGCGCGCGTGTTCGTTTGCGGGTGACGCCGTCAATATGAACGTGGACGGACCTATATTTCTCGAAATCGTGGACTTGGACACCGGTCGCTTACAAAAGCTGGACTCGTAGACTTGATAAATGAATATATCGTATTCTTGCGACGTGTACTAGAGCAGTCCAGTACTTAAGGGTGAAACCTTACGATTTTGACGTGACGTGTTTGAAATAGAGTTACGATGCTTTTCGTCAGACTAAGAAAACACGTTTTAATCTTTTTTTTTTAAGAGTAAATATTCAATTAGTAGAGCAATTCTCTATTTTGCTCAATGGGTTTGGTCTATTTTGACACGTGCTTAGTACCAATTTTTGCGACTTCGAAAAAAAAATTGTCAGTTTTTTTTGTAATAGCTGCTATTGGTTGATGGGTGTTGTGGTGAATAGTCGATATAATGGTATGATAAATACAAGATACGAGATCCAATTTTATTTTAAATAAAACGATATATTATTTGTTATTGCATTTCTTTTTGTTGTGTGGATGTTCAACTTTAATAAGTCGTAGTGAGAGTTAAAAATAATTGGCTAAATAGGATAACTTACTATTCTATAAAAATAGGCTTTTGTAAATTCATTATTATTAATTTATTAATTAAGCGAACAAATTTCGACAATATTATTTATTTTAATGTTTTGTAAAGTACTCTATTCGTATTGTCTTGAATTGTACATCTGGATATACATTAATATTACATACATATAAATGAAATAATATTTTTATAAAGCCTCTTGAATTATAATATATATTTTTTAATACTATAGTAATTTCCAAAAAGAAACATAATTAAAATTACGATTATTGTAGTCCTTGTATTTTTCCATAAACTTTATTACAAATTTAGTTTAAAATAAGGTCTCTTACTGTGAGGGTTTTCATATTTTGGAGAAGAGTTATTGCTTTCTGCGAAAATAATTTTTATTCTCTAATATTTTTTATAGGAAATTACCCCTTTTTTGTGGTTTTTCTGTATAATTGTAGAGGACTACACATAATATTTCTGTTACCGGTCAAACCCGATTTCAGGACAAACTAGTATATAGCCTAGGCTAAACTAGTTCTTCCTATGCGCGATAGTATTAACTAGTATAACCTAGTCCAAACTAATTTATCCCAAGCCCAATAGGATAAACCAGTTTAGCCTAGTCCAAACTAGTTTATCCTGATATAAATACGCACATTCCAGGATAAACTAGTACGGCCTAGTCTAAACCAATTTAGCAGAGTCGAAAGTAATTGAGTAAACATGTCGAGACTTGTACATGCGGGAGTTCCCCGCGCAGCTCCTCGCTCGCCATTCGTCGCGTCGTTTTAAACGAATTTTGCATCTAGGTGCCAGCCGTGCATAATGTATTTAGTTACTGATTGCAGTTTAAAATTAAAAGTTTACTTATTATAAAACCACATTATAAAGTTTTCTTCTTTTTTTGAATATGGATGAACCTAATTTAAGTCGACAAGCTGAAAAACAATGGAAGGAAAAATTTTTGATAGAAATTTTGCAAAGTGAAACTAAAAAGTCTTCTCATTATAATGTGTTATCATCAGAGCAATATTTGGAACTCGTTGAACAAATTGAAGATGCAGAAAAATCTGAAAAAAAAGAGATCATTGCAACAAAGGAGATTGAAACGATTTGCTGTGTTAAAAATCGGAGACGTGAAAAAACTGATTCCAGGGAATAAAGGTAATTTAAAATACTGTCTTCCGTCCGATGAACTTTATGATGTGATTGACGCAACTCATGTTGCTGTCGGCCACAGTGGTCGTGACAGGTTGTTAGCTGAAACATCGAAAAAATATGCCAATATCACAAAAGAAACCTTGTAGCTTGTACATATCTATGTGTAGTGTATGTCATCAAAAGAAAACAAAGAAGAAAAGAGGATTAGTCTCTAAGCCCATTCTTCATTCAGAAATGAATAGTGGGTGCCAAGTACATTTGATCGATTTTCAGAAACAACTACATGGAAATTTTAAATTTATTATGGTTTACCAAGACCACCTAACAAAATTTGTTCTGCTACGCGCTTTACAATCTAAGAGAGCGACAGAGGTGGCTTACCAATTGAATTATATATTTCTAACTATAGGAGCGCCGTGCATTCTTCAATCTGAAGATGGCAGGGAATTTGTGAATAATGTTACAAGTGAACTTGCTAGTCTATGGCCAGAACTGAAAATTGTGCACGGAAAACCCAGGCGCAGTCAAAGCCAGGACTCTGTTGAACGTGCCAATCAAGATATCGAGATTATGATAGGTTCTTGGATGAAGGACAACGTTACAAAGAAAAGGGTAGAAGGCTTGAGATACGTTCAATTCATGAAAAACCGCGCCTACCATTCAGTGATAAAACAATCGCCATACAAAGCATTATTTGGAATAGAACCCAGAGTACAACTTTTGACTTCCTCTTTGCCGCAAGAAATCATAAATTATATTCAGGATAAAGATGATTTAAGGAAGGTAACAGAAGATTATTGCAATGATAACCTGGCTGAAGGCAGTGATGATAACGTTGCCGACGTTAGTAACCAAGAAAAAGTTTCTTCATCTGAAAAAGTTTCTTCAACTGAAAATGACATTCGTAAAGCTAGAACAACTGCAGCAGAAAATCTTGTGAAACAGGCTAAGAAAATGAAAGCTACTTCTGACAAGTCTCCACCTGCCAACATTGGAGATAATGTGACTAAACCAATTCCAGATGTTGATAAAGGCAAAGGTGATCTCAGAAACACCATTGGAGTAATTCTTCAGAAAAATGACGAAGGTTTTTACAAAGTTGGCACCAAACATGGTATTATACTTCGAAAACTATATTACAGGTTTCAATTTTTCTTACATAATTACTTATCTATCTTCCTGGAGCATTAATGATATTCTAAAGTAGCTAATAGGTTTTTATTTTTTTTTAAATCAGAATTCGACATTTGCAATAAAACTTTTTTTACAGGAAGCAGATGTAAACCAAGACTCTGAAATATCGTAAAGGACTGCAGCTACGAAACATTCAGTTGGATCAGGCCAAGGTTGTGAGATGCAGCTGCACCCAAAACTGTTCCACAAACAGATGCCAGTGCGAGAAGGCGATGATACTCTGCAATTCTAAGTGCCACCAAAGCACACCATGTAAAAAAATAACAATTTTAATATTCGGATATGATTATTGCTTCTATTAAAATCACTTATTATTTGTTATAGTATGATTGTTTGTATTACCAATTATCCACAACTTTTAACAACGAATCATTATCGTTTTAATAAAAATGATTATTTTTCCAAATACGGAGTATTTTATTCAGTTTATCTATTTATTTTGACTTTTTCGATATAATATAATGTTTAGACTAGACCGTACTAGTTCATCCTGGAGTGTGCGTATTTATATCTAATAAACTAGTTTCGCCTAGGCTAAACTGGTTTAACCTATTGAGCTTAGGACAAATTAGTTTGGATTAGGCTATACTAGTTAATACTATCGCGTTTAGGAAGAACTAGTTTAGCCTAGGCTATATTAGTTTGTCCTGAAATCGGGTTTGGCCGGTAACATATCTACTTCTATAATTTCACTATAACCGACCTAAGAATTGCCGAGCTATAAGGTTATCATATACGGACGGATGGACGGACATGACGGACATGACGGACATGACACTATAAGGGTTATTTTTTTTACATTTGATTACGTAAACATTATTATGTAAGATAAGTAATTTTGATAGGTGAGACGATGTTCGCTCGTATATTAATCGCCTGGGCAAACTATCAGACGCCACGCGCCGGTAATGGGATGCGTCGTACGTAGATTAAGCCACAAAGGTGGCTTGATTAATGGAGGAGCCAGTTCTGCCAGCAAACACGCCCCGTTACAAATGTAAACCGGAGATGACGTCACGTCGAGTCCTCTAGGAAATTACGTGGCGCGATTGGCTGCTTTGTATTGACACGTCAGTGTACAAAATCCCCGCGAATTAAGTTTCAGGACTGGTTATCTCAATTTTTTTACAGTTTTTTACGTACATATGCATTTGCATTTGCAGAAGCGGCAAATTTAGTTTATGAATTTTGAAAATATAATTTTAAAAGATATTTCTAAATTTATCTCCAATCAACCTATATAATAAGAACATCAGACATCACTTTAATTACTGGGAACTCAAGATTATTTCCTGTTTTAGCCAAGTAAAGCTTTTTCGAGTGGAGAATTAGCATTTAACTAATGGTAAATAGGCGTAAGCTTATGTCCATAATGGTTATGATTCTGTATTCGAAATTATGTGTAGCCTATCATTTGCGCTATCACATTTTATATTACATACTGCGTATCAATTGTCATCAAGATCGATCAAACTTTTCTTAAGTTAGAAAAGCACATAGAGAGAGACAGACAGAAATGAAAAAAAAATGAATTGTTGTAAGTGATACAGTCAGTATTTCTTATAAAATAAAAAAAATGTATGTATAGACGGAATCTACAAATTTATATAGTCGTCTAGACTAATTTTTACTAGTGTCTTCTCCCACTTGGACGTAGAGTGAGTTCCTTCGTATTTTGTATCACGCTGTATATGCAATAATAGTGCTATTATTTTCCGTGATCTTGTTGTCGTCATTAAATTTTAAGGGTTTTTACGCAAGAACCTTAAATATTTTCGAAATAAAAAGTGCAAAATGTGTAGGCAATAAGGTCTACCTAACAATCGAAGCTCCATCGAAATCGGTCCAGACGATCCGACGTCCACCCCGAACAAGCAGGCGGACAGGCAAACAAAAATTTTACATGGTTATCATTTTGAAATCATAAATATACACATCCATTATATTTATACGTATAGATCTAATTTAATGACATAGGTACTGTAAATATATAGTAATTTATCGTACATATTTCATAATTCTCCGATTACATTTTCCTTATTCATTTTTTTTTCGCTTTCACTCTGCTCTCCCTGAAAGGATTGTCAGCGGAACGTCAGTATTCAATTAGCGCAGTCCTCTACCGTTTTGATTGATTGTCCCCTTCTACCGACGACTTGGCGAATGCTTCTACGAACAGGAGAGTGACGAATTAATATACTTTTTCATATAGCCCAGTTAAAAATACGACGAAACATCCAACAGAGATTGAAGGACCGACACGACCGGACAGATTGTGCTGTCAACGATCAATTTTGTAAAAAAAAAAAGGTCCTTCTCGGCGGACGCTTTGTCCTCTGTTGATTAATGTTGATCGATTGACTATTGATACAAAACGTCTGCGTAATAAAAAGTTCACTGTGCATACATAAACTGCTTAATTGAATAGACATAAAACGTATTTTATACGCGAATTAATATTCATGACGACATGATATATGGATATTAATGTTCAAAGAATGAATGTTTAAATTAACTCGCTCAAAGGCCGTGATGGCTACTCAAGTATTTTCGTCGGTTTTTTTTCTGAGCGCCTTCAACTTATCTTCTTTCATGACAAGTATGAAACATAGATTTTGATTTAATGCCGGCCCGACCGGCCACTAGGAGTGTTGCCTTTTAGCGAGTTACCGAAGTTATCTTACTTTTTACCTTCAATCAAATTAAATCATTTGCTCTGTGACTCCGAGAGCACGTTAATCCGTAAGCTCCACACGTTGCCACCATTATTTTATCGCCACCATTATAGGCATAGCATTATATTTCATATAACGAGGATGGCCGTAGCCGCTCCCGACCCTGAAGAAGCCAGCACAGGGTTTTCACAAGTTGGTCGATGTGAAAAAATAGATTTTGAGAGAGTTATGCCATTGCAATCGAGTGTTATGAATATTCTACATACTTTTTAATATGTTGTCATTTTTCTTGCTTACTTTTATTTTATTAAATATAATACCAATTAGTGTTGTCATATGAAATGTTAAGCGATGTTAAATCTAGTTACGTAGCCGATATTTAAATATAAGACAATAAATTATTCCTCAAACTCTGTTCTTCGTTTGTCGATTTTATTAACTTGACGATAGTTACAATATTGTAAAAGTATTACATCTATGTATCTATAACAAAAACTAATAACAGTTCAGTTTCTAATGAAATTCTCGATTCTTATTAACTTTTTAGCTTTCGCCCACAGCTCTTCCCTCGTGGGCATAGAATAAATTCTCACATATTTTACATCGACTGATAATATTCTTTCCACCATGATATCAATACGAGTCTTGTTCTCGTCTCGATCTTTAAAAGTGTAACAATAAGAGAATATAACGTAACTTAAAACAATGCAAACATGAAATTCTAAAATAATTTCCTGTATTCAGTTACAATTACCAGTTTAAGAGAGTTTTACATGTAAATCGGATTCTAGGCGTCAAATGAATCAAACGAAAATGGAAAATGCCTATTTTTTTTTAAGTTCGACCTTCAACAATATTACTCTGGAAACCGCATTCAATTCTGTGCAATATCTTTTGCGTGATGCACGAACAAACAAACTTGCAGGCAGATGTAAATGCTGACAATGAGTGTTTTTTTATCTTATTGCAATTATAAAGAACTTGCATATTAGTTATTCACAAAAAGAAAACAGTATAGACATCGGTCAGTTACAATTTCTATATGCATATAGATTTGTATTAATTTTGAAATAGTTGTTTGCAACTGAACGTCTTGTCGCTTATTTGTGCCACTTTTCATTACTCAATTAGAACTGTAACCATGTTATTGCTATACGAAGTATAGGAAACACACAGTGATATTATTATATATTCGGTAGATTTTTGTCCGTAAACATAGTAATATCGATTTAACAAATAACTAAAGCCACGAGCCAAAGGAACACGCCCTGCGACCTTTCCATTCGATTATATCGCCCTCTGTCGACAAACAGCTGAATTAATTACGTTTACGATACAGATAAAATTAAATAGTAGCAATTTTGAATAATCGCCCGGTTCGCTTTATAAAGGGCTTCGATAATTAGTTCTGTTTCAAGGCAGGTAAGGCTAATTACTTCTGGCCAAATTATTAGTTATAGTCGGTTTACCCGCAATCGTTAAAGTGTGGAATGGTTAAACACTGCTAACAACTTATTAAATTGTACTAAAAGCCATTTCTAAGTTGCGTGAATGACGTTGTTAAACATAATAAAAACGAATGAGAGTCAAAAGTCATTATTGTTAAGGCAATTGTATGTTAACATCTTACTTGAGAATCCAAAATTATTTTTATTTACAATTTTTTCGAACAATGTTTGAACAAATTTTTGGTGATGAATAATAATTTCTAACTATTTTCATAATATAATAATATAAACTCACGCCTATTTTCCAAAAGGGTAGAGTATCGGACCATACGAAAAGATTTTCACATGATACGACCTTTGCGTATCTCTCTTGACTTTAACTATCATCCGGCAATCTTTTCAAGAAAGCTCATCTGGTGTTTAAAATTTGGATTCTTTCGCATATACCGATATGCGCAATAAAACCAACCAACCCTTGTCGACCATTCCATTACAAACATTTGCTCTATAGATTTTTTGTCAATCTACTTCAATTCACCCTTTTCAGATGGACAAATCATCGCAACACTTTTCTACTCGAGTCATTACATCTTTTTTCAAACCACACCGCTCCCTAATATCATTGCTCCTATACCTATCTCTTAAATGCACTCCACATATATTGTGCTGAGACGGCACCCTCACGGCACTGATTCTACTTTCATTCTTACCCACAGCACCACTGAGAATTTTCAAGGGACAGACGAACCTTCCCAACCTCCCTATTCTGCTGCCCCAGAGGCAAATTCGGGCGTCCCGTCTAAGCGGTACAACGCTCGGGCCCAACCTAACCTAACCTAACCTAACCTAACCTAACCTAACCTAACCTAACCTAACCTAACCTAAACACACGTATCATAGTGTTTCTCTGTCGACACTACGAGCTGCCTAGCACAAGTAAATTCACAGGATTCCGATCGCCATGATGTTGGTACCTCCACTGCTATAAGACACCAACGAGAAAGAGTAAAGAGGGATGTAGTTGTTTTCCAGTATCTCCTACGTAAAAAAGAACCTACGTAAAAAAGAAGAAAGGAACGTGCTTACTTTCACGTGAATTCCATTTCACGAAGTAGAATGTCATAGGTTGGAACAAGTGCCGCTTAAAAGGCGATAAAGCCTTAAAATGGTAATAATATGTTTCTGTCGTTCGGATTTAATTTTTGACGATACTAACTTAAATGTTACGATTTGAATTAACATCAACCTACGACAAAAATCCCAAAAAAAAAACCATTGCGTGATTATGATAATTTTGGATCTGTAGAATAACGATGTGTGAATTTCATATGTATTAAAATAATAATATAACTAATTTTTATATCAATAGTGTTATTACGTTGTAATGCGCTTTATTTGCATATAATAAAACAATATAAGACGTCGTGGCTGTACATTGAATGTATGAGGAGGGACGACAAGAGAAAGGTGAATTTTTTGTCTGTCTATCTGCCTGTTTGCACATCTCTGAAATTACTAAACCGATTTTAATGCGGTTTTTAGGACTAGATAAAACTTGGTTCAGAGCAGAGTATAGGCTATTTTCATTTAATTCGGGTGTCAGGACAAAAATATTCTCTTTCAGAGCTTGAACCTAAGAAGTTACTAGGCAATAATAATTATTACTAAAGTGAAAGGCCTATAGAAGTTACAATACGAACGAACAACAACACTCAAAAGAAAAAAAAACATAAACCTACACTCGGCCTTTTGATGATGATGCCCTTAGTCTAATGAAAAATTAATATCGGGGGAGTGGTTTGAGGGAGAGGGAATCGCAATATGACAAAGCAGGGTTGAGGCACGATAAAAAGTTTACTTATCTGACATACAGAATTCTATGCGGGCGAAGCCGGGAGCGGAAAGCTTGTTTCATAATACAACTTCCATATCTCCACTTCTGTCAAATAACATAATTAAAATAAACATATGGTGTTTCGAAATTTTCGCTTTTTACCACTTCCAGTTCAAATGTGAAATCAGGCCCATATTTATTTGTAGTAACTACATGTAAATCATTGCATTATCTACTATGTTTTATTTATGTATAACGTTTTTTTGTTTTAAATAAAAAAAAAACTGAATGTACATAAAAAAATAGAAAATGTCATCGTAGTCTGGGATTTGAATCCAACTCCTCCGTTTAAGTTGGTCTATATTGTGACCACTAAACCCATTTGACTTGTCAGTTCTTGATGAAACAAATCAACAGTTTTAAATTTAAAGACTTGGGACTTCTTTTTTATAACATTCCTAAGGGGCAAACGAGCATGCTAGTCGCCAGTAGGTAGGTGATAACTGCCGCCCAGGGACAATTGCAACAAAAAGGAATTACCAATGCGATGCCAGCCTTTTGAGATAGAATATCTTAGAAAGGGGAAATAGACCATCAGAAATTTAACCCACTGGACACAACGCAGCAGCATATTGGTCGAACTGGCCAATTTTCGTGTTGCAGCGAAGTTGCACACATCCGACTGTACCGTGATAAATATTCCACAATCATATTTTAATTATTCTTTCAACAAAAAGTTACTTTTATAGGTTCATTCTTAAGCAGAATATTAAACCATCTTAAAGAAGATTTTTCATTAAAAATACACTTAAAAGAAGGTCAGGTAAGAGCCCCTTAGGATTTTTCTGTAAGTTTTTGTATAAACTGTGAGTCAGGGCTTTCTAATCATATTTTTTAAACCACGGGCTTGTAGTTTTATGTATAAAGGGAGGATGGTCAGTTTTCTTCAAGAAGACATCTTTAACATCTTCTAAACGAAGGCTTTTAATATTTCAAAAGAAAAAATGGATATATTCATTTTCAATACAAATCCGTTCACTTGATACGTCACTTGACATTTTTTCGTTTGTAATTTACTCCCTAACTTTCAAAATCGTAATTAATTTGCTTACGCTACACACCCATGATCGATTCATATAAACTATGTATACGTTTTACTACATTTCAACATTTTGCGTCCAGTGGTTGGAGAGGTTGTTACAGACAGACAGATTAATAGGTAACGAGAGCGACCTACAATGAAGGCGTTTTTCATCGGATACAGGAAAAGCGGGAATTTCAAAAGTAAAATTTTCGAGGAAATTAATATTAATTTATGAGACTAAAATTAAAATCTACAAGGCAATGAATATTGATTAATCTCTTCTTGACGTGAACTTCGCGATACTAAGTTTTATATTAAGCTTAGCAATATGAATTTTTATTTCGCTATTATATATAATTCTAATAACTCAAGAAATATTTAACTTTAATCAGAACGCTTACATGATGGAGCATATTACATAACTCTCAGTCTGGCGATGTCAATGGGAGAGTTTTCAATAAAGTAAAACTTAGTATCGCGAAGTTCGTCAAGAAGAGATTAATCAATATTCATTGCCTTAGATTTTAATTTTAGTCTCGAAAATTTTAATTTGAAATTCCCGCTTTTCCTGTATCCGATGAAAACGCCTTCATTGTGGTCGCTCGTTACCTATTAATCTGTCTGTCTCTCCAACCACTGACGCAAATGCTGAAATGTAAAACGTATACATAGTTTATATGAATCGATCATCGTGTAGCTGCAAATTAATTACGATTTTGAAAGTTAGGAGTAAATTAAAACGAAAAATGTCAAGTACGTATCTGAAAATGAACATATCCATTTTTCTTTGAAATATTAAAAGCCTCGTTTAGAAGATGTTAAAGATGTCTCTTGAAGAAAACTGACCATCCCCCTTTATACATAAAACTACAAGCCCGTGGTTTAAAAAATATGATTAGAGCCCTGACTACAGTTTATACAAAACTTACAGAAAAATCTGATGACTTTAAGTGTATTTTTAATGAAATCTTCTTTAAGATGATATTCTGCGAATGAACCTATAAAAGCTTTTGTTGAAAGAACAATTAAAACGCGGTGTGGTCTGTTCTGTTGGATGACTTCGCTTTGCAGGCAGTTCGTGTGCGTTATTAAGGTGGTGGAGAAATTTCTTGATGGTCTATTTCCCCTACTAGATATTCTATCTCAAGGCTGGCATCGCATTAATTCCTTTTGTTACAGTATCCCTGAGCGTTTTTAGGTTGCCAAGTCCCACTTAGGTTTAAACTGGTATTCGTTTCGTGCAATAGACAACGGAGGGGATTCGATTTTTATTTAATGTAATTCAGTTATTTAAAACAGGCATATATGAATAATGCAATGATTTACATAGCAGTTACTAAAATAAATATGGGCTGATTTCAGAAAAATAGTAGGTAATATTATGTTTTATAGTACGAGGACCCACTTCGCGCGAGTCTAATCTGCACTCTTTACAGGGCTTTTATATTTTTACATATAAAAATAATGTTTAAAAACTATCAATAAGTAGAAAAATCTCCTAACGAGGATATTGTTTCTAAAATATGAACATTTTTTTTGTCAGAGCATATTCTCGATAATAAAAAAAAAATGTGAGACATATCTCGTTTCCGGATAAGCGAGAATGCAATCTCTCGATGAAAATCTTTGATATTTACCTGTACTAAGACATAAAACAATATCAAACAAGGGGTTATTTTCATGATTTTCAAGCGAAAACACTCAAAGTCAAAATCTGCGCCCGCAGCTGCCGGCCGAGGGCCCTCGTGTTTATCTGCCGAGGTGCCAAGCTTGAGACGATGTGACTTAGCCTTGACATAGTTGTGTGTAACTCACAACTGTATTCTGTTTATGTTGTGTGTGTGTGTGCGTGTGTGTATGAAATTGAGCAATAGAACTGTAAATAATAAAAATCACTTTTTAACATGCATTCTTCAATAATTGTACAAGAATTTAAGAGATCTCACTAATAATTATTGTTATGTCTTCATGATTCGTTATATTTACACTTCGTTTCAGCCGAGCCGTGTTTTGCATCACCGCGTCAATCGATGTATGTTTTTTGTAAGTTTTATGAAGTCTAGGGCCGATAATTTTGTTATTTGCAACTAACTGTGAGAATATTTTTTCCTTTGTAACCCTCCTTAACTCCTGTCCTTATCCCTGTGCCAGCTGTTGCCCACGATTTCGTTCGCGTGGTGGTCATGAAACATAAGAACGTTTTAAAAAGACATGAAATATGTCCTTCGTTTCTTCCTTGTCTTTCATCACTCATAGAAAATTTTAGGCATCGTGTTATGGTCTACTTCAAAACTACAATATTTACACAGAATTTTTTTTTTCTTTTCATGAAATATTGATTTAAAATAATTAGAAAGTTTTGGATAGCTGGACACATTTTCTTCTGTGATACTTGCACTGCCAAAAAATCTAACGTTAGGTAGTTATGTAGCACTTTTCCAAATCTAATCAGTAGGTACATCAAATTAAAGAGAAGCACAAAATTTGATTTCCTCTTTGTGTAGATCCTAGGTGATATAGCATGATAAATTGTATTCTAAGTTACGCAGTGGATCACTGTTAATAAAACTCGAAAAATTTTATTCAAATCGGTTAATCACTTTTTGAATAACGCTTGAACAAGCAAATAGACAAACAAACAAAAATTTCAAAAACAGCTGTTTTGAGATCTGTTTTATGTATATAGTACATATTACTATTTTTTAAAATATTTTTTGTACAGATTTGGCTTCCTTACGATTTTATTATATGTATAGATTTTTGAAAGGTATTAATTGTATACGGTTATTATTATACTTTCATGGAACAGATCTCTATTCCTACAAAATAATTTTGGTTTTGCTTTTTTTAGATATTTATCAATCGAAAAGTCGGTATTTTCCTCTCTTTATGTTGCATTCTTATGAAAACTAATTTCGTCGCAACACATTACTTCGACTGCCCCGCATAACTGCTACCGCAATACATTAAAAAATATGACATCTAAAAACGATTTTGTTATTCATCAACAGTCAACAGTCGTTAAAGCTAATCCTTCTAGGGAAGGATTAAAAAGCGGGTCGGAAAAAGAACGGAGAGAATACTGCCGTCGGTTTGGCGTGAAACTTCATGTCCGCGAGCCGCTCACGTAGCGTGTCACGTCGGCTTTGCGACACTCCCAAAATGGCCACACTCATTCGGCACCGGATAATTATCTGTGCTAGTTCGATAGCCTCCTCCTTTGTTATATTTTAGTTTATGTGTTTAACTATTCATGTAAATGTTATCTAAAAGACACTTCTTTTTGTTTAGATCGATTTATATTTATAACTTCTATACAAAAAAACACACACACTCGAATCGTTATTTTATCGCGTCTGAGTTGCGAGCCACACTTGATGGATAATAGGAATAAGGGCGTCGTTTCACTAACTCGCTTTGTTGCACTTAATGCAGGCTGAGAATTGCATCAGAGACTGGCCACATTCATTAAAAAATTGCACTAGATGCATATTAAGACAGATGAGAACTTGTAAAGGCAAAGCACGATAATACCATGACGTAGTTACAAATATTGAATGAAAGCACAAAATCAACGTAGAAAGATATGACATAGGGAGTTGCCGTATTATTGAAACTCTTTACCACAAAAGCCTTCAAGGGTTTATTTTTGGAAGGATGGCAACTTCCCCTTTTCCTTCTTTTTCTTTTCCTCCTCTTCACGATACACACGGCGAATACATCAATCATTTTCGATTCATTGACAGCATACCGATGGCGGGGTCGATGAATGATTTCTACACCATGTTTAATAAACTCACTAGGGCTCATTAAGAAGCAGGACTGAGAATGAACATGGATTAGACGAAAATTATGACGAATGCGCATGTTGTACTCACTTCAGTGATCTAAAGACGAATTTCAAGTAAATTTAATGGTGAATACCTGTTCGAAAATTGTATATGATTTTTTTTTTAATTTTTTTAATGAATTAAGTAGGCGACCAATAGTTTATGTTTATTTGAAAATGTTTCGCGAATTAAATAAGCAATTATAAATTTAACTGTCATGAATAAGTAAACCTTTTACATTATACTACTTTTAATTAAAGCATGTCATTTATTATTTCATTGGCAACATTTGCTTTTACTTCGCTAATGTAACGACAATTAATTATTTATTAATCGTTACTGCAAATAATTCGTGTTTTTCGAAGGCTAAAATACCTGTCATAGACAAATATATCTTTATTCGTTATAGTAATACTACAATTTTTAATTAAGCACGACTAAATTGGTTTCATTGAATTGATGGCACGTCTTCCTTGGAAACCTTTTCACATAATAATAAGTAAAATTAATTATTTTACTGCTTCCGTTGCCAACCGAATATAATTTGATTTAATATTTATAATAATCGAGAGATATCACTGTATATTTTCGTTCAGAATTGACGTGAACCGTTCAAAATAAGATCGTGTGTAACAGGAAATATAGCAATTACCTATATTTTATGATATTTGCTTCATTTCATAATCAGATTTCAAAAGTGGACAAGTGCGAGTTGGACGTAATATAGTCAGCGTTTCGTATTAAATTTTATATTTATAAAATTGTTATATTTGGATATGAACTTCGCTAGAATATGATAGGGCACGTTCACGAACAACATCAAAGTATTATCGTTCTATGGTAAAGCGAAGCAGAACAGTGGCTATTTTTTAACTGAAATGATTTTGTATGTTGTATTTATTAACAATATTTCTGCATTTTACTCCTAATTAATACTAATCGTCATTTATAACTAGCGAAAGCTTATGAGCTATGCCTGTAAAGATAAAATGATGCCAGCAATTCTGAAGATTGTTGGTAAACCATTAAATTAAAAAAAAAATAGATGAAACTTCAGGCCATCCCTTAAACTTCTCTTTATGATATTTATCGATATGTAGATGTGTAGAGTCCCTTAAGTTTCTAAACATACTAGATTTTGAGCTTTTCGTGATCGAAAATTCGAAAGGGGATCACCCGTCTTGACCCTGCATACCGTTCTTGAAACATCTCATTACTTTTAGGCTCAAAGCGTACAAAAATATAAAAAGCACTAAATTTTATAGCTTTTCCGAGCTTTTTGAGTTCACCAATTTAAATTCATTTCAAAAATGTTTTTTTTAATATTTTATACAACTGAGCCAAATTTCAATTTTTTACTCATCCTTCGGTGCCGTCGTCGTTTGTTTGTTTCAGACTAAGTTGATGTTTCGATTCTATCTTTGTGTTCAAAACAGCTAGACTTCTATCTTCTGTGCTGGATTTGAAATGAACGCTTCATGCTTTTTTCAAATTCGATTTCGTAAAAATTCGGTATGAATTAAATTAAGGTCAAAAATTTTAGTTGCCAGTCTTAGACGGGACTATTACTGTCATCTTGTCTTCATAAACATCAAATCATAGCTTAAAAGTAGTATGAGTGCATAGTACCCGATCGAAAAATAGAACATATGCACTAATTTATTTTTCAATGATGTTTGAGTTTCAAAATAAAAAAAAAACGAATCCTGAAAATTGTTCGTTTCATGATTTCATTCGAGAAATCAAAATAAAATTGGTAAGGTCGATAAGATTAAATAAGGGCGGTAGTACCGAGCGGTTAAGATCGTTGCCTTTGAACCGGAAGGTACAGAGTTCAAATCTTGATTAAGGGCTAACCGAATAATAATTTTTTCATGCATTCAAATTCAACCAATCGCTCTGTGTTTTAGAGAACATATTCCTAAGTTGAGAGTCTCGGAAGTTGTTACCGTTTAGGGACTAAGGTTTAGTAGTCCCAACCCGCACTGGGCCGACCTGGAAGGTTTAATGTGGGAGTTTCTGAAATAAAACGGTTTTCACCAATGAAACGATAAAAACTATAAAATCATAAGATAAAGGTACACAAAAATAAAATGAAATAGAAATCAGTTGGGGGCATAACATTTATATTTCAATGTGATGTGAGTTTATTTATAATTAAATTTATACGTGAGGCAATTGATGTTATCAGAAAATTAGTTAATATTTAATTGTCAATTTTTCCAATGAATTGTTTCAGTTGACGAAAATGAGCGGTTTTGGAAAAATAAATATACACGTTAATATACACAACATATAAAATTGTGTATTGTTTTTGTTTATACTTAAGTTTATAACAATATGTTAAAAGGATGACCTGATATTTAAATTAATAAACCTTAAAGAAAAAATTATACATGTCAGTTCTTAGGTGCGACTGGACTTTACTCCTTAGAGATATATTCAATATATTCTTAATTATATTCCATAAAATATATGAAATCAATAAATACATATTTATGAAATATCTTGGAATGGGTATATACAATAAACGAAGGGGGGTAAACAAAAGCAGTTTTTATAATATTAAAAGCATGTACATATTTATTTGTAGCGATTTGATAAAATATACGTCATGTTGCTTAATAAAATTCGGAACTACAAAACTTCATATAAAACGATTGGTAATAAAGCATAGAACTTTTACGCCATACATGTAAAGCTTAACATAGTCGTGTTAAAAATAAAATAACATTAAATCAGCAATGGAAAAAATACACGTATTCAGTATTAGAATGCGCGAATATGTTGCATGGAGGGGCAATTGACGATTTCACTTTTTGCTGACACTCGATTTCACCTCCCATCTAATTTGCGTACCGTGGCTGTATTGATTTTTTTTATCATTTCTCGAGCAGTGAACTCCGCTGATGTTCATGTATATACGTCCCATGACAATGTCGCGTATGGAACATACGAATTTAAATTTTGAAAATAAAATTTTCTTTAACTCATCTGCAGTGGCGGACTAAGCTCGTCAGAGGCCCGGGGCGGCAAAGATGAATGAGGCCCCCCCCCAGCTTTAAAAAAATATAGCTTTACAAGCTTTTTATTCATTCAAATTTGTACGTATAAATAAGTGTATTTGTTTATTTCGTTAAAATCTGGCAATTGAAATTTAAATTCGACTTAAATTATTAAGGTTAAATAAACATACATACCTACAATATGGTATAGATATGGGTGAGGAAAATAAAATACGAATCGATCGACAAAAAAAAATTAGATAAAATAAATCACAGATAGTTTTTTTTTTATTTTTTTGTGGTGTGTTATATGTGTTTTCATGCCTTAAATTTACTGAACTCATCAATAACTTCTGTGGAATCGATTTGTTTTGAATTTTTTCTTTCTATTGAAAGCACGGCTAGATTAACCCGTCACTCTTGACCCGTTGTAGATCGAAGATAATTTTTAATTAGTTTAAGTTTCGAAAAGCTCCTCTCGCATGATGCAACCGAGATGCAAATGGTCAAGAAGTATTGAAGTATAAGCAATATACAGGGTAACGATTCACTGAAGTCCCATTTTATTATAAATTGAAGGATTTCTTGGGCTCACCATTTAGCAGCAACGTCCATACTCGTATCGGTGGCTTTTACATACCTGCGGTACCTTTTTGGGAAACTTGCTACTTTTCAAATTCACCATAAATTTGTAACAGATTATGAACTGTTACAGCCAGAGCGTCATCTGAAGCTTCTAGCATAAACTTTGTTTCAATAATTTGGAAAATATTATTGTTTCATGGCCCGTATTGCATGGCCCCGAATCGTGCCGTATCGTATTCTTGTATAAATCGGTCTATGCATTCATACATTGACCGACGTATTTCTTCTTGAATTGATAATCCAGCATCATGAGCTGATTCACCCGGCATCGTTCTTTTTACCCTCCTTCTTCCTCGTTTCTCGATGTTGATGTCCATGTCATTGCATTTTTTTATGCCAAAAGTTACAGCATTGTCTACAATCGTGGTTCGTTCGGTCACTAAATACTCATTCAAGGCGTTTAGTTTGACAATTCCTATATACAGATTCATTTTTGGAGACTGCAAATATTGTTGAACTAAATTTACTTCCTTCAATATAGAAAGCCAGAATTGTATATAGGTTAGGAAAGTAAAATTATAAACAGCCAGCAGGAGTAGGTTTGCTTCTGATCTTGTATCTAGATTTGCTTTTGTTGGATCTTGAAAATGTTCCAAACTACTCACAATTGTCTCTATGTTTTCTTTTACAACTTTTACTGACTTATAATGAGCGCTCTAGCGAGTATCCGATAAACGTTTTAAATTTTTTCCAGTTTTCTCTTTCAACAATTGCCATTTCTGTGTAGATGACGAAAAGAACGAATATAATTTCTCTACTGTTCCAAAACACGTGATGCTGGAAGGTACGCATGCAAATGCATGAACTCCACAAAGATTCAAGGAATGATTAAAACAAGGACTGAACAGTGCCTTTGGATTTACATCTCGGATTTTTCGTGGCACCCCTCAATGGACACCTGACATTGACGCGGCATTGTCATAACCTTGAGCCCTGCACAACGCAATATCCAGTACATATTTTTCCAGCTGTTGCTGAATGTCTGAACGGATAAGATCGCGTTTATTTCTTTACAATTTGAAAAAAGCCTTATCCGTTCGCGAAAATATCAGAACACACTAATGAACTATTAAATATCAACGTAATGAAATTTAATATATCTATTTTAAGAGGCCAATGTTTATTTTTTGACGTAAATAGAATATAAATGTAGGCGTACAAGAGTGAATTATTTGCACTTCATTCATTCCGGGATTCATTCTGAGTACCCGCTACAAAGACGGGAATTCTCCGAACGTATTGGACGCGTTCAGCAAAGTTAAAAGAATATTAGTACCGCGTAAAAATTTAGATGACTGTAGTGTTTTGATCTTAATGAAATTATGTAGGTACTAAACACATTTATAAAGTCTTGTTTAGGATTTGATCAGGGGAACGCGGAGGCATTTGGGGGCCCCTAAGACCGGAGGCCCGGGGCGGGCCGCCCTTTCCGACCCCCTGTTAGTCCGCCGCTGCACATCTGTTTATCTTAAAATATCGTGTAACAATTTCTCTAAATGCTTTAATTAAAAATATCTCAGTCAGCATTAGAGCATCACTATTCTACATACTTGCTATATATCTTCGATATATTTTTATAACCTTAAGACATCCAAACGATCATCGGCTCGGTTCTTTTTGATGGCATATCGTAATAGCATAATGTTCCGGTCGCGGATCAACAACGCTTTCATGAAATTGTCTCGTAAATTGGTCGGCTGTTTTGAATTTGACTGAAACAATAAAATAATGGGATATATTTAACTTCGTCAACTTCATTAAGTGAATAAATACCGAAATGTTTGCTGTCAATAAATTTTGAGAGTCAGTTCGATGAAGCCTTCGCGCAATTTCCAACGTTAACGACCTTAGGATAATAATGCGACGGCTATTATTACTTAGATAAACGGCAAAAAAAGTGCGCCACAACAAGTTCCTCGCGGCGGGCTCCTTTCATTATGCGAAATTGCTGAATTTTAATTCTGACACAATTGATATTATCGATGAAGCCGCAAGGGGCTGTCGGGGACCCGAAAATTTTTGCGAGAGAAAAAAAAATTTCGACGGAAATTTCATTCGCGAAAACCTTTTTGTGTAATGAATTTCGTGAAACTTTTTCGAAATATTTTACCTTTGATGTCAATTTCCTTTCGCAAAAGAAATTTAATTTAATTCAAAAAAAAAAAGTGAAGGCAATTTCATAGATTGGCGGGTGTATAAATAGTTTTCTTTCTCATGCCTTAGAACAAAGTGAAGGTATTGTTGTGTAAGAAATCATTGGTATATTTTTTAAAACAGCAATAAGGAATAATACTGTCTTTTTGCCGAAGTCTACTTTCGAAGATCTATCAATGAAAATAGATCTTCGGTACTAAATACTATGCTTTGTTTAAATACTTCGTAGTCTTTGTTCTAGATTCAGTTTTATTATTTTTAGTTAATACTAGCTTTTTCTTATTATTTCGTTCTTGTGAACAACAGAATACGATTATAATCTTCGCATTCAATGAACGGTGAATTAAGTGAATGATGGCTTGGATTTAAAGTTGGAACCTAAGACACCATCAAAATCCGTTCAGTGCTTTTTGCGTGATGCCGTGACAAACAGATAAATAAACATACTCTGATTAGTTTGATATTTTTTTTATTAAGGCAATAAATAAATACTTTATTCTTATTAGCACGTAAGTGAAGCTCTTTTTTATTTTTTTTAATATTTAAATAACCTTAACATTGTTATTAAAACATTGTTACTTATAGAAATATAGAATTTAAAAAAAGTCATTATGCAAACTTGTATCTGACCGTGCCTAAAAGCAATAAAAAATCTGTAAAGCTTTGTGGGCCATCCCTAAAACTTGCCTCTATGATATTTATCAATGTGTATTTGAGCTCCGAGAATTCAAAAATATAATAGTTACAAAGATCAAACTGTTGACCTTATAGGCCATTCTTGAAATTTTTTATCTACTTTCAGCTTAAAGTTTTTAAAAATATACATAGCAATAAATTATTAAGAGTGAGCTTAAAAATTTCTCCAAGAGAAGCTCAAGAGCTTTTCAAAGATAAATAAATTCAAAAATATATGTTTGACACGTCTTTAGCTCTTCGAGTTCAAACATCAGAATTTATTTAAATAAAACTCTATTTTTTATTTATAAACTAAGAAATCTATAAAAATCGTTGTTCGATTATGGTTTGCTTTAAAGCATTCAACGCAGTTTTTTATGCAAAGTAAGCAGACGACACCAAATATCAATCTATCAAGAACCTTAGAAATTATTATGAAAAAATTGTTTTTTTGCGAATTTTTCGTTAACGTTATCTCTCGAACAAACCAGTCGAATTTGATGAACACAACACCCACAAACGCGCGCGCACACATACTCACACAAACATACTAAGACACACAGTCATTCACACACTCACACACCCATACACGCACTTCATAGCGGCAACTTAAAAAAGGCTATTTTAATATTTCAACTACAATTTCTTTCGAACACGCAATTAGTTATTGATCTGTTTTATGGTATGCGACGAAGCTTTCTAAGGAGAAAAAGACGACCGAGTATCAAACATCAGTCCATTAAGAATTTCGCAAGGTATTTTGAAAAATTCTTTTTCTCTAAATTTTCGTTAACCATATTTCTTGAATTAATCAACCGATTTTGATGAAATCGCAATTACGTATTAGTTAAGTAGATACGCTAGATTTTGGAATGTATCGGGAGAGCAGTTTGAAGTATATTGTAGAAAAACACTTTTCAAAAATTTTGCCTTCAATGATGTTTCTTTAGCAAATCAACAGTTTTTCGTAGAGTTTACGGCAGTCGACGCAACTGTTTGGGAAAAAGAGCTGATTAGATTTTAGTATCGGTTGGTAGAGAAGTCTAAAAGTTATAAAAAAAAAATTCTGAAAATTTTATTTTTAAGATTTATCAAATCTATCGGGTGAAATTAGATCATCGTTGCAGACGTCTGAGTTGAGTGGACCGATTTCGAATGTGGTAAGATGCCTTTCGATCGATTAATACGTTAAAAAATTATGAGAGGTTTACATACATACCCACACATACAGACATCATTCAGACGGATCATCAGACATCACTCACATCATTCGTAAAATAGTCAAAATAGATTCCTAATAACCGAAAACGTCAAGATCTGATAACAACCCGAACTTAGAAAGTCGGGGCGAAAACAGTAATTTTCTAATTATTTAAAAATGTCAGTGATGATAGTAAAATAATGGACTATTATATCTTCTTTATTTGTTTATTATACTTATTTCTAATTATTAATAATTTTTCACTCAATTCCCATAGCGTTTTACTAACCTTTCTATAGATTACGTATATTCGTTGCTAGTGGTGAATTAATTTTAAAATATAAGACATTCGTGGCATACAAACATTCATGCAAATCATTCTCCATATGGTCCACCGGGCAGACCCAAAATCGATTCTAAACCCTTCCGGTGTGTGTCTTTGGATCCCCGACGGATCACTGCCCATTACGTATCACAAAATCAACATATTCTAGTAATAAATCCTGTTTTACTAAATCTTACTTGATCCTTGCTCTGACTTGTGCTGCTATAAAAAACATAATATCTCTTCTGGTTTTTCGTTCCTGTTGTCCTGATTTTTCATAATTTTAAGTTCGATGGTCGATAAATCCAAAAAATAAAACATTTGTAGGGCTCATCTAAAAGTTCGAATTCCTAACATACAGAAAAACTTAAACAAAAGAGAAATAATTATAAGTAAATAAAATAAATAAATAAAGTTGAAGGTACATTATGTACAACAAAAGACTCTACGAGAGTTAATGAGGATTACTGAGATTAATTTTAGAATTTATAGAAAAAAATGATGAATCTGTACATTTATGAATAGGAAACGGTTTTGTTTATGCTAACGAAAGTACTTGACAAAAGTGTATTCAACAACGATCAAAATATCACAAAGGAAAGACAAGAAATACAATGCGTGCAGTCTTAAAAAAATTAAGAACTTTGTTATTATTCGTATATTAAAAATAAAACTAATTTTTGATTGAAAACTTTAAGAAGTTAAATTTAAAAAAAAAATAGATTCGGACTATTAAACATATATGATTTCAAGTGAATAGAAATAGTCAACTTTATATTTAATTAAAGGACGTTGAAACGTTCAATTTAGAGACATTTTAAAACAATTTATACTCATTGAGTGGTTCAAAAGGAATTGCTGATATTTTTTGAATTTGGATTTGTTAAGTCTTTTGTTATTCCGATTTTAATCTTCGGTCGTTCTGACGTATACGAATGTTAATAAATACATATTAAATATTTTACTGTATTGTTCGAAAGAATGACTCGTATTTTTATTATCTTCAAAATGACGTTCGAAGATAATAAAAATGAACAGGAACTTTATCGAGCACATAAAATTTAATTTAATTCCATCAGCCATATTGTAAAACCTCTGGTTCAGCCTTAATCTTTTATCATCATTTTTTCCGCATTAGCTGTTACTATGCATCGAAAACTTGAATCACAAGCAATAATACATGTATTTAATACGTTACGTTTCTGTACTTGATATAATGAAGTCATATGAACGTTTTTTTAATTTTAAAAACCTAACAGAAATTTATTCAAATACATGTTCAGTTTCAATATTATTTCGCATATATTGCTATTAACACTGAACGATAGACATGCATTTTATAATATGGGTTTCATCGGGACGTAATGGCATACGACCACTAGAATCCTTAAAACAATTTTTAAGAGTCTTCAAAACAATTATGCGGAAAAATCATGCTGTGGTCCACTTGGTTGCAGTACGAAAACGGAACGGCTCGCCCGGTATGAGAAGGCGCTCTCACAGAAGACAGATGTGGATTAACAACTTCCGTCTCTGTCTTTTGGCCGTAAGTTCCGGTGGCCCGCTCCCTTCTCCACCATACCTCTCGACTGTTCATCAACGCATCCCCTCTCCATCGCAACACTCCTATCTCCATCAGATATCCTATTCTTATCCAGGCCGGCAACACTCTGGTGACTCCTCCGGGGTTGTATTCGTGCGCGGCGGTGACCAGCTACTTATTCTCTGGTAGTTCGCATTCTCGTTTGCCCCTCTAAAATGATATAAAAAAAAATAAAGAATACTCCAAGTTCAAGTGATGTTTCTGAAAGAGGTAAAGTTTCTTTACTGACAAATAATTACATTTGGATCAATTTCTGGACTAGAGCCTGGAGCACCTTTTCCAGTCGGGTCTGATTAAATATGTACGATAGGAATCCGAATACATGTATATTATGTACATCATTATATTGTATTTAACTACAATATTTACATTTACATCTTGAAGTGAAGTGTGAAGAAAAAGTGTAAAAATATTACCAAAGGTAAGAGTTTGCCCGCTTGAGTGGCGTTGTTTGTCCACGTCCTTGCCAAACATAAGCTCGAGAGCCCTCGACCTCTGCGTAGGCGCTGCTACTAATATTGGCTTTTGTTATTCTTTTATATTATTTTTGTTATGTCCAATGACATATATTAATTCGTAGGTATTAGTAATCTGGAACTGTTCATTTACAATTCTAATATCATGTTTGTGATATTAACGTAAAAACCGTGACAAATTTGTGTTTTCAATATTTGTAACATCAAGTGGGACTTTTGAATTCAGGTTTTTCGAAGAGCTTTAAATTCGAAATTGCAAAGAATAATAGAAAACTGTTACATTTTTATGTAACTGTTACAATTACATATATATCGTATATCAAGGGCTTAATTTTTTTTAGGGTTTCGTGAGAATAAACTAAAACCCTTATAGTTTAACCGATATGAAAAAAGAGTATAGAAATGAAGAATGGGGACAGCTCAAAAACCAGTAAAGGGATATTGTATACATTTTTAGAGTTCCGTGAGAGTTTATGAGAACCCTTTTAGATAAGCAGATTTTAATAAAAAATATTACAAAGATAATTGAAAACCAATAAAAGTATATCCGATACATTTTTAGGATTCCGTCAGAATTACTGAGGACCCTCATAATTTAACCAAATTTAATCAAGTTAAGAATGGAGACAACTGAAAACCAGTAACAGTATATTTGACACATTTTTAGTGTCCCCTGAGAAGCACTGACAACTCTTATAATTTTAACGAACATAATAAAATTTAGAATGAAAATAACTGAAAATATTAAGGAAAATTCGATACATTTTTAGTGTTCTGTGAGAACTTCTAAGAATCTTTTAATTAAAGCGATTTTAATGAAGGCTACTATGGAATTTGATGATAGCCAATAAAAGAATATTTAATACATTTTTAGGGTTTCGTAAGAATGAATGAAAACCTTTATCATTTAACAGATTTTAATAAAATTTAGTATAGAGAAAAAGAATACAAATGAATGTTTGATTCTTTTATAGGATTCTGTGAGAGAAATACTAAATATGCTAGTTAATAAAACGATTTCAATAAAATTTTAAGGTAAATATTTAAGTTAGTAAAAGAACATAAGGTTCATTTTTTAGAATACTGTAAACCGATTTCGCTGAAAGTTACAAAAAATATTCTATTTAGTACAAAGAGTTAGTGGTTAGAGTAGCTCATAGTTCGATGATTGTGTTTTGTGAGATTAATAAACACTTTTATAATTGGGTAATTTCAATAAATTTACTATGAATGACATAGTTTAAAGTAAGCAACACATTATTTTTGTCTTTCATGCATAAGTTTCACTGAAAATTATTAAAAATTAGGGGATGTGATTGGACTAGTTTTGTTGAAATTTTAAGTTTTTATTTTATGTTAAACGAAATATGTTTTAGAATATAGAATTGTAACTTAAAAGAAAGCTATGATCATAAAATGCATGATAAATTTATAAATATTATTTTGTAATTAATTACACCAAAAAATAGAAGGGGATGACAAAGGGAAACAAATGCAACTGGGCGAGAATGGAGTTTACCATTTGCATGAAAAAACGATGTCTTTCAATTCTTGTCAAATTCTTGCAAGTGGTGGTTATTGACAATAATTAAAAAGAAAATACAACAAACTTTATGGCTGTACGTTTTTTATATGGCGAACAATTTTCGATATACAACTATTGGCGAACAATTTGAGCGTTTATACTCGATCATGTCGTGCATAAAATGTGTTACATAAATTCTATACAATATATTATTTACGTTCATAAACAAATGTGTTAAATAGAAATGAATGATAATATAGTTGGCATACGTGATGTAATTTATCTAACATTGCTATGCGTCAATATAAGTTATCCAAAGCTTTCAAATATATCAAAATGAATGTAAAATTTGTGCAAATAGTATTGTTGTGAAATGTTTTAAAGGCTGATTTACTACGAAGCATTCAATTTCAACAGGTACATAATTACAATAAAATTCATTTTCTGGTTTTTATTTAATTTTATACTTCTTAAATAAGTGTCTTATCATCTTTTTTTTGTAGTCGTCTAATCCATTGGAAATAATTTGTGTCGTAGTAATAATTGTTACCTTATATTTTTAATTTATAGTGTTAAAATTACTATAGTATGACCTAGAATGGTTGCTTATAATAAAATTATTATTGCTTGTATCAGGTTATAACATCTATGTGTTTCAAATGATGTTGTATCTGTAGAAAATTCTTGCAATACTAAAGCATTTTCTGTGGAATTCTTTATTTGTTTCTCCGCACATAAAACTCTTTTTACAATAATTTTTATTGCCTCTTTTATGTTACCCGGTAAATATCTCTAGCACTCTTGCAGGTTCAGTGTTTCCGTAAATACGCATTATATAAATATTTCAAATGTTTATGTGTACAAATTACGTGAAATTTTTAATATACTCACAGTTCATAGCATCCAATTGAATGGTTTTTATGAGTATTTGACATGAAACGATATGTAGTTTATCATCTCATCTTATTCATAAATCTGAAATTAATTAATTACGAAAAAAATATAAGAGTAGTACCTAACACAAAACTTTTGAATTAAAATCACATTAAAAATATTTAATGTAAAAATTTGTTTGCTAAAACGAAAAGTATAGAAATATATTCACGTAACACAACTTAATTAACCGGTATGTCTATTTTTTAGCTGAGAACGGTACTTAATTTTTGGTTTGATAATGTATTTTTAACTGTAAATAAGAAATAGTTTTGGAATTTCAAAAATGTTGGTTACAATGATCGGTTTTCAAAGAGCACATAGTGTAAGGCATGTCCAAATTAGTTTCAAATAAATATAAATAACAAATATGTATATTGAAAATGGACTATATGCAGAAAATAAATAATAAATTTCTATACTCTTACAAATCGTCCTGAAAATACATCATTGTAAATTCTTAATAGGTTTCAAAATAGCTTTAAGATTTGAAACGAAAAACGTGGGAACGTAAAATATAGGTAGACAGATTTGATATCGCTAGTAATCAAAAGTATATAAATAAAAAAAATATTATTTTCCAGGTTACATTGCCGTTTCGTTCATATTACGCGTGCTGTCTTCTTCTAGCTTGTACGGTCAGTAAAGACCAAAGCGGTAACGCTAGGTCAAATAATGCGGAAGCTATTTTAATAGTGGACATTTTTTATCACACCTCTATAATTCATTAATTCATACACTGTTACATTTGTCATTTCTTTCACTCTTTGTAAATATGTCGAAGAAATATATACTCTATATATACGCTGTGATAGCTTTCAATTTTGACAAATAAATAAAAATATACAGTTGCATGTATGTGTTTATAAACGCAATAAATTCATTTCTGTCTGTACTCATGCGAATGCAAATACTGCTGGATTCTCATGGATTTAAATATCAAAATCAATCAATTTAATATCAATATCAGAATAACTAAATAATATTATTTTTCCGAAATCACGTAAGGAATTTCCTATTTTTGAACATTTTTTTAATGTTATTTTTAGATTTAATTCTATTATAGAATCAAAAGCCACAACGAAATAAATTTGTATGAAATCGACGTGTTTTGTTTACCCTTAGATTTGAGCGCTAACAGTTTTTGTATATACATTATTTTCAAAAATAACAGAATGTTATGACTTCATGTAAAATTTATTTTACATTAGACTATGGATTAGAGTATATTATTAGACAAATTACTTTGCAATTAGTACGTATGATATAGCAATTTTAAGACTGCGTTATTATGAAATATGAAATTTAAGGTGATCGAAAGCAACAATTTTCGTAAATATGTAACATTAGGTTAACGAAAAGTATAAAAATATAAATCAAAGCAATATTTAAAAACATTTATTAATCAAAATAAAGTCAACTTACTTTAAAGCTTAAATTGTCAATTCCACAATACATGGTTCATTACATTCATCACAGTGATTGTTATTTCGAAGAAACCGCGGATAAACAGACAGACAGATACAAAGAGTTATTTTCTTTCAAACAAGCCTGATGATAACGAACTCAACTAAAAAAGAATTATCCAATTTGGCGCAGTCGTTCAGAAATGATGCGCGTAAACACATTTTGGCGATTTATTTTTATTTATATAGATAGATAGATGTATAGGTTATGAGAGACTAATTAGATGGTGACTAATTTAATTACGATTGTTCTTCATTTTTGGTATGTACAAAACAAAATAGTATACAAAAATCACTTTTTATTCCTTAGTTCACCACACAGCACAATGAAAGTTGAGTAATTCTTTGTTTGTTTGTTTATATTGTACATATTGTTTATTAATTATTACATATACTTATTTCCGACATTTTTGTTAATCATACTTTTATCATAATTATGCCTGTGTTATATCAAGTTACGATAGATTTTCACTTTTTAGTTAGATATAATTATGAATTTACGCGAGAATGCTTGAATTTCACGGACACCAACTTTATACAATATTGCGCTTAGTTGAGATAATTTTCCTACCTCATTAAAAAACTTCATTATAAAACGTAACACATTGCTGTACACGTAAGAGTACAGATTCTATCTTAATACAGATTCTATGAACCTGACATCTACTTTAAAAAATGCCTTTGTTCAGTAATCATCCTTCCGTCAGTAACGGTTCTAACAATTTCCCGACATATAGTTGATTCGCAACACCGCTGCCACAGCGCTTTTTTTTTTTAAAATTCCATATCGAAAATCAATACAATCTATTGACATGGAATTAGCGTGAAACTCAATTTAAACGGATCAGCCTCTATAAATTTAAGCACAGAGAAATAGCTCAAACGGTCAAAGCTTTCGATACCTATGTATTGGGGATTATCTGCCTCGACCCGTGCTTAATGTAGCAAAAAGCCACTTCAGCGGGATCCAGTCCGGGCCGGGAAGTATGGGCCGCGATTAAGAGGCTTCTATCGAGTGTCGACATCGATATAGCTGTTTCACGAGTACTTCACTAGTGTATGCTAACTGAACATGTAGTTACACGGCGTTGTGTTCGTTTTTATGCGTCAAATAGATGATCTGTACTGATTCGAATGACATTGTATGTTAAGACAATTTTAACTGTTTATGTTTATCGATAACTTTGTGATAAAGATACGATAACCCGTAAAAAGCAGAGTGAATGAGAGAAGGATGCTGAAAATTTGCATGACTTTAGTTAAGAAGTTGTTATGTGTTTTACATATAGATTAAAAAAATACATTCAAGTAATGGAAAAAAAATATTTTACATGTGCAAATTATTTTTATTATAATGTGATTCGAATTCGACTTGTTTTAAATCGAATTCGAATCACATTAAAATTATGATCAATCCAAGTGCAGTTATTATTATCCTTATTAAGCAATTTTACACGAAAAATTGCCATATATTATACGAAAGATTGATCAATGGCAGTTTTTTTCATAAAACAGTAAGAAAAAAATTAGTTGTCAAAACAAATTATTTAGTAAACAATAAAAAATAAATTAGTCGATATAAAAGAAGAAAAATGAAATACCTACAAACACTAGCAAACAAAACGTTGAGCTCATCACTACACGATTAATATAAATACATAACTATATAACACTGCGTCGGTGTTATAAGGTCGACTGAATAGACTCATTACACAGGCTTGCCGACTAAGTTTTTAGACTTAGTTCGCTTATGTTTCGCAAAAAAATATGGATTTTTTCCAAAAGTATTTTAAATTACTTCTTCATATTGATTGCACATCACTACGCAGTATAATACATATAATTGTATTTCGTTTGTGTTTTATTGACAAATTCTACATAAACTATAATTTGAATTTAGAAAAAAGTCATCAAACGGGGGATTCTGGAACTACATTATTATGATGATCTCAATAAGTTATAACATAAAAGCTGAATATTATATTTCTCAAAAAACGATCATTAAAGTAATGAGTCATTATTTTTTGGTGATTGGGAAACAGTGAGAATACACAAAAGTAGAAAGAAATTGTGACCTTTATTAAGAAAAGACATATAATAAAAGCGAAAATTTTGCTGAGTATTTAAGAAACTATTCAAAAAATTTTAACGTGTACGCAGCCAAAACTATGTATATTAATGATAAAATATAAAAAAGCAGAAACATAATGAAGTCAACTTAGAGCTTCATAAAGAATGAAACTGATAAAATTCGGAATAGCCCTCTTGATTAACAGCTTAAGGTAGATGACAAAATTTTGAAAAATGACATAAACGTCGTTGATGCTTTTGAAAAATTCTTTAGAGACTTTCCTATATCTACCACCAATTCTCTTATTTCATATTTCGCTCTTGCTGAATCACTAATGAAGTTATCGATTGTATTGCACCACTTTGGCATTTATCTATAATAACTATCCTGATGATAGCGTGATTTTCCGGTAGTAAATTAAAGCCTACTAACCTATATCCATATAGGTTAAGCCTATATCCATTATCCATGTTACCGATATTTAGTAAAACCTTTTAAAAATTAATTTTAAATCAAATGTTATTACATTTTATAGTGACAATTTAATCTACAGAAAACAGTTCTATTACGCGGGGTCGTTCGTCAATCGACTTTGCTGGCGTTGAACTTGTTCAATAAATTTTCGGAGCCTGGGAGGATTTGTAAGACAAAGCGAGAGTGTTTTATGATCTCTCCAACGTATTTGATCGTGTGAATCACGAAGTTCTGATCAGGAAGCTGCGTCATTATGGGGTTACGGGCTTGGCACTCGTCCCTCTGAAATCGTATTTGAATATCTGGATTCAGAGGGTATCAGAGCATTCCAATGGTGTGAGATCGTCAGGATCTATAGTCTGCATGAGGGTACCATAAGAAACAGTCCTTGGGCTATTTCTGTTTTAGTTTATATTAATGACAGTATTGTTGGGGATGTTCATGAGATAGTACTGTTCACAGATGACACTCCATTCCTATAAAAGATTAAACAACAAATTGCCAATGACGATGTGAAAATAGATATCTCCAAAACGTAAAAATGGCTTACTGTAAATAACTTCGTTTTTAATACGAAGAAAACAAAATGTGTAAGCTGTTAACTTCCTAATGTATAACATAAACGGGACACCATTATATTAGGTCGCGGAAAAAGTTTTTTTCGTATTTTATAAGAATAAAGTAATAGTGAAATCTCTTTGGTAAGTTTTGATACCACTAAAGAAAAGACATTTTAAAAAAGAAAAATAAAAAGTTACAATGGTGTCCTGACATTTTTCTATGATTTTTCTGTCCACCAAAATGAAAGAATTTAACATAGAAATTTGATAGATTTTGAAGTTTTATTACAAAAAAGGAAAAAATGCGACAAAGGCTGCAAAAAAAATTTTCGACTTTTATGGACCTAATACAGTGTTGGCAAGAGTAAAACAAAACTGCTCCAAGCGTTTTCAGTCGGTAATTTTGATGTCAAAGAGGAACTTCGTTCTGATCGACCTGTTACAAATTTAATAAGGTTAATGCCATTTTGGAAAAAGTAGAGCAAGATTAGCATATTCGTTCTTTGGATACAGCTGAAAAGCTGGGGATTGATCTTAAAAAAGTTTTGTCTCATTTTAATTTTAATTCCAGCTATTTAGCAGGAGATACAAAACAATTCGATACTTAGAGCCCACACGGTTTCACTAGAAGAAATATAATGAATCGTGTACTAATTTGCGATTCTTTATTGAAACATTATGAAAACGAACCATTTTTGAAAGGGTTGATCACTGGTAATGAAAAACGGTTTACTTATGACAATAACGTACGAATAAGATCATGGTCAAAAGGCAAACAAGCTCTACAAACTATAGCGAAACCCGAATTAATTCACAATAACTTGATGCTTTATGATGGTATTGGAAGAGTATTATTAATTATGAGCTTTTACCGCCGGCCAAAACCCTAAATTTAGATTTTTATTACTAACTGCTGATGACAGTGAAGCAATAAGAGAGAAAAAATGGCCGAAATTGATCAAGAGAAAGAATGTGGTTTTTACCAAGATAACGCCAGACTACACTCATCTTTAGCCACCAAGAAAATCTTGAGAGAGTTTGATTGGGAGTGTTAATGCATTCACCATACAGCCCTGATCTTGCAACCTCAGTCCCTACACAATTTTAAGTAGTATTATAACATTAAGAGTGGACAGTTTTTGATCAGAAGTACCAAAATTTTTATAGCAATGAGATTATCTCATTACTACAAAATGACAAGTTGTTGAACAAAACAGCATGTAAATAAAATGTGATGAAAAATTATCTTAAATTTGTATATGAAATACGAAAAAAATTTTTTCCTAACCCAATATTACGTGAGAAATTGGAATTTGTTTATGCTACTGTGTTCATGGTAGTTACTCTGGGTAACAGGTTTCAGTGGGGTTCGTCTATCAGCGTTGCGATATCATGTGTTGAGGATAAAAGCTTTTCTGCAGCAGCAGTTAAATAGATAAGAAATTTATGAGATATCACAACGGCTAGATTTGTCTATTTTGGCTGCTTTCATAGCTTGATGTCATACGGCATCTTGCTATGGACCATGCGCCAGATATTGATAAATTTTTCTTACTGCAAAAATGGACTGTTCGCGCTATTTACAGGCTGGAACCTAAAGTAGCTCGTAGAACTAAGTTTAAGGAAATTGGCTTCTTAACTCGGGCATCTCAATCTATATATGACAATTTAATACATTTAAAAAAGAATATAGAAATATTCGAGAAACATAATAATAAACATAAATTCAATACAAGAAATAAAAATAAGCTGTATTTACATATTATTCAACTACATAAAGTCCTGAATACATTTAGAGAGATCTCTCTGTGCGCATGTTCATTGAGGTTCCAGAAAACGTACAAAATCAGCCCTTAAACAAATTTTAAATGATTATTGAGCAAATGTTTGTTCAAAAAGGGTATTATACAATTTGTAAATATATAGAGGATAAATATTCATAGACATAATCAGCAAGGCTTTTTGCAGATTTGTTTCTTTATGTTATAGATTTATATGTGTTTGATTCTACCTTTATAACATAATATATTTAAACTTGAACAGAGCTACCCTTAAGTTTCATGCTCGTTCTTCTTGAGGGACAACTGCCTTCCGAACGAGTGGTAAAGTGGGTAAGTAGTAACATGTAAATTCTTAAAGTATTGAAGTATTGTCACGTATTTCAATTGATGTTCATGACCTATGAAATAAAGATATATTTGAATTTTAAAACGGACTAGAAGTACATTAATATCTGTACATGTAATATAAAACTGTAGAACTATTGTGTTTGTATATAGAATTTTTTTGCCAAAAACTGATTGTGAGTGATAAAGTGGCAATGTAACGAAATACAAAAAGATTGTTTTAAAACCTTTTCTGTCTCTCTGTTTAAACCTGTCAGCCTTCAAAAAAGTAGCAAACGAATATTCATGAAGTTTTTTTAACTAATTACAGTGGAGCTAGAGGCATCATATAAGCTTTGTTTCATCAAAATCGGGTCATCGAAAACTAGTTGAATTAAAAAAAAAATTCACTGGTACAAAGTCGCGGGCACAACTAGTGTACCATATGAATAAATGGTCTATTTGGTCTATGGGTAACATTAAAAAAAAAACGGAACGCACTTTCAGAATTACCATTTTCGAATAATCTCAGACATTAATTTTTATCTCTGGGGTTTTGCTGGCGCAAGGGAGCCCTTCGTTTTGTGAATCGGACGATATTTTAACTGATAAATAGATAAATTTTATCGATACGTTTCTCCCTTTTTCCTTCTTTAGATTTATTTTGTGAGCTTTGAAAATAACAATTGATATCGCAAAATTATTGATAATGTTGAGCATTCCGTAACGAATTAGGATATCTCATTATTTCATCGAGCGCTTAAGTAATTCCATTTGACCCTCGGTCCATGCAAGCGTTCAAGGGTCTTTAATTTCCGATTTCTGAATTAGACTTCTATACTTACATGTTTTACATTAACATGTCACTGCATATGCGGATGCACATGCACTTTTTTATTTATTTTGTACTCTTGATTACAATTCCAATCCCGATTCCTAACCCGACTCTGAATGCAGCTGCGGTCACGGTCTTGTAACCAGGGTAGTTAAAAAATTAATGTTACATGACAATAATAGACGCTTGCCTGCAACATGCATTAACATGCAGCATGCAACCCACCGCTGACCCTCGAATCTGCCTCTCCACTACGAATCTCTATCCAAATGATTGAATATTGATTCCAGAGGATTGACAGATATCGAACACCTAAGCAAGTGTTATTTATTATTATAATTATCTAATTCCGCCAACTATTAAATTGTTTAGTTCTACGTACGTTTCATGCCAACAAGGCACATCTTCAGGAAATTGCCGACAGTCACATCCACCAGGGTGCAAGGAGCGTTAAAACAACCAACACAACCTCGTTAGACAGGCCGCTGTCATGCAATGGTCAAAGAGCGACGAAAACATTATTAAGACAGCCACAGATCACCACCGATAGACATGCTTGTCAAATGTCACAGACTAACCATCACCAACATTACCCAAGTAGTTACAGGCAAGCGTCCAATAATGGCGATTTATAAACGTCAATTTGGTCGTTGAGCATATTATTATTATCTTTATGTTTTAAAATTTCGAAGGATTCCAAAACATTCAAACGTAACCCTTCTCACACACATGCAAGACATCGAATTTGTGATCATTATTAAGCTTATGACCGGTTTCTAATAGATGTTTAGCAAAATGGGATCTGTCTGATTTATTATTTTAAAGGCCGAAATATGTTCTTTATATCTTTTTCAAAGCAACGTCCGGTTTGTCCTATATATATTGATTTACAGTCATCACAAGTTAATTTATAAATTCCAGATTTTTTATTATTGTGTAATTTATCTTTATTGTTACATAAAGTTTTCAAATTATTATTTGTTTTAAAGGCCGTATAAATATTATGTTTTTAATAATCTTGAAATTTTCTCGAAATTGTACCAAAATATGTCAAACTAGCTATATATTTCTTTTGATCTTTAGATTGTGTTGGATAGATACTTTTCTTTATAATACTTTTGTTTTTATTAATGAGTCCATCAATACATTTTGCTATATCCGTTTGCCAATGCTATACTGTAAATGGTATTTAATTCTAAAAGAAATTATGATTATTAAGGGGTATGGTGAATAACCGATGTATCATTGATTTATAAGCCGCCAATTTGTGTTGCCATGGATGACAAGAAGAAATGGGTATTGTAATATCTGTGCACGTGGGTTTTCTATATATTTTAAATTCATGTCTATTATTTTTTCTGGTTAAGGTCAAATCTAAAAAAATTATAGAATTGTTTGTTTCTTCCTCTAGTTTAAATTGAATTTTGGGGTGTATGCCATTAATATAATTTTGAAACAGATCTAATTCTATTGAATTACCCAGCCAACACATAATAATATCGTCCACATATCTAAAATAATACAGGATATTATTATTGTTTACTATGTGCTTAATTTCGAATTCATCCATAAAAATTTCGGCCATTAATGGACTTAAAGGTGAACCCATAGCTAGACCTTCTTTTTGTATATAAAATTGATTATTATAACGGAAATAATTTTGATTCATGCACAATTCTGTTAATTTTAAGATATCGTCCTTCTCGCCTGGATGTAGTTTTTGTTTATCTAACTTATCTTTTATAATTGTTAAGCATTCTCTAAAGGGAACATTAGTAAATAAACTGTCTACGTCAAATGAGATAAATTTGCTATTGTTTGGAAGGACAATATCTTTAATTTTGTTAACCAGGTCTAAACTATTAACCAAACCATATTTTGGGTTGAATGAAATTTTTCTTTATTATATCATTTATGTATTTAGCTAATCTATATGTTGGCGCCTGCACATACGATACCACCGGACGAACCGGCTCACCCTCTATATGTACTTTTGGCAAACCATACAATCTAGGGGCCTGTGGATTCATCGGTATCAAATTTCTTTTCTGATTCTTTAGTCAATAAAAATTTTGAAAACGATAAATTTTGTTTAACTTCCGCAATATATTTATTGGTGGGATCATATTTTAATTTTAGAAATTCTTTTCGTTATTAATTATATTATTAACCTTAGTATTGTAATCCGACTTGTTCATTATTACAATAGCGTTCCCTTTATCGGCTTTACTAATAACTATATTTTCTTTCAATATTTTTTGTTTTAATGATATTAACGTTTTATGATCTACATTGTATACATAGTCCGAAATGGTATTACTATTATTAAATTTTATTAAATCCGAAATTTTGTATTTTATGGACTCGTTACATTTACTTTTGTGCAGAGATATTTCAGTATCTATCGCCAGTGTCTCATTTCGCGTTTTATTATTCATTATTATTATTATTATTATAATAATGATCACAAATTCGATGTCTTGCATGTGTGTGAGAAGGGGGTTACGTTTGAATGTTTTGGAATCCTTCGAAATTTTAAAACATAAAGATAATAATAATATGCTCAACGACCAAATTGACGTTTATAAATCGCCATTATTGGACGCTTGCCTGTAACTACTTGGGTAATGTTGTTGGTGATGGTTAGTCTGTGACATTTGACAAGCATGTCTATCGGTGGTGATCTGTGGCTGTCTTAATAATGTTTTCGTCGCTCTTTGACCATTGCATGACAGCGGCCTGTCTAACGAGGTTGTGTTGGTTGTTTTAACGCTCCTTGCACCCTGGTGGATGTGACTGTCGGCAATTTCCTGAAGATGTGCCTTGTTGGCATGAAACGTACGTAGAACTAAACAATTTAATAGTTGGCGGAATTAGATAATTATAATAATAAATAACACTTGCTTAGGTGTTCGATATCTGTCAATCCTCTGGAATCAATATTCAATCATTTGGATAGAGATTCGTAGTGGAGAGGCAGATTCGAGGGTCAGCGGTGGGTTGCATGCTGCATGTTAATGCATGTTGCAGGCAAGCGTCTACTATGGATTTCCGAATTAACACCTCATACAATACAATAACAATAATAAACGAACAAAAATGTATGCGTTATAATGAAACAGTAGAATCTGGTGTATAGAAAATGGGGAGGAGACGATAAGCGAAAGGTAATACAAGAGAAAATAACGATATTAAATCTTTGTCTATCTGTCTGTACGTTCCCACACATCTCCAAAACTACTGAACGGATTTAAATTCGGTTTCTAGATCAGTGGAATTATATTCTGCCAATATTTTGTCTACTAAGACAGAGTTTGGTTTCGAGTAGAATATGAGCTTTATTTCATTTAAATCAGGTTTCAGTAATAGAGTAATTATTATGCAAAGACCTAGCTTGAAAAATTACAAGGCATATAACAAAAACGTCGATGGCCTATGGACGCTACAGCGAAACGAACGATAACGGTCAAAAAAGAAAATAAAAACCTGTTTTATAATGGCGCTTTCGGCTTTTTGAAAAATGTTGAGGTATTGAGAGCGTAACCCAGAATGAAATCAAGAGCAGTACTGGGATTACAGCTGAAAGCGAAAAAGAGGTGGGTATTGACAGCAAGTGTGTTAAATACAAAATAAAAAGGAACGTATTCTATGTTCACTCGGGCGAAGCCGTGAACGGGAAGATAGTATTTTATTATGGTGAAAGCACAATTATTGCCATATCAAAAAACTCATGAGTTGAAAAACCGTTCATTTTAGTTTAAACTAAATGAGGACTAAAAAGATTAAAAGTAAGATGTTCATCAAAGAGATTTAATTAATTTGGAAAGGACATTCTTTGTAAATTAATGAAAATTGCTAGACCTTCAATCTAGATTCCATTGGTGTTAATTGGAACGAGACAGCATTTCTTTTTTTAGGCACTATCTTCGTGTTTTTGTGCAGTAATTATTGACATTGTCTAAAAGCGCTTTCCCTATAAATTTCTTTCCACAAATGTGCGCTTAACTTTGGCCATTTGTTAGACAAAAATGTATGGTACACGGAAAGTGGAATAATTAAAATTAATATTAACGAAAGAGTGGAACATTTCAACTAGAAAAAGCCAAATCGGTTGAATGCTATCTAAAATTTTCTTCTTTTTCTGCTCCTCACTCTGCTAACCTCACGCTGCTAAGTCGATATAATTCTGTTATAATGTTTGTGACCATTCAAATTCTAAGAACTACTAACGATGCAATTTCGAGTGTTTTTCTTTGATTTCAATATTGCGATCTAGTCGTAGAACAATCATAAAGCAATGAATATGCCCGTAAAAGAATCGGGGTCATAGCCACCTTGGCCTAGCGAGAATAGCTCGAGGGCACTCCAGCTCATGACGGCTGTGCCGGCTGAATCGCCTTGGGCTCGTTTCGAAAGGGGCAGTACTCGTCTTCTCTCTCTTATTAAGTAGATGTTTCGATCTTGCATTTGGAAATGTTTGATAAATTTGTTACGATTGAGAAAAAAAATATTGTTATTGAAATATTAAGTATTTAAAAATTAAACTTTGAATTTTAGCCTGATAATGCTGAGTCATTATATTATTATTTTCTTAGTTTATTTACTGGTTCATAGAACTAATATAAGTATAAATAAATGAATTTCATAGCTCAATTGATCTGTTTTTTGAATTTTTTATACGTATGCTGCTTAGTGACATTACAGAATGGTCGCGAATAAATAATAATATTTTTGAATAATATTTTGAATAATATTTTTTTTCGGTCGGAAGCTATTAAATTGGGCATAGAAAAAGGTTTTAGACATAAGGATGTAAAAATAAAATAGTTATTATCACACTTCTAATACATGTGTTTACTTTCTAATAATGGAGTTTTATCATGACATTTACTCGAGGCAAATTATAATTGATATTTTATATGTACTTAGGGTAGATAAATTTTAGTTCACCAGAGCTTTATGGGCTCCAATACATTGGTACATTGTAAGCGAGCATGCTAGACAAATTTATTCTGTAATTTTCTGAAATATTCTGAAATTGTTCTGTAGCTATCTACGTAACGTTAGGTTAATATTCGATTGACATTGCAATAAGGACTGCTGTCAGAGTTGAAATCGGGATCAACATTGAAAGCGATTTTGGCCATGGAACCAGAATCACAATTAGAACGGTACTTGCTACTGCGAGATATTTCCACTTATTCGATTTTATTGTTTAACTAGCTGTACTCTGGTGGCTTTGTCCCGCCGGTTCATAAACATAATGAACAAGGGCATGTACTGAAGTAAATACATTAAATAATAAAAAAAAAAAACAATACAATATGCTATGACCTTCGTTAATAAACTACAGTCATTATCTAATTAAAAACATATTTTTCAAATGGGGCTCACACTTTTTGAGATTAAAGGTACTATGAAACTATTCAGCTTTATAATGTTAGTATGGATTATGAATTTTATTAACGACATTATTGATCAAAGTTATTTTCATTCGACCATATATGCATATTGATTTTAATTTTATTTAATTTTCAAATGAGACTGTTTCAAATAAAATGATAGTTTTACGTCGAACCCTTTTTTTCAATCTCTCGCCATTCACTTTGTGAACTTATATCAAGTTTTTCATGGTATTTTATTAGTCTAAAAATTCGTTATTCGTATTTGACAGAAAGACGTAAAAAAACAACATTTACGCGTAATCATTTTTCCATTGTTATAATTGCGATAAATATAAAATTGGTTAAAAGCAATTACAAAGATTGATAATGTGCTTTGATTTTAAATATTGAAATATGGGTTTCTGTAAATCTTTTGTGTGGCCATTCTAAAGCAAATCATCAAATTACGCTGGATCGTCACAGGACGTAGTACGTACTATCTGAAGGAACATCATTCGGTTGCTTTTATGATGCCTTCCGCTACAATAATAAGCCCTAATAGCGACGTTAGGCAAGCGGGTTCGCCATCGCGGCAGAGCATCTCTCGCGTCACTCCGCCTATTACTTATTATCATGCAATTCCGTCACCAAGCACCTATCGTGAAATAAATAAGTTTAGTATCACTAAAATCATTTCTATTGGTCAGATTTTGTGATCCAATATCACCACGATCTTTTGCTTCGTATCAAAGTACTCGGCAAGCGTGCACGTTGGCCCAATGCGGATTGGCGATTGCTAACTGCCCCTGTTATATTATCACTGCGGTGATATAGATCGATATTGACAGCTCACCTTAATCTCCGAGACACGGAATGTTGGTTTTAATTCCATTTAAGTTATAGCTCATTCCTCAATTCTTCAGTTGTCATTTGACCACTCGTCCTGAACCGGGACCGATGGCTTAAAAGACCCGCGTCTTAGATACGTAAATTATGCCCGCAACGTTTTAATATAAAAAAATACAATTCTGTGTATTGGCCACCTGAAACGGTTTCCGATGAAATCGATTTCCACATGGCACATATTTAATTCATGCCTCAATTTCATATTGTTTTTCTGCTGAAATATACCAATACAGATGAAACGTATTTCTGTGTAATGTCACCTGAAACAGTTTCAAGATGAAATAAGTCGCTTTCCACTCGTCACTCCCGTTACATACCTTAAGCCTTCACACGCACTCCCCTCGTCTCCCACAAGGGCGCGCGTCGCGCGGACTTGTTGAGTTATGAGTTGTTTATCCAGAACGACAACATTTTCGAACGAGTGAAGTAATGGCGTTTGTTTACAGGGAGAAGTTATTAAATTTCGTTTCGACGATAACCGATATTTCTTTTCGCCATTCCGTTATTTAACAATCGTTAATGCTTTTTCTTTGCAGTCGTCTAAAGTAGAATTTAATTTTCGCTATAGTAATTTCTAAATAACTACAATAATTATTATAGGTGCGTTTGATTTATTTTTTATAGCTCAAATTAGAGCTTCTGAATAAAAAGAGAAATTAAGCTATATTTGAGTATAATATTTGAAGTGTGTTTTAATATATTAATAAAACGTAAATGTGTTATTGATTGGAAAAACATGACCCACCCGAATTTCAGTGTTTAATTATATGATAATATAAATAAATTATCACGCCCCTTTGTGATAAAGGAAATTATAGTTATGAGGTTCTTGTGATGCAAAACTCCATCAGAATTTTGAAGGAAGTAAATTCACTCTGGACCATAGTGGAAACTATTTTTAAGATGAAGCTAATGTCTGATATCGGTATAATTTGTGAGTTGTACAAATACGTACATACCTTGATTTTTTTTAATGGACTCAAATTTAATTATTAGCGTTTGGATACTTATGTTTATGCATTCAGATTTTTCTCGATGATCTTGTTATGTCAATAAAAAAAGCATTGTGAATATGTTTTAAGGATTTCGTTTGAATACTAAAGCGAAAGCGGAATTACCGCATTTATCATCGTTTATTTTAAGCCCAACCTACCCACGTCACGACAATAGCATTGGGGAAATCTCCTGAACAAATAGCCGCAAAGTGTGATATTTGCGTGGGTAAAACAGATTAAAATCCAATCCAAACACCAAAAACTAGATGGGAATTAATCAAAGTTTGAGTGTCCACTCGAAATGGTTCGCCAACATCTGGAATAATCCTCCCTGTAACGTAATTTCGCTCTACCGACGAGTTTGACTATTTAAGAGTTCTTCTTTGGAGGCGTAAAATTTCATTAAGTGCTAGAATTTGTAGATTCCAAACAGTTTGTCTGTAATTTAGTTAATAATTATTAATGAAAATCGGTCCCCTTTTAATGACAGTCATATAAAACTTCTATAAGTGAAATAAAAATTAGAATAAGCATTGTTTATTGTATGTTCTATATTTTTCAATATTCTTATAATTGATGAATCGTACCTTATCCGAACTACCAATTTGAACTCGATGTGTAAACTACCGATTAATCGTCCCATATTCGAACCCCAAATCGATGTGTAAACTGCAATCGTGCCAGTCACACAATTACCGCACTTATACCTCATGGCTATAAGGAAAGTTTTTACTGTCCCGTTATATCCCGCTCATTCCACACGCCGATCTAATGCGTGTCGAAAGATTTATATTCTGGTGAACTACCTCAACCATTAAAAAAATCCCCAGTGGGCTATAACCTCGATATAGCCGTAAGTTTAACGTGAATACGTCTATGTATAAGAGAATGTTAGGGCGATGAGGTAGAACAACGCGAATTGTTGTTTCAAATTGAGTTTACTTTTTTGAAACTGAGTTCATTAAGCACAGGTCGAAAAGTATGAAATATAAACGAAAAAGCAACCCGGAATTATGCAGCGATGAGCCATTAATATAAATATTTCAAATACTTTTAAATGCATTCGGAAGATGTAGAAACGTTTATTGTGATTATTTCATTCATAATCTTATGACACGAATTGCATACGTCATATCAATCTAAGTTCACGCGCTAGAGAATCGTCGACATAGGAGATTTCGTTTTTATCGAATTTGTTCACTAATGCACTAACAGATAGCGTCAGTTCCTAAGAAACATAGATCCATATTTATTAATTTCATTCATTTATGCAACAATAGATGGCGTCGTACCTAAACTCCTGTTCACAAAATGACCTCCATCGTAAACAAAAACATAGATACATCCATGTCAAAAAGTTGAGCCGAATCTTTTTTATAAATCAGGTGGTGTTTGAAACTTCGCCACTTTAGATCGTTGAATTGTGTTAATTATCTTCAGAGTACTTATATCAATAGGTTGGTCCAACCAGGCTTACAAACATAAGCAGCATCTAGGCAAAGATAGTTCGGGATATATCTTTTTCATATAGCATATTCAAGGAGCAAAACAGCAGACATTTGCAACCTCAGAGGAATCACCAATGCGTTAACGGTCTCTTGGGAGGGAATAGGATATGTAATGAAGGGGGAGAAACAGGAGAGGGTGAGAATGGGTCACCGGAATTCTCACTCACTAGACAAAACGTAACAGCGGAAACTTTAACTTCACGTCTATATTATATGAGAGCGTGGTATTTTACCGGCATAGCGGGCCCATTTTTATGCTGCAGCCAAATTGGCCACAGTATTATGGCTCCATTGTTATTGTCTAAGTTAGATACAGCGGTATTCCACATAGCGTGGCGATTTATAAAAAAAGATAGACCTTGATAGCCACGCCCTATACCGGACTATGGAATTCCTTACGCAAAGTGTGATAAAGTCATGAGAACTTTTTTATTGACAACTGCTAACATATAATAGATGCCCAATTTGAATTATCTTAACCCGTGACATAATACGTAAAATATTTACCACAGACATATTTTGCTAAATGACCAAAGCAGGATCACGATGCCTGGTCTAGAAGGCGGACTTCCAGTACGTACGCTGCAGACGACGTGTGTAATTTAATAACAGCGATATATAACACACGTGCTGGCCACTAATGAAAAGATTAAGGTGACCGCCCTCACCGCGCATTTGAATATTAATTTCGGAAGGTATCAGTATTTAGGTCGATGTCCCTTACGAGTTTCCCTACACGAGAACCGCACCGATTATATTTGAGCGCCCCCTTAAATAATTGGTTTTAGTCCAATTACGGCGAAATTACTTTATAGAGTTCGGCCGTGTTTAGATCGTTGATATTTTTTTTTTGTGTGGATTTTTACGTAGTTATTTTGGTAAGAGTATATTGTTTGGTTGTGATTTTTAAGGGAAAATCGTATATTTAGCTAACAGTGATAATAAAATGATAGTGATAATAAAACTATGGATGAAACCCAAAAGAAGTTTTGTACAATTAGAAGTGAAATTTAAACACATTAAACACACAGAAGATTTTAATTAAGTAAGAAGTTTTGAATTTACTTATGTAACCTTTTTACTTACTTATAACTTATAATCACTTTAATTAAGACATATTTGTCTGGTATAAATCTCGTTTTCGATGAACATACACATACACACTCACAAAGCTTAATCAAAACCTAAACAAGACAAATTCATGAACGGAATATCACAGCACCATATGTATGGCTGGAGTTTTGTAGTCATGAAGTCAGGGTATAAATACAGTGCAGTGACGTCAATCCATATTAATTCTTACGAGACTAAGTCAGCTTCGTGCTAAAGTTTAAATAAATGCGAAGAGGGTTAAAATTAAATGAATTTAATTCATTGTTTTTAAATACTCAACAGAAAAGCTTGTGTACATCTTATTAATGATATAATTTAGATTTTTTTTTGGTATCTTAGGCGTTTGAACTACGTTTTTGGAAACAATTAGCTTATCTTTTTTTTTGTGATTCACACATACATAAATGAATATATACAGTATGGATATGCTTATACGCCTTTTCACAGTAGGCATCGTCTCCTTTTTTAGAATGGCTGTAGGTAAACAGTATTCTAATTATAATATAAAAATTAGAAAATTTATTTCAAATGAATTATACTGCAGACTATCTTCAATTTATTGTAATTTTAACTTCAGCAGGCAAACATGGATACAAACCAGTAGTACATCGGAACAAAAAAAATGAAAAAGAGAAAAGTAGTGATTGAAACGGTGATATTATAAATTATATCAAAAATAAAAAAAAAAAATGTGAATATTTTTTTATCTGTACAGCCGTATTTCGTATTCCATGTACAGCCGACTATGTCTGCACGGTTGTGTTCATGACGTCATTACTCCTACGTTATCTTCAGATGGATAAGCCCTTTGACGTCCTTTACCTGACATATAAAAATTTAGATTCTGACAATGTAAAGAAAACACGACAGAAATTTTGGTTGGTTTTTAGTCTAGAAAACCATTAACATGGTTAATTTCTTGCGCTATTTTTATATTCATTACTTGTATCGAATAAAGTTAAAAACGTTAGTTATTTAATTTCTTTGTGTTTTCTTAAATATAAATAATTATCTAAAATATAGATAATTAATTTTATATACTGTCAAAGTTGGGAATGTTCAAATATGTTTACAAATTGCAAAACAGAAATGAAATAAAATATAAAATTAAGAACCTTTTCCACGATCTCCTTTTAAATTGTCGTTTGACAACAAGTCACTTTTAAAATAAAACTTGCATTCCACGTCTTCTTTTTAACGGGTTTTAGCTCGAACAACTGTCAAAAGGAAGACATGGCACAAAAATTTTATTTTAAAAGTGATTTTTGGGAAATGTCTGTTTAAAAGGAGACGACGGAAGAAATCTATTTTATTGCTGTCCAGTTATTGTGCGTCATACGCATAAAAAACAGTAGCTTATAAAAGCTATAATGCTTTCGTTTCACCTGCTGCTAACGTTACAGCGTCAGTTGTTGTTAATGCATTTGTTAAGGTTGTGCCTGGTCTATTTTTAAAAGAGTATTGTATTTTTAAAAATCTATTGATTCGATGGGTATACTTTCTTGGGTAAAACTGTTATTCCTGTTTTCGAAAAAACGCATTATATATATACACTACAGTTCCTTTCATTTATTTTGAAAAGGCTCCTTCCTATTTTATACTTTAATAAAGTTTTGAAATTAAAAGCTCTGGCATATCTTTTATGAATTTTGACATGTAATACACAATAATAGCTTTCAAAATTAGGAACTAGCAATTGTATGCTTAAGAAATTCGCGTTATATTCACATTAACTTATACCTATTATAATAAAATGCTCCAAGAAATTTTATAGTTCTAGTTCTTTAGGTAGATTATTAAGATCAAAAAACCATATTTGTACGATTGGTGATAAGTCTAGTGAACGCTGACCATACGTCAGATATAAATGTCAGTTATAGGCAAAAAGCCGCTGTGTAATATCGATTTGGATGGAGTATTAGCTGCCGGATCACATAAAGGAGAATATCTCTTAGTTGTTTATTCAATAGAATCACGTTGTTTTGTAGTAGTGGATTGTTTGATTACAGTCAGTACTTCATCATCGAATCTGATCTTAATCTCAATTAATTTAAAGCTTCGTTATTAGGTTATATCAAATCTTTTCGAGCAAGGTTTAAGGGATTGGGAAAATAAATGTGATTCTACCTTAAAGTTCGTGATGGAAACCAGTCTTCGAAGATGACGTTAAAAAAGTCCTTCTTTGCCTTCTCAAGGACGGATTTTTCAAATTAATACAACCGTGTTTTTATCTCCAGTCAAAACTTTCAACGTAAACTATCGTGTTTTTGACTTCATTAATAATTATCACACAAACATCTGAAACCTCTACTCTTTTTAAATGCTGAAATACAAAACAGTAAATCTCCCTCAACGTGCAGTATTACCTTAACTGTCAAAAGAAGCAGTGACACTTAGTCGACATTATTTCTACATACTAGTAAGAAACAATGGATGTAGACTATCTCGCGCAAGGTACTAACTCGCATCCTCCTAATGATTGAAGGGCCTGCTAACTACTAGCTTCGTGTTTCCTTCCACTACGTTGTCGTTGACATTTCTCGTGTAATAACATTAAAACTTCTTAAAATTTATTTTGTAGGAGTTAGTAGATAAAAGATGAGCACGAATTAGACACGGTATAAGGATATTTAAATATTAACTTTAATAATTTACTTTTCTGTTTCAGGTACATTACAGTATTCATAATTATCTGCATAAATTTCTTGGTAAGATTTGATAAATTTATATATTACATGTAAATGGCAATTTAGTGGCACATATTTTCCAATAAGAATGAATCTGTTATAAACAATCGAATCATCAATCCTTACATTTAGAAAGTTGTATATTATAAGAAGGAAATTGGTCGGTTTAATCGGATAAATTTATATATACAAAACGAATTAAACTTTCGTGGCGGGTAAGTCTATATTAATTTCGAAACTTTGTAGTTGATGGGGTTTTTCATTAAATTTCCACTGAAGTTAGTATACATTAAGGCAGTTGGCTTTCAACTTCCAATAGACTTTATTTTAAAGGCTTAATTAGTTATTCTGGGTTTAATTTTAAATTGAAACACTTTAGGTTCTCATTATTTAAACGTTTTAAAATTATGCTGAAGACTAATGATGACGTTTTGTAATAATTGATTTATTAAATTTTGAAGATTACTGTGCCTTTGTTTTGCTATTTTGCGAATTCATCATATATGCTTTTATAAAAACATATTTCCATTAATGTTATTCATACAAGAGTAAGCAAATGGAGCTTTTGGAAAAATATGTGATGTCTATTTAAATCTTGAAATCATATAAACAATTAGCTATAAACAATTAGTCATTATTGTTATAATAGATTCGTAATTGAGTTTGGTCGTTTGTTACGGTTCGATGGCTAAATTACTGAATTAACTTTGATGAAATGAAGCAGGTAGCAGAATGGATATTTAGCATATAACTACGGAGTTATTACAAAAATCTTTTGCAAATAAATCAGCGAAATAATTTTGGCTGTGTTTTTGTAATTTTGGCTGGTTAGTGTTTTTTCCGCTAGGTGTCACTGCTAGAAACGGAAATCTATCAAACCGTTGTTAAATATTAAATTACTTAGTTCTTTACAATCTACTATAATATGTAACTTAAAATATGAAGAATTACACTAAGTTATTCGTAACCGTTAATTTTATTTTAAATCTTCATTCAGGCTTATGATCGGAACAACCGATGTATCTCTTAACAATCAGTTTAGGGATATTGGAATCTTATTGTGGCATCTCAATTCGTACATAAAAATTTGTTATATTTAAAAAGAAATAGAAATGCTTAAGAGAAATAATGATCGACATAAACTCAGTAGGAGAAATAAGATGAAATATGTTTTCTCCTTAGCTGACTATGCAAACTCACCTATTAATTCAAGGGGCTGTGTTTGCACATTTTCGAACAATTACCTTGTGGACACACAAGATTTACCACTATGTAAATTTCAAAATCTTATTGGACAAACATTCAGTAAACAAGGCTACTGTAAAATTTTCGAATATTCAAAAGACAAATATCCTTTCGGAATAACCACTTCGACTTTTTACCCGACTGTTTCATTCAGTAATTGTTTTGTATTTATTTTGGTTATGTATGACAAAATTAGAAAAGATAAATCTTATGTTTCTTGCTTTTAAAGGAAAACTACTTTCCGAAATAGTAGTAAAGCAGTAAAATGTAGATTCACCAAAATAATTTTAAGTATTGTTTAATAAAGAATTACATATTATGGAAATGTTACGGTTCTAAGACCTATTTTATGATCACAGACTAGTTTATCTTTACTAATAACAATACACGAACTAGGTTTATAAATTGTATGAATACAATAAAAATTTGGTTGCCTGTAAAGTCGGTATACGGGCGAAAGTTTTACGTGACAACGACTTTGAATGGTAAAATCATTTTAATGTGAATATTCATTCGTATAGTAGGAAGAAGGATGAAATAATAGTAACAATTTAAAACATTTATTTATACAAAGAATCTCGCACTGAATTTCATATTAACAAAATTTTATTTTTACCTTTACACATACATACGTATTTATATACAAATATACATACAATAACTTGCAATACATTTGCAAGCTATGCACTAATTCTCTAGTGCTGCGCGCGCGGCAGACCGATCATAGTTGAGTGGGAGAGAGACGCAAGGCATTCGGCGGGCCTCTCTCTCGTTCGGTGACTCATCGTTACGTTACCGAGCGTTACACTTTTTCAAAGTGACTCCCAGCCGCAACCTAATTTAAGACGTTGTCACGTCAAAAAAAAAACGAACAATAGGAATAATTGGCACTTTTGTTTCTGTATCGCGTAATGGTATCTCTTACAATAATGAATACTTGAACGTACCGCCTGAAAAAACAAATGTTTTGTGACAGCGTAAATGTTTACATGATAAAAAAAAACCCGTCAATTGTAAGCTGAAAGCTTTGTTATATTTTGAAATTTTAGAACTATTTTTTTCAGGTTACAAAGGACGGTCTTAAAATGATTGATAAAGGAATTCGTGGCTAACAATCTTTTCGACTTTGGCATGAGGAGGCGTCATTTTGTGTAGCTGCTTCCAGGGTTGGAAGTAAAATGATTACGGCAGAAAAAATATGTATCATGTTTTCTCACGACGTTGTCAATTCTAAACAGTTTCTCACCATTGCTACTGAAAATGCAAAAACAAACAGAGAAATGATGCTCTTGCCGCATATACACGGGCAACTAGTATATAGTGGACCTTGTTCCATGCGGTTTGTTCATTTTGGCAGATAATAAATACTTAGCTGGCTTGCCAGATGAACTGGCAGAAGAAATTGTTTTTAATATGCCTGTCTATAAATACCGATTAATTAAAGTAGCTAGATTTCCTTCATTCAAGGACTCGAAATGATAATTAATATCTTAAAACACTTGCTAGTATTATTATCATATACAAACACATAAATGTCTGTAATGAAAAGTAAAATAAGCAAGCACCTGTAAATAATTTACAAAATGTTATATAAACAACATCTTGATTTTTGACAATACATCTACGGTTAATGTTTTATGTTAAAAGTTATTTCATCAAGTAATTATTTTCTTCTATTATCAAGTTCATAAGTAATACATATATGAATATAACGGTAAGGCGGAAACTATAAATTTCCTGATGATACGATCTTTTCATATCGTTTTTTCATCGCTGACGTTCTTAATGAATGTCGTCAGCTTTTTTCATGCAGCTTGTTGATTGGGGGTACTTAAAATTTGACCCTTTTTAATATGCCACCAATTTGGCTTGCATAGGATTTTTTAGGGCAACTCTTGCCGACCTTTGCATCACACACAATCGCTCTAGAGCTTTGTTTGCTTTGCACTAATTTTCAAAATATTCCCTTTTACATTTCATATTCTGTTTCATCTACTCAGACTACTTTAGCAATTAGAAAGATTAATGATCTGAGGACACGAGAATAACTTAAAAAGTTTTCTTTCGAATAATTCATTGACGTACTGCCAAGTTGTCTTTAAAGGGTTTACGTTCTTTAAAATGAAATTATTACAAAGCCCAATAGTCTAACCCTAAACTTTGGCATGTCCAGTTCAAACAGCATTCTTGTAACACTTTAAAAGGAGTACTTTCAGTGTTATAACATTGAATGTTGATTATGTAAAGTTTTGAGCTACAGGATTAGTCAGTTTCTCATTTTGTTGTATCACTACAGGTTGTCAGTAATTATACATATACACTTTTAGCTTTTGGATTGATATTTCCTTCTCTCGATTTTACCTCTATCAACTAAAATTCATTTGAGGGTGTCAACTGACGCATTGGTAGCTTCATATACAATGCCGATGATATATTACATTATTAAATATATTAAATTGTACTAAAATCCAATAAATTAAAAAATATTTTGAAATTATGTTGTGTAGTATAAATGACGTGAAATTTACGATCGCACTAAATATGAATCTAACAGGTATTGGATCATTTTTGTGAACCTGAAGGTAGTAGGCCCAAATACATGTTTGAATTTTAAACACGTATTAAAATCAACGTGCGTGATCATATGGGCTAGTGATGTCATTGTCACTATTATCGACTAATAAATATTAGCCGTCAGTAGTCACAATTAGAAAGATCTGTTACTATTAATGGATAGATATTGAAATTATTTATCTATTAACAGTAATAGATTTTTATAATTCATGCTATTCGAATCATATTTTTTAAAATGTACTCCATGAAGTCGTGTGACCACCAACTCAAGCTACTGAGAAACCGCACTGTCATCAAGATGCGTGTGCGGTCCGTTATTGCCAACTCTGTTAGCCCGGCGCATCAATTGAAGTCCCTGAAAATAACAAATTATATTTATTTTTGAAGTTTAAAGTACAGATGAACATTTAAATCTATAACATCTTAGTATGAGTACGTTTCTCTTGTTTCTTTGGAAAATAACGAATACATCTATCACTATACTGCTGATCTGATTTGATACACGGGATGTTGTATCAGCCACGTATTTGCGTTACTTATTTGTTGTTCAGTTCGATGGGAATGTTTATCTTCGGCGTTTGTTTGTTATTATAATTCGGAACAATCAAATAGCTCCATTGTTGATTTGTATAAAGCTGCATATTATGCATGGTTTTATGTATCTACTGGCGGTCACCGGCCTGATTTCGCTGACCGTGAATGAAAAAAATGATGAAGGCCGTATAGAATTAGCGACTAGAGTAGAAAAAATTGTGGTGCGGTGATTTGTCCAGCTGGAAAGGATGAATGAGAGTGAACTGATAAAGTAAATTTACATAACAAATGTGTGTGATCTACAAAGGTTGTCATAGAAAATCTTATGCACATTAAATTGGTGGCATATTAAAGAAGGTCCACATTTTAAGCACACAAAACCGACGAGCGGGCATGAAACGATTGATGTATATTATTAAAGTTATGGAGGCTCGCAAAGGTCGTACCATATGGAAATTTGTGGTCTCTTCCTACCCGTTTGAGAAATAGGAGCGAGCTTGTAAAAAAAAATTTGACTAAAGCCATCTATGAACAATTCTTCGTTGAATAGTAATAGTCCCATACCGATGCGTTAGGTAATTTTTAACTGATATCCGGATAAAGTAAAATCTATGTATAAATTGTAACACAGCTGTAACCCTCGTTTGGTTTTGGTGCCCAGGCATCAAAATTAAATATTCAGCAGCGACAGTTTAGTCGCTGTTTGTTCGATCGTTCATTCCATCAGTTTTTCAATTATCTGTACGAGTATTTTGTACACCCTCACTATTAGACTTCGCATTACTCTACATTCACTGATCACGTTTTCATTACTATAGAGGTTTCTTTATCCGGCCAGGAGCCCCGATCAACTCGTTTTTTTTTTGTTTCTAGCCTTGACTGACCTTCTAGTATTTTAAAATTCAAATTGACAAATCAAAGGAACTCAGGTTCGCGGGCCAGATGCCTCACATGACCCTTACATATAACTCAGCTACTACAATATATATATTGAAGTAACCGAACACGGCAGTCGTTATCTTGCCAGTCTATAACATATCTGTATAAATGAATTATATTTTATTAATATTTACAATAATACATTAAACTTTTATTTTATACTAGCTGACCCCGGGAAACCTTGTTCTGTACTTTCTTGTGGATGGCTTGCCCGTATAGTTAATGCCCGCAGCTCCACCAGCATAGACTTAGAGTGAATTATTTCTTCTTTTTGTATCGATAGATGCCATTTTCAATCTAGATCTCGTTTTAGATTCCTATCCCAGTCACAATTTTTACTCTGATCCCGTGCCCGCACTCGTTTCCAACTTTAGTCCCGTTTTCAATTTCAGTCGCGCTCTTGACTTTAATTCTGATTCTGGTCTGATCTGATTTCTCGCTTTCCATTCAAATTCCACTTCTAGTACCACTTCCGTTTTGATCAAAGCTGGGGGCAAATGCTGATATCAAAATAAAAAATAAGCTCTGTTACTTGAGGATAGAATAGCTTTCAACGTGTTAAAGAATTGTTAAAATCGTCTTTGGAATGTAAATTCATGGAGGAAGCCGGGGATAAATGTTAGCAGTCTAATTTACTCAAGAATAGTACGAATATCTATTGGTTTAAGAATTTTTAGAATCTATTCGTAGTACAAATACTCAGATGAAACCGGGGACAAATATTAGTTTTTTTTCCAAACTTTCTCCGGTGTGTGTACAAAATATCATCAAAGTTTCACGGTTCAATGGATTAGGATTAGATTAGATTCACCGAATCAATGGATTAGGCACACATAGAGAACAATCATACAAACATTGATTTTTATATTATTTATTGATAACAGATTAACATATAAATAACATTTATAATCTTTATGGCGCTAGCTGGTGGAGAGTTACAAAAAAGCGGATAACGCTATATATTGTATGTGTGTATTTCGCTATATATTGTTAGTGTGTACAAACATTCATTTTGTTACATATAGATTAGACCACAAAAAATATCCCTTCCCGTTCATAAATCTATCAATTAAAAATCATTTGAGGATGTCACATGAACACAACGCATTGGTATGTTCATCTTGTTCACCTGCAGTGTGGATAATACATTAGATTTTAAAAACTGGAATGCACTGGAATAAACATAAATCGACCAAGATGGGATTCGGTCTCCGTATCCAGGGTTCCGTACCAACCAACTTAATGACATGAATTTACAATGGTACTAACATAAATTTAACATGCATCGGATCACTTTTGTGATCGAATTTGAAAAAATCAACCCAAAATATTATGAATCCAAGTACATCTTTGAATGTTAGACATCCCTTATACTAAAATATACGTGAGTGTTAATATGGGTTAGCGATTAGATTGTCACTATTGACGATTAAAAATTGAAGAAGAAATCGTTTCTTTATGTACGTGAGTGTGGTATGTATATTCTCATAAAACTTTACGCAATGAAAAAGATTACTGAAAAGTATAAAATATCAAAATGAATACGTTCTTCGTAAAAGTACGATTCAAACGGTTTTTTTTTTTACGATCTGCTTCCCCTGGTATCTTATATTTTTATCTGACCTATCCACGAAAAATATTTCTAAGTCAATTCATTCGAAGATACCTAATAGTAAAAAGTTTGTTTTTTGGGATATACTAAATTATTCTATCTCTTGAATACTATTTCAAACGCAAAGATCTCAGAAGGCGAAATTCCAAAGCTCTAGAGAGCTTTCCTTAGCTTTTTTTTTTTTGTCCACAGATAACATATCGTGGGTAAAATCTCTCGCTTAACACACAAAATAAGGTTCGGTCGAAAGATGTAAGTAATTTTATGTATATCTTTAGACCGAATACTTAAATATATGCCTGTACATAATCTGAAATATGTTATTTCATATTTATCTCAATTTATCATACAAGAGTTGCCATGTTCTTACACAGCACAGATAAGATTGTAAAGTTCTAACTAGTTAAATGTTAGATTTTACATAATAATATTTTGGTAAAACTAACACATTTTTTCTTATTCTGTTGTGCAGGGTATTATTTGGAGGGGATTAATAATTAGATACTTACAATATGCGGTAACACGCAACATGCACATCACCGCTGACCCTCAAATCTGGCGGTTGTGATGATTATACGTAATAGGTTTTGAGAGAATGGACAGATATCAAACTCGTAAACAAGTGTTAAGCTTTTTATTTATCTTTATCGCCCATACAGTTAGTATGGAATGTTCATATGTGGTCTGGAGATGCAACTGTGGGGGATTTTAATACACTTGACACGCCGGTGGTCGGATGATGTTTTGTGTCAGCGCGAAACGTACATAGAAAATCAAGCCAAGTTCAAGCTAACAGAGCTGACGAGCAGCACCGTGTGTATTATTACACGAACCATTTGGAGCCACTTTCGGCCCCTTCATAACTCAAAAACTATTTCACATTAACATGTCAAATTTGGCTCATATATTAAGACTTGCACGATACATATGTGCCCTAAATTTTATAAACACACCTCAAACAGTTATTAGATTATTAAAGTCCAAAAATCGTCATTTTTATCACTGACTGACTGATCAAAACTCTAACCCAGTTCCAGATGACCTAGAAAGTTCAAATTCGGCATTCAGATACGTAGTTGGATAAATGTAAAGGAATAAATTAGAGACTAGGAAGTTTTCATCATTTTAGTACAATTTTTCAATAATTTATTCTATTTGGAACACTTACTTATATTGCCTGTAATGTTAGAATCAGCAATCAAAATTGATGACAACCAGTCTTTATATGATTTTAAGGTCTTCACATATAACGAATGGAATACCACACTTAATTTTTGTTTATTCAAACATATCAGCTATCAAAATTGATCCATTAATACTTACTAAAACAATCATGGAAGAGCCCTAAAAGTCAATTATATCTCGTAAACGTAGGAAAATATAGTAGTTTAACAAAAACCATTTGGTACCTTTTAATTTTATTACGAATAAATACCTACTTATAATTTCTGAACAAAAAGTATTGATTTTCCATCAAAAATATAAATGTGAAATGGAAACCAAATTCAATATTATGATATAGGCCTTGGTTGTTGACTATAACGACAAAAGAAGTGAGGTCTAAACGGGTACCAAGTTCAATGGTCAGTCCTGAAATTTATTTATAACAACATAAAATATTTTATAACCACTTAAAATATTAAAATATCATTTCTTCTTATAACTTAAGATAATACATTAAAGCCTAAAGTCTGACGTGGCTAGTTTTCATATACGAATTATATTATAGCCTTCGCAAGTTCTAAAGCTGTAAGTTCTTATTTTATTCTTCCAAAAATTTGGCTTGCTGGTAGAAACTAACCATCGAACATAAGGCTCTTCCATGACTGTTTTAGTAGGTACTTAATAATAATTCGTATATGAAAACAGTTATGTCTGAACTTAGGCTTCATATTATATTATTCCAAGTTATAAGCAGAAATGATATTTTATATTTGCTTAATTGTATTATATTTTCCCTTCTTTTAAATAATTTGTTAAATGCGATAAATGTATTTTAAAACAAAACGCCTCCACATAATTAATAAATGTAATAATCAACCAACGTCACTCTAACCAAACTACACTTATTTCCATTATTTGCTTGCGTTCAATAGGTAATTTAAAACATACGTTATTTGACGACATTCATAGTTATTTAGTAAATAATTTTCAAATGTCATAACAAAAAATAACCAAACTTTACTCCACTTTATCTGCGGGGCCGATGTCTCGCATTCGATACCTCGACTGTGATTTATTTTACTTCAATACCATCAAAATGACGCTTCGATGCACAAATGCCGGTTTCGCGTGCCGGTGCGCCGCGGCCGGCCCGCGACCTAACGAACTCCTCGTTTCGGTGGAAACAATTTTCGCCGTATTAACAACTACCTATCGCGGTCAATTAACGTAATTCTCGTAAACGTTTTGATTAGCGGTTTGGTTTGTTGCTGAAACGGCTAATCGTTATAAAACAATTAGCTGTTCAAACAATAATATCACTAATGTTATTTATTACTACGGTTAATATTATCGTAATTATAATACATAAAATACTAATTATAAAAAAATAAAAAAAACATATTACGACAGTAGTTTATAAAGAGAATTTGAATGAATTTTTTTCTTTTTAACCGCCTTATTATTTAAAAAAAAGGAGGAGATACTCAATTCGGTTGTATTTTTTTTTATATTTGTCACATCAGAAAACCGTCGTTTATTAACCAATTTTTTTTTAGATTTGGAAAGATAAACTTTATAATTGTACCCATTTTTTTCAAAGTCTATTCTCGATTATGAGATCCATGGGGAATTAGAAATCACTCTCAAATATTATAAACATCCATATAGCGATATTGTTTTCGGAAAAATCAGGCATTTTCATTCATAAAGTATCATTTAGTGACAAAAAAGTGATAAAGAAAACCACCGATGGCCCAAACCTCCTCAATAATAAATATTTCGCGTTTGGCAATAAAACGTCTCGATTAGGATAGTTAATTATAACAGAAAAAAAAATTATAAAATTCTGACAAAAATAGTACCATGAAACTGATCTGATGATGAGTCAGAATCAAGCACTAGATCTTTATAATAAACCAATGTATCCTAGCCGTATATAGACTTTTTGGAATTATTATGAAACGCACGCTGGCGGTAAATGATTTTTAATCTTCTTCGAAATAAAGCACGAAGTTTTATGTTCGTCTTTATATATTTTGTGTATGTTCACGTATAATTTTGTCGTTTATTCTCGCCATATCTGGATCTGATGATGGAATCTCAGGGAAGTCAAGGGAACCCTTACATGGAAGCCACAGTACTCTTTAAGAGTTAGGTGTTAGGGGATTATACAGCTATTTATCGTCAGAACTTATTTTTCAATGGCTATAAGTAAAACCTAGTATACATAGAATTAAAATGAATTACTTATCTGTGATTAGTTTTCAAACGAGTTGACTTTATTGTGTATCATTTACGTCAAGCAAGGCATTGGTTACTTAAATGACTTTCCTTTTTATTTTATATAGAAAATAAACCGTGAAAGGTCACTCTTGTTGATAATTTAACGTCTAATTTTTAAATTACCGATAGTACTTTACCAATTTAACAATTTGGACGAGATCCACCATTTTTTTTAGAATCTAACTACGTATATTAGAAAACGGATATATCCGAAAAAACGTGGCCTAGACGCGACTATTTTTAAATTGTTTTATTTCTTATTTGTCAAAGGACAATCACAATTCGTCAGTATTGTACTACGAATATGTTCTGTTACACTAATCTCAGTATTGTATTAATGATCGATACCATATTTATAATTATTGCCTTAAATTTTCTAAATAGACGCGAATATGTATATTCTTACGGTATTTTAACGACGTTCGATATTCAAATTCCCAGCGGACCCGCGATGGGAATTTCAATATCCGGTAATTTATCAGCGGCAAAGCCTAAACTACAAGAATTCTACTGCAACCACCTAAGCGTTTTTTTCACGTTTTCACGTGATGTGTGCGAGCGTTTGTATCCTTTTTTTTAAATTGACCCATTCGCTCTATGCTTCTGAGGGCACGTAATATTGTGGAACCGGATGTTCTCCTTCGAATTGGACCTTTAACAGCCCGTACTAGACCAGTTTGGAGAAATCTCCAAGCTGGTCTAGTGCGGGCCTCGGGCCTTGAACTCGAGGCCCAGGACCCTCGATGTGAAATAGAGAGATTGTGGGACTGTATGCCTCTTCAGGGGTATGATACAAGATCTGGCATATATAAATATTTTGCATGTAAACATATTCATAAGTGCCCAAGTGTATGCATTTTACATAAATAGATTTAAATACGAAATACACATATGCACGAGTTTTTAGTTCACCATGGGAACTTTGAAAATAATAATATTTTTTATAACTTAAAAAACTAAATTTATATTTTTTAAAAGTTCTTATTAAATTTTAGCACTAAGCGAATATTGATTGTGCTATTGTATAATTAATCAATTATCACAATTTATGGATATCTCTTTAGAAAGCCGCTTATGGTTTATATTAGTATTTTTTTGTATTCACATTCGAATTTCTCGCATACGAAGAAAATAATCAAAAATAAACTGTGCACGGTAATTATTATTTGAAAGCGAATTATTTGAAAATCTACACCGAAAATATGATTAGCAATAATAAAAGTTTTGGAAACATCACATTTTCACCATTCTAAATATATCATCATCGCATCATCGTTACCCCGGTTCCTACGATTCGGCGTTCGGGCATCATCATACGAAGTTAGGTCATTTCGTTGATTACTACGAAATTTACCCTATAATAATGGGCGGCCCCTGAGAATAAGCTGCCCGAGATTTGTGCGCGCGAAGGTTGCCGGCGGCTTGCCCTTCCGGAAAAAATAAGGTTATCAGATTCCCCCCTTTTTGTAAACTAGCGGACATCCGTCTGGGAGTTTTGCATTTGTCGTTACGCACAGCGTGAAATTTGATTTGTTGCGCTGCGTGAACGGAGGCGTAAACTTTTGACCGTGTGTTTCGTTAAAATAAAATCTTCACTCGGTGAAAAGGTGAAAGAACAAAATATTTTTTTCCAATGCTCATAAAAATTTAAACACGGAACCATACTAAAAAATTGCCGGGTTCGATCCTGGCCATTGGTGAATTGACTAATGAAATTTTTAGTTAAATTAAACCAAAACCACTCGCTCTGTACCTCGGGGAGCACGTCGAGCCTTCGGTTCCGTGTGTTGTCATCGCGATCCAGGACATCGCATTTATTCTCATAAAAAACTGGTTCAGTTCCATCTCCTTACGTGAGTGTCGTTTGATGCAGTAATGACTATTAAAAAGCTCCGATCGTCAATGAGTTAATTTTGTGTGACCCACATCAAGGACATAGGCAGTTGATCGTATGACGAAAATAGCACTGAGGTACGTATAATGTTATCAAAATCCCCAACCGTGATTAAAACCCACTATTTTAGAGCGATGCAATCGGAAAAAGCGTGCATTAGAAGAAAAGTCTATTCAAGCAGAACTTTGACTATAATAATGAAAATATTATATAGAAGAAGGTAATTAGAAAGCAATTTAATTTAGAGGTAACGAAACGTGAATAGTAAAAATATGTACGTATTATGTTTTTCTCATTATCCACGACATAAATGAGTTGATGAACAGAAAATGTAGATAAAATGTCTTCCCTTCCTTTGCTGAAAGGGGAAAAGACCAATCTTGATAAGCAAATTCACACTGGCAGTGCTCTAGAAGTGCAATATTTATATCGACTAGAAATCTTATGGGCATTGCTTCTAGCTTAGTGGGTTTTATAACTTCATGGGATGCTGTTCATGCGTTGCGGAGGAATAAGAATTTACATTTAAAACAAGCAACAGGGGTTGAGATCTCGGCAATGTCATCGGTGAACCGGAGCTAAAAATGTCAACTTTCATCTAGAGCCTTCCAGACTATACAATTGCACCCAACCTAATCATTACGTCATATTAGGCTATTCACTGATGAACATTGGAGCTTCAGCAACTGAGTTCTTTTCTAACCTAAACCTTTTCATTTTTAGCTTTCCATGCAGACCAAAAAGTTGTGTGAACTGTTAACGACATTTGACACCAGTCCATATACAAAATATGGCACCAACCGCTTATTATGTAATTCGATGGACAAAGTAAGTGAATGACTTTGACCTTATTTACAAACCCAGTAGCCAATTAGACTGTGATCAAGAATCGAATCTGGTTACATTTTCATTTTAAAACTTGCTGCTTGCCTTGTAGAGCACGCTAGGTCGTTGGTTTTGGACTTTGTCATTGTGCCGATGGCTGCGGTAGTCATAAACCCCAATCTGCAAGACTTGAGTCTTCGAATCTTAATAGAAACGAAAATATTGTGGGCGATTAATACTTTTACTGCTGGGTGAAAGGCCTGAAACTCTTTTGAAGAGCCGCAGTAGCCAAATGGATAAGGTAAATATCAATTTGGCTACTGCGGCTCACTCGTTCACCGCGGCTTGTACCTGTTATGACGTACATGATCATATAGTTGCATCATACACGATAAATACATACAAGCCGATCAAGTAAAAATACAACTCACCGATGGCCTACAGTTTCGTTAGAATTTCCACTTAACAATAGTAGTTAAAGTAATTTACAATATATCGTAACACTTATCACAAATGATTAACGACTGTACGATGTTACGTTACGCGTTTATAATAACGACTCTATACGGATGCGAGGTGAACAGAGAGTACACGTGTCGCGGGTCGTCGCCTCTCCCGTCTTTAATCAATCAAAACGACAAAACCCCGAACGTCGACATCTGCGAACCGCTCATCGGGATTTTGAATAATACATAAAAGTATATGCAAATTTTTCACGTGTTGGTTATTAAAAAAAATATTGAGAATGGATGTGTGACGTTTTAGAAAGAGACATTTTGTTATAGTCGGTTCTATAAAGGAGCGTCCCTTTAATTTCGTGGTCTACCAACGAATTTGTCCTCAGTCATTGTTTGCACGAAATAAGGCTTAAGTCTGTGCATTGAGAGGTATCTACACATATGTGTTATTAAAAATTGTATGTTTATCTTAATATTGGTTGTTCCATGTTCTTTTTTTAGGGCTCCGTAGACAACAAAAAACCTTTATTGTTTTGCTATTTCCGTCCGTCTGTCTATCTGTCTGTCTATCTGCGGCTTAGCTTAGAGACTCTTAGTTTCTAAGTCTTTCTTCCTAAGAAAGACTTTCTAGTCTTTCTTCCTAAGAAATACTAGAAAGTTATGATTTGGCATGAATGTACATATTAATCGCGTCGACAAAGAAGTATAATAAAATCTTGAAAATAATTTGTTTTAAATTAGCTCTCCTACACATTTGGATAGGTCATGAAAAACATTGCGAATCTGTAAAAATAATTTTTCTATTTAAGGGATCCATTTGCGAAATATTGAGTTTCAAAGTGCTAATTTACGATAAAGTCAAGCGTGTCCCCCGATCCGACTTGATAAATTGTTATTCGTGGATATGTAAGAAAATTCACGGTAGTAGTTTATATGACGAAGTTAAAAGGAAAACTATTGAAGCTAGTAGGCTTTACAGGCCAACGAGTACCTAATTGTCGACCAACTTATAAAATGTACTTGGAGGGGTAAACATTAAACTTTAGTACAAATTTTACTGGAAATCACTTGAATAACGTTGTTAGCTGTGTAAAATATGTAGTATATATAAAGTTTATGAACCATGTAAAATTTTGAAAATGTATAACAATAACATCCTTAACACTCGTTTTAGACGTTATTAGTCATTAAACCATGAAACCATACAAAAAAATTCTCTTCTAAGTCCGCACATTGTGGCCGCTTCTTCTTAGTACTATTGTTTTACTCTAGTGTTTTTACTATAATCGCGCTAAGCTCGTTGAATTGACAATGACATTATCGTTTTTTCAATATAGACCAAAAACAAAAAAGTTAAAGAAACATGTTTCTTGCATACAAACCCCTTAAATTTTTTATTGTTATTTTTTATTGTGAATTATATCGGTCGGAATAACATATATTGTGAAAATTTTTACTAGCTACGCATTACAATTCAAACAGTATAGCAATTTAAGTACAGAATAGACAGAAAAACGAATAGATGGACAGACGGCGTAAGCTCAGTAATAGGGTTCGGTTTGCATTTGAGTACGGAACTCTTAAAACGTCAGTCACTCTGCCAGATAGAACTTCGCAATAGACATTTTTTTAACTCGTTAACATTCCCTTGTCACATGAGCGTCTTGCGTATTGACCGATACTTATTACATGCCTTTGTCTTTGACGTGATCAGCTAAATAAGACATGAATAAATTACTATATAATCACAAACTCATACAAGGCTCTCGGCGTGATGAAGGCAAATCTCGCGTATTTCAATATCGGGACTAATCAATCAAGGAGGGAGGCTGCGCGGGCGGCTTTCTCGCTGCTCGTTTATCAAACACGCTCTATATAAAACGCCTTGAGTAGTAATCAGTGTTAAGTACCTTGTATGTATTTGTGCTTCTTTACTACGTGAATAAGAAGGCGTCACATGACTATGCGGAAATATGAAAAGTAGGTAAGTTCCCATTTAGTGCAATTATGTGACCAACAAAAAATTCTTACCGTGGTTTCCAAGGCAAGGAGTAAGCGGCTTAACAAGCGGTCGCCAAATGAATCCTTTACCTTGAGATTCATATCTAATATAATAAAGCAACACGTCGACCACACAACCATCTTTACGCTCGTACTTCTGTAACAAATCTAAGTTCAACCTATTAGGAATATGAAATCAGTTAAGAGATAATATTGCAATAAAATAATGCAAGAAGTACAAAACACATTACTGACGTGACGATGACTTCTGTTTAGAAGTTACTGTATACAAAAGGGCAAATCGAAAGCTAATTCTCTCACAGTAACAACCACGTAACAACAGACCTTTGGTCCTCGATACGGCGTCGGGGATAAAAAGTACAAATCCCGGCTAACACGAGGCGGAGATTTACTGGAACTAGTCAAGTTATTGACTCACGAGATAAGGGATGACTGCGCAGAGGGATTCCCGGAATATACGTGAGACTATCTTTAGCGTACGACTTTGCTCGTGTCTTTTTAGCTTAGGTAATTGTTTGTAATATTTGTTGTTGAATTTGTTGTTACCAGTACTGATCATATATTACCCGCCCAGTATCCAGTATTAGGTTTAGATTGCAATCCTCAGAAGCGTTAATTAAAGTGAATTTTACCCAAGCAAAAAATAATTAAAGATGTAGATGTTTTAATGCGGTACATAGAAATGGAAATTGAAATACAGTGAATTTCTTAAATATGTTTGAACTCTATTAGTCTAAGATCCAGCAATAGAAAAATATACCCTCATCTGTCAATTGAATCGAATAATGTTTTAAAAGCAGATAACAGTATTATAAACTTATAAGAACAATGTTTGCCACCATAGTCCTGCTGCTTTTGATATAAATTGTTTAATTTTTTTTTTATGTAGGCTGCAAATAATTTCACGGTAACGGCCAGTCATAAATATATTTAGAATTTTGTGAACTTTACATACGTGTTAATGTTATTTAATTAACAGACGAGGGAAATAAGTTCGGTTTATCTACTTGTTTACATCTGGCTACAGGTAGCTGTAGCAGTCATAGAGATTTTCAATGGGTATTAAATGAAAAACCATAAGTAGGAGAGATTTAAATTTAATATGAACTTTCCTTGTTTCAGCTGTATTTGTTAATTCTATAGTACGGTAGCTGTATCAGGTTACCTTTACAAAACGCTAATTTTTGGCTACCACTAGCTGGCCATGTGTCTTCACCCGCGTGAACATACAACGAAATTATTGATCCATTTTGATGTCAATCTCAATTTCGGTACTGCATACGATTGCAATCAAAAAACTACTCGAGGTTCCGATCTTGGTCATGTTTTTGATCTGGACCCCGATTAAACTCAATTTACATCCCGGTTACGTTCCTAGCTATGGTCTCGGTTCCACTCGTGAATCTGATTCTGATTTCTCTCAGGATTCTGTTTCCAGTTCTGTTTTGAACTACGATTCCGCTATCAATTATATTTTGGTATGAATGAAGTCAAATTACTACTAATTATCGGAATGAAATTTCCAGAAGAATACTCAAGGGCAGTCTTGCTTTAAATTGTTACAATCGGTTTATGTGGATAAAACTGGGAACAAATGAATAGTATTCTTACTAAGAGATAAGTTTCGTCTTCGTTAAAGAATTTTTAAAATTAGTTTATAAGTTTGGCTAAATAGAACAACGACAAGAAGAAAACCCGGGATAGTCACTAGTTTTTATATTTTATTCGAAAACTTAACATCAAACAAAGTTTCAACGCAATCGAATGAATGGTTTAGAAATTGCATAGTGGCAAATAAATATTCATTGATTTCTACAAAAAAAAAAGCGTAAATTTCCGTCGGTTTAAAATGTTTAACATCCGAAACTCCATTACCGACTGCTTTGAAATTTTGATGCAACGCTTAATTCAAATACACACGTGTTTTCATACATTCTCTAGGATTTGTCGAATCGTGTACATATTTGTATTACTGAATTGAAGTACTACGCAGATGCTAAAAATTTATTCATTCATAAAAAAGCTACAACATCCCCGACTAGCATAGTCTACATTTCATTTTTATGTAAGTATTAGCCACGGCTTCGTCAAAACTAGAACCTGACCTTTAGTGGAATCGAAGTTGAAAATGTTACTGCAACTGAGTATACGATTGATAATGGAAATTAAAATGAAAATACGATGCACGAAATTATGAAAGCACTTTAACTAATGAATCTTGGAACAGCTGCCAGATATAATAAGAGTTTCGTCAGAGATGCTGCAGGGCGGTGGGGGTATAGTGGCAAGCCTGCTGTACCAGGTCTTTAACAAATGCTGGAAGAGCCATAGGGTACCTAATGACTGGTGTAAAGCAATTATTATACCTCTCTATAAAGAAAAATGCTCACGTTTGCACAAATTACCGCCTTCTCATTATTAAGCCTCCTTAACGGCGTTGGCAAACTGCATGCGAAAATCATTGCCGAAAGGGTTGTGAATGAGACTGAAAACAAGATTTGGGACGTACAAGCGAGATTCCGAAAAGGAATAGGGTGTACAGACCAAATTTTTTCTTTGCGAAACATCGCAGAAATTTTTTTGACCAACGGTCAAAAGTTTCTGTATTTTCGTAGATATGGAAAAAGGTTATGATAAAATGAATAGAAATGATCTATGGAGGACCTTGTGCTTGTATGGTATGAGTAGCGGATTGATACAGACACTGCAATCCCTATACAGGGGGATACTACTTTCATCTGAATAAATAGCGGCATATACAGATTGGTTTAATATCTGCAGGAGTGTCAGACAGGGATGTGTAGCTTCATCGTGGCTATTCAACCTATTCATAGATAGTTGTCTGTATGATTTGAAAGAGTATGAGTGTGGACTAAGGATGGATGAGCAGTTTGTCAAATGCCTCCTGTACGCCGACGACCAAGTAATCCTCGCGCTGTTGGAGTACGGACTATAGGAGATGGTAAATAAATTTAATGATACTGTTAAGAAAAGGAGTATGAAATAAAATGTCGGTAAGACTAAGGTGATGGTGTTTGAAAGGGGCGAAATCACGACTGAATGCGATATACTTATAGAAGGTGAGAAAATCGAACAAGTATAAAAGTTTATATACTTGGGTAGTCTGTTTACTAATAATGGTAAACATGACAGAGATATCGAAAGGAGAGTGAATGCGGGAAATGAAAGAATGGAGCCTTATTCGTTATTATGAATTGTAAAAGCGCTTCACGACAAGCGCGCTTGGCTATCCATAATGGAATCCTAATCCCTACGCTTATGTATGGTAGTGACAGCTGGGTATGGCAAAAGAAAAATGAAAGTACGAGCAATACAGTGGAGATACGATCTCTGTATAGTATGTGTGGAGTGTCTCGGAAATTTAGATGCAGAAACAGTGATGTCATAGAGAGGTGTGGTTTGAAAGAAGATCCAGTGACTAGAGTAGAAAAAGATACGTTGCGGCGGTTTGACCAACGGGTCAAACCGCCCGTGAATGAAAGTGAACTGACAAAACAAATCTACAAAGAAAATATATGTGATGAAAAGGTCGGCAAGTGTCGTCCTAGAAAAATTCTATGCAGACCATATTGGTGGCATATTAAAAGAGGGCCAAATTTTAAGCACTCTAAATCTGCATAAAGCTGCATGAAAAGAGCTGACATTCATTGACTTCCCACATGACTTTCCAACCAAATTCTCTCATAATTTGTTGAGTGGTGAAAGATGTGTGTAACCTGGCTTTATCATAGTAAAAGACCATACCCCGACTGTTGAACATTTCCGGTCGTTATTCTCTACTGATTGCTTGAGTTTCATTAGCTATTGACAATAGAGATCCAAATTGATGGTTTTGCCCGGCGACAAAAGTTCATAATGAATAATGCCCTTGCAATCCCATCATACACATAGCATTAACTCATTGCAAGTTATTACGGGTTTCGCTTAGTTTGTGGAGCTTGCTTACTTTTTGATTGATTACTTTTTTCGCTTGTTCTTATCGTAAGTAATCCAATTTTCATCACTAGTGATCATTTTTTTCAAAAGAGATTGGTTTTCATCACTTTTCAATAGAGATATCGAGATTTTGTGCTTATGCAGTTTTTTCAAATGCATCGAAACAACTTTTGTGGTCAATCTCCAGCTCGTCAGCTATCTTGTAAAAACAAATTTGCCAATCTTACTCTACTTTTTCCAAAATGGCATAGACTTTATCCGTAGCTGGCCAACCTGAGCGAGATTCATCACATCAAAATTAACGGACTGAAAACCTTTAAATCGATTTTGTGCTACTCTTACCGACACTGTATTAGGCCCGTAAACGTCACAAATTCTTTTCGCGGCTTGTGCCCCATTTGACCTTTTTTTGTAGTAAAACTTCAATATAGAGTTTCTATGCTAGATTCATTCATTTTGGTGGTCTCCATTTCATTGACCCGTTCTCGACTTTGTTCTCGGTTCTAATTCCGCTACCAATCACAATTCCGATTTGAATGAAACAAGGGGCAAATAATTCTTTCATCTTTTGTATTTCGATTGCAATTAAACTTCTTTTACATTTAGATACCGCTGTCAGTCTAAGCGTACATAATACTATTGTTTTTGAATTTCATTTTTTCCACCACATTTCACAACATGAAATTCAAATTTGAATTTTATGTGGTGCGATGGGGTAAATATGATGTGTTGGTCACTCCGTTTTATGTCGATTGAGGGGTGAAGGCACGCACGCACGCTCGAACGCACGCACGTCATACACACACATACGCACAGACACACAAACACACACACACATACACACACACACAAAGAGAGAGAGAGATCCACACACATAAATTATACACAGTTTATATGTATACAGTCTGTATATACTTTATCACAACATATGAAATTTTCTTTGCAATTTTACTGATGTTGCAACTCTCATTATATACATGATATTTATTTGAAATACTATAACTGGACAATAAAATTATTGATAAAACTCAAATGCATTATGGCACTACGGTAGCTATTTTAAAAGATGTGAACACCAAACGTATACTATGTACACATTTTCGTGGATGTGAGGTATCACGATATTATTTCGTGTAATTTGATCGGGTTCGGTGGGTGTGAATTATATAATTAAGTAACCACTTTTTTTCGATGTTTACTAAACCAATATAAAAGAATCTATAGTTTTTATTTCCTTCATTTATCAGTAAATATTATCTAAATGTAATACGTAATAGACACTTGTATGTGATGAAAATGTTCTTTGCCCGGGAGTCAGTTAAAAATTACTGAATATACCAAAATGAGACTTCGATTGTTCGACGCAAAATCGTATGCACATATCGTAAATGTAAAAGTATGTTTTTTTAGCTGTTGGTCATGCGCTGATGGCTTGACGGATTGTTGTCCAATTTTGTATTGAAGTAGATTGCGTTCTCGAATAGGAAATACAAAACAGGAAAACTTTTATGTTAAAAAATGTGAAAATTGTTGTTTGTTATCTCTAACATCAATTGCAAAAGGAAGATGAAAACCGGCATCGGGATTGTATTGGATGGAGAATGGGAACGGAGCTGGATCCAACAATGGATTCAGAACTGATATTAAGGATCCAATGAAGGACCATGATCGGTTTCAGACTAGATATTGAGGTCGGCCGACGTAGAAACATGAAGAAATTAATTCTACGTCCGCAAAACCGCGGGCACATTTGAATTATAAGAAAAATAATCATTGGTAAATTATAATTTATACCCATTGCAACGTGTATGGAAAGGCTAGTCTATTATGAATGGAGAAAAAATACCAATTCCACGGTAATTAATTTTATAATGAGAGCAAAAGGAAGAAGAAACAACTACTAGTGAGTAAAATAAGCCATCTTAGTAAACATAAATGCATCATAAGCTCTCAGTTAAATAAGTAACTTGTATGTAAAATAAATTATTGTACTTCCATTAGAGCTTACACGTGAGGACATTTTAATTATAGACAACTAAGCGTTATGTACATTGTACAACTCAACACTTCCGAAAGGGTTTATGTGGACACGGACAATATGAAGTTCCTTACAATAAAGGGTCTGGAGAGGGCGCAATTGTTGCTGTGTGATTAATGCCCGATAGTGAGGGATCGACGATCAATCAGTGACGTCACGGCCCCGCCTCTGGGCCACTGGCCAGAGCGGTCGGACGCACCTGGCCGTCTTACATTACATCGAGATTGATAGCGTTTAATTAAAAATAAACGCAAATTCTGCCGATTTGTGATAACTAATGTTCGGCTCTCTTTGAAACTTATAGGGAATATTGATCAAAATATGCTAAGAGAGCTAGATTTTAAATAAAGATAAGGTACACAAATATTAGATAGAATACATCACTAGTTAAAATTGTGATTTATATTTAATATTCAAATAAATAATACAAAGACACATAATTTGAATTAAATATGGTGATTTTTCGATGTATATATTTTTAATCATTTTAAATAAATGTTTTATAAGACGTTGTTATGCCAAAAAACATGAGCGAAAGAACATTTTTTTCTATCACATAATATTTTTTCAATGCCACTTGTTTTTCTTTAATATTTAGACAACCTAACTCATCAATAGACAGAAGTTTAATGACTTTTATTTATAAGGTTCCATATATTCAAACAAGCAACTTTTGTAGTCTTATCGTATCCTTCTGTCTGTTTATCTACGTGTGTCGCAATCATTTTCTTTACTGGTCATTCATTCTATGATAATTCAAAAGAAGAACTTTCTCGCAATGGCATCTCTTAAATGTGAATGTGTCTTAAAATTATTGCACAATAACGCACAATTTTTTTTATATATTAAACTATAAATCTTCTTCTACCGCTAAAACCTTTGTTTCTAAAAATCTTATATACGTTTACAATGTTAGTGTTATATAGAAATAAATATTAAAAAAAATCAAAAAATAAATAGGTTCTATTGAGGCCCGAATAGGCGATCAATTTACCTACAGCTAGCGTCTGTATTTACGCTATACCAGAGCGCCTTAAAGAATGATTTTTAGCAAATATTGTTGTCCCAAAATAAAATTATTTACTTTTTCTATTGCCAATAATGTGAAACAAATTTTGAATACTGTAATTCTAAAATGGAATGAATAAAGTTTATTTATTTCTTTACTAAATTTAGAGTTTGTAGTCAAAGTTGTATATATGTATTAGATATACGATTTAACTTATTTCTTTACGGAACATCTAAATAGAAATAAAATCGTTTTAGAAAAAAAAACGAATTGAAATTATACATCGATTGGATTAAATTGGAATAAAAAAACTGTCGAGACATTGGCTACGTAAACTAAGACGGGAACCTCCCTGAAAGTTTGGAAATACAAGCGAAAGAAATGTTTACAAAAAAAGAACCTATTTTGGAAATGCAATTTCAATTTTTGAATTCAAGGACACGCGCCCTCGTCGTCATAAGTGTCGAATAACAAGTCCCACCTTTCGCCAACTCAATTTCGCATTTCTCAACGTAACTGCCTCCCCGGGCCAATTTCGGACCCCCGATCGGATGGAAAGATCTAATCTTAGATTTTTAGTATGGTTCCGTTGGAATTGAAAAATCGGGTCTGTCGAAGGAATGTTTGCTGAAAAGAGGAAAATGAAAGGCTTTATGGTTTATGAGGGACAATACGTCCAGAAATTCGGGAAATGAAATAAAGTGTCAGCCTTTGTGAACTGAACCGGGGTGAAAGGTCGTAGAATGTAAATGGATTGCAAAGAACAGTCTGTGGACTATTGTTAGTGAAAGACCTAATCAAGGATAGGCAATAACAGAATGCAACACAAACGGTTTTTGAAAGTTCAAAAGATATCGTTATCGTTAAACATTCAAAAAATTTTGAAGAAATTAATTGATTTAAACGACACTTGCGGCATTTAACACACTCCAAGCGTATTATGAGAATGTAATTCAAAAATTGATCGCTAAGAAAATGTAACTTATTCCTAAGCGACACGTTTTGTTGACGACATCTACCGAAACACGAACCGATTTTGGCCTAATGAGTAATTAGAGCTGATCAGATTTTGGAATCGTCGGTTTAAAAGTTGAGTAATTTGAAAAAAGTGTTTCAAAAATTTTTCTGCCCAGTATTTTCAAAATTCCACCTCACCAATTGCAAAACCATGCGAAACGACGAAAGGTGTGCACTTTCACAAAACAGACGTATTAAAATGTGATTTACTAATTCTTAAGTATTATATTCGTCTAAACTTTTTACATTCGTCTTAAATTTTCAATGCCGATCGTTTTCTATAATATACTTAATGTATTACGGAAATTGACCTCAATTCAGCGTTAGTTACAATTCAATATCTATAATAATTGAATATTTAAATTAGACACGTGGCTAGGGTTGCTTTGGCAAATTGTCGTATCGTGAATAGTGATTGGTACACGACCATTTGTTTCTTACTCTATGAACTCCGTAAAAATAACCATAAATGTCGTATCATCTTGCACCACAATTATGCCAGTTTTTACACGGCCAAATAGATAAATAAATATTTATAGGAGAAAACTCATGAGCAATCTTGCATACAGCCCCGACCTGGCACCTTGTAACTTTTTTGTTAGCAAAAATTGATAACCTACGCGGTCAACGATTTTCATCACCAGAGACTGTCGAAGAGTATGAAAAATATGTTTCCAATGTCACCAGGAAAGAGTGCATAATTTTTTTCCAAATTGGATTATTCGTATGAAAAGTGCATTCATGCTAACGGAGAATATTTTGAGAAATAATTCATTGATTTTTGAAAATTCATAGTAATTTTTCCTCATTAATTCCAGAAATTTCAAAACTCAGTGCGCGCTGTGTAAAAATATTACAATTAAATACATTTTCAAGTTGTTTTTAAATGAAACGTGGCTTGTGTTGACGCGGTGTTAAAAAATATTTCACCGTGACGCGTTAAACGCGAAACATTACACACGTTAATGTATCAATATGAACAAGTGATGTGTTTCATGAGTGTAGCATTATTGATAAGTACAAATGTAATTAATTTAGCACTAGTGCATTTAAAAACTCGGTAACTGGTCTAGAAAAGGTTGTTTATTTATTTAGACACAGCATATAGTAGCGTCAGCTTCAAAGATGTTGAGTCAAAGCGCTGCGACGCGAAAAGCCTTATGTGTTTTATTTCCTCACCAAATTGCAGTGTTTAGATATATTATGTTTTTAATCAATTACTCTGTCTCAAGGAAAAGCAATAATTAATCTGCAAATTATTAACTGATAGTACAAGCAACTCTATAAGATTGTCATAAAATCCACATGTAATATTGTGTGGTTTCTTATAAAAAGGTCTATAAACCTCTCGAGATTATTATAATAACATATCTTACGATTTACGACTTTTGTATTTGGTCTAACTCGTAAATTGATATCATTTACAGTTACAGATGAAATACAAATACTGTATTTTTAATATTTTGTTTATATTGTATTGAAACATGATTGCCGTGACTTTTATCGATATATAATATGCAAAAGATTAATTATTTTTAAAGACTTCAATTATTACAATCAGAATTACCTATGATGTCTGCATCAAGATGCTACAACATAATCAAAATTGAGAACTTGTCAGGTCAACATTGGGATGGTTTTAGAACAATTTTTTTTTTAAACTACTTACAATACATTTGTTCTTAAAACAATCTCAATATATCTGATGCGAATTAAACTAATTAGTTTTATTCGCATAAGATATTATTTTATTTCATTAATATTTATAGGTGAGAATGGACGACCAATTTCTTAATATTTCAGAATACATTTTCTCAGTCATTAAAAATTATTATCTGAAAACCTTTCAAAGTGTCAAACTTGAAACGCATCAAGTTTCGTGTTTAAATGAATTTGCATAAGAATGCTCAATTTATTCGTGGCGTCAAGTAAAAAAAAAGCACCGACGGTCATTGGAATACGGACTGGCGCCGATATATACATAGAAATATAATAAAATATATTTAAATATAAATAAAATAAAATATAAATAATAATACGTAGTACAACAAATTAATTAACAGCGTCGAATCACAGCCGTAGGATTTACAGAGCGCCCCAAAACCATTAACCATAACGTCATGAGTACGCATTTTTATTTAATTCCCTCTTTCCTCCAATTTGTGCCCTTGCGGCGTTCGGGTGTCGTTATATTAATGATACGGACCCTCGTATCATAATTCGAGCCGTAATATTCATTTCAAGAAATGGTATTAACTGTTTTTTTTCTCTCCTCTCGGAAAATGTTAATTTTCCATTTTTGTTTTCCGCCGTGGAAAGATATACACACATCAAAACCCCTATTTGGCTTCATGATGAATTCGGTAATGAAACACGATTTCGCATGTATTATATTCGTTATGTAAAAACAACGGAACGGTGTCATATTCACGTTTTGTAATGGACAATGATTTGTATGTGTGGATATGGAAAAAAATATGCCCGCAAATTACGCTAATTAGTTGAATATTTTACAAGTAAAAGCTTTTAAGACAAAAATCTATGACTAGGAAAAATAGTTTTATTTTTTTACTAATTCTCGCCTACAGCTTTACCCGTTTCAGGCTGATTTTTTCTGTTCTCATTCTCACTTAAACACTCACAATTTTGTACTTATACGTAGCTATGAATATAATTTGTTTGGAGCAGCACTTTTGGGGTGATATGCATTAAAATATACAGATTAATATAGACAAATAGAAATACTTAGTATTGTTGTTTTGCTTTTTGTTAGTATTATTATTTTTTTATATTATAATTGTATAAATCTATTACGACTATGTCATTATACTAGTTGTGTATTGTATAAGTATTTTTGAAATATTATTATTTGCATATAAGTTAATGAACAATTAATCGGTGGTGACTTAGTGATTGTTGGAATACCATCTAAATAAAAGACATCGAGTTCGAGCTGTGATCAAAGGCGTATTGAACGATAGGTTTTTTTTTGAAATCGATTTGGAAACTATTTGCTCCATGGCCTGGATAGCTCGATAAGTCGTTGGTCACGGTCTCTAAATTTGTGAAAACCGTTGATAGTACCTTCTAAAAGTTAGGATAAAAGGCTTACAGTCGAAGCCCTTTATTTGAAAATTATTAATAAAGTGAGGGTATGTCTCTACAATGAGGAGGCAAAAACTTGATAAAATAATTCAATTCCATAAATTACATAGTTAAGTTATATGATAAAGTTAAAAAATACTGCTAAATGGAGCTCTAAATCGACTTTACTTATTAGACACATTAAATTACCTGTTTTTAGGGTTCTGTACTTGTTTGTCTGTCTATCCGTCCGTCCGCGTGCTCTATCTCATGAAGCGTATTAGATACCTAGAGTTTCTTGAAATTTTCATAGACTATTATTTTTATTGCCGTTATTAAAATAAATAACAAAAATTTAATTAAATTAAAGCCACTAACATACAAGAAACTTGTTTTCTTTGGCGTTTTATTTTCGATTTAAATAATGGCAATAGGTAAAGATGTTCGAAATGTTCTCTCAGTGTGTTATTAGTACAGTCGATATAAAAAAAATTAAATAAAGTTAAAAATTAAAAGTGGACCCCCATAAAAGAAACGATTTTTTTTGCGATTTTTGTTCAAACTAATTTCATATTCTTGTTTTTCATTAACTATTTTTAAAAAGTATGTAGTGTTGAATATTCTACAGTTGCGTGAAACCCTTCGCGTGAGTCCAACTCGCACTTGGCCAGTTTTTTTTTGTGTAGACCCTATTCTAAGCTCTGTCCAATTTTTTACTGTAGTTTTGGCTCACAGATATGGAAACATGAAACGTATATACAGGTAAAAAGTGCACACAAGAATTGTTTCAAGAACTATTAAAATTAATTAACATAATTGTATTATCGCAAAATTTATTTTTCGCCAATCTATACATAAATATTTTCTTTATTATACAGAAATGTGTAATAATGCCAGTTTGATATTTCCGTAGCTACTAAGCTCGATCCATCTAAAGTAATATATCAAACGATGAAGGATTTGGTATAATATTTTATAAAATTTACATATTAATGTTTGCATATTGGTAATTAATATGGCTTCCTCGGCGAGTTCGGCCTTTAATGCCACTGAAAATTAATCGTGATTTACACGATTTGCTCATAAATCAATTGGACTGGAAAAAGATAAATTTCCTCCTTTTACCATTTCATTTGAACTTTTGATAATTTTTGCAGGCCCTATATGATTAGTCAATTTTTGAAATTCAAGACGTATCCAGTCTAATCACTGATTGACAGACGGTCATGAAAAAGTTGTAAGGCTAAATTGTAATTTTTGACAATGGAGCTTTTAAAACTACATATTTTTTTTCTCCCTTGATTTTGGTCATCGGCGCAGATTGGTTAATGTTGTAGGTAAATACGTTAATGTCAAACCATGTCGCTGGTTCCATCATCATAAGATAGGAGGCGTCTTCCACCACCCCTCGTAATCATGGGTATAAATCACACTTTCCAATAAATAAGCAATAAATAATAATAATAAAATAAACTATAGCTTCATTGGCTGTACTTTGTCCATGCACTGTACTTAAGTTACTAACTGTTTGCGCTCCACTTGTCACGTGCAACGTCAGAGCATGTATTAAAAAATACTTCTCTACGTACAGGATGACTGTAAGATCTATTGAGAGGCAAACAGTTTTTAAAGCTATAGCTATAAAAATAAGTAAACGTTTGATTTGCGTATAAATCCAGTGCGAAAATTCCGGTCAAACTCCCCGCTGGTTGAATGCCTTCCGTTAAATTTATACGAGGGTAGTTATTGAATCTTTAATAATATAAGCAACGAAAACACGAAAAGCGATAGTCCCAACAAATGATAATTTTAACATAGTTTAGTAGCAGTTTCAAAACTATATGCGTATACTAATTATATCAAGTATGATGGACCATATAATCACGGATAAATTTTATTTATTTGGTAGCAATAGTGAACTAAAAAGGAAGACAAGTGCTCTTAACGCTTTCTTCTAAAAAGCCCTTTGAGATTTGAAACGGAGCCTCAATACCGTGAATCAATAGAATCCCTAAAAAAAAGCATGTATTACACGTCGGCCGACCTCCAAGGACAAACGCGAAGGGTCACGAGACGAAATCGGGTCACCTATGTTATTCCGCTCGGCGCCGTTTTGCGGCGAAAGATGAATGGTCAGAGAAATTAATGACACGACATCACTTCTCAGATAGCTTCGGGCTCAACTCGCGCAACCCGCCGCCGCCCGCCCTATTGCGCCTTTGATTTTCCAAGATTGCTATTGCCGAATGAACGTGTTAAAAACACATTTAAGATTTGTTCCGTGACGGTAAATAAGCTTCGTTCGATACCTCATTTCGTTTCATGTAACGTAACGTAACGTAACGCTTGCGCATCACGTTTCTGGCCTCACACACACACACACACACACACACACAGTTTAACCTCATGCATGAAATATTCTCTGATCGTGGTTTTATTTATTTGCAGATACAACATTGTATACTGGTTTCCACCTTTGATGTTTTTGTCGCAGGTCTTTTCTCATTCAACCCTTTCTCATTTTTTAACCTTACCCCCTTTTTTCCCATTTAATTTACGACTAAGAGTTTCTTCCAGTTGAAAGGTTTTTGCCTTTATTCCCGTTTTCGAGGTTGTCCTTTTGGGTTTTTTTAAGCATACTTTTTTTGTCTTTTCCTTTTCCGTATCCGTTTTGCGTATTGATGCTTTTTCCATTTTCGGCTAAATTTATGTCGTAGCAAACGCAGGCGAATTGATGCATATTTGTGAAAAATTGTTTTTGAAAACCTGTATCAATAGTTTTAACTTGCAAAACAGTACCTATGCAGATTAAACATGTGGCATATTAAAAAAGGGCGAAATTTGTAGCATCCGAAACCGACGAGATCGTATGAAAAGATTGATGGACTTCGGAGAAGCAAGAGAGCTATAGAAAGATCGTATCATGTGGAAATCTATATGTTTGCCTATCCTTCTTGGAAATAGTCGTGAGTTTATAGTAATAATAAGCGGACTTACGTAGATTCATAAGTCTTAGCTTGATGACCCGAGTCTACTCTAGTCTACTTGAGTAATAAATTGATGGTGTTTTATAAGTGCACATTATTTCTTCCTATCTATCCTATTTTCATTTCTTATAATATACATGGAAGTTTAAGGTTTTACGAAGCTTTTTGAAATAATTATGGTTATTGTTAGTAGACACATTTTCCAAGTACTCTGCGTAATTCAGTGATATATTGTTGAAGATGTTATCATTAAATTACGCAGATGATATGATATATTTTTGAATAGAAAACACATTTCTAATTATAAAGAGCATTTGCAATATGATAATCATCAAAAGTCAAAATTGTAAACAATTTCAGCGCACATAGAAAATTGTAATGACCTAATTGTACAACAATAGCCCGTTCACGGAGCACGCGTGTCAATACCGCAACAGACGTTAATGTCTGTTTTTACATTTTTCAAATACGGCTTAAATATTTCGTTGGCGCGGCCGCTTCGGTGCCGTTAAGATAAATGAAGCGGCTAAATTAATGGTCCCACGTCTGCCCGTACCAGGCCCGCGACTGACAAATGCTTAGAATTTGTCCACCGGCCCTTAGGGAAGAGGCTCCCTGTCTTATTGCACACGGATTATTCGATACTTGTATCTATTTCTCGACCGTCATACTTACAGGCCGAATAATATCGACGGGCCGTGCGTCTATTGTGAGAAATCAAGCCTCGAAAATTAGACGATTGCCTAAGTAATTCTATTTGATTTGCTAGGAAATTAAGCTATTCGTGAGTCGACACGACGGCGTTAGGCGAAATATATGGCGTTTTCGAATCCAATGTGCTCGTATAAAAACTTAAAACCAGTGTTCTAACAGTGTGCATTGCCGGTAATGATGTTGCGTTATTTAATTTTGAGAAGCTTGGACCTTAAAACTCTCTATACAGACCAAGATTAAAAAATATTGACAACGGTTGTAACAAAAATCGATAATTAGATCCGAGATTGTCGACTAGTACCAAAATATAAAACATTACCTTATGATAATTTAGCTACTTCATTTAAGTTTAGTACGTAAAATATTTAAAGTTAAGAAATTAAAATAGTAAAGAAGCTCGCAGTTACGGTAGTTCACTGCCAAAAGCAGACATCCATGGTTAGTCTTTGTTTTCATTTATATCAAATTTCAGCAAGAGAATGAAAGTGATTTTTACCTTAGATACCTAGTTGATCATACAAGACCTATGCATCTGAAATCGATTCAGGCATTAAGTCTTACACCGTTTTACGAAATTGAAAAATCGCGTTTCTGAATTATATGTGCCTTAAGTACACAAAGTCAATGGTATAATCGTGTTAGCGCGAGTTAACGCAAATACCAAAAGATGGTTTATTTTTCATTAAATTATCGTATTAAATTGTTTTTGGTCCATCATAAATCTCTATTTCTATTTTACCTATCATTCTGGATTTTGAACTTTTTATATTACACGGACGCAATAAGAAAAACGGCTCAGTGGTCAAGAGAATCGCTTTGTAACCAGAAATAATTGAACGCGTTACCTGACAATATGCAAATTGACCCTAGACTTGGAGGTCAATTATCAAACTTAATCAAATTAATCTATTCACACCTTTCTTTGGAAGGAATATCAAACCATTGATCCTGAAAGTTGTCATCGCATCAATGACAATGTCCTTAGCTGTCAATAACTCTCTTCGAGCCAGCGTAGAAGCCTTGAGAACCAAGCTCTTCTATCTTATATAAAAAGATTGTGGGTCCGCGCTACCTTAACAGCGATATGACCAAAACGTGTCGAAACAGTTAGTATACCGCATGCGGTACATTTTTTAAAACGAGACCTACCTACACGCCGACGTAGAAAAAGACACGAAGGCCATTTGAATTCTCGCGTGGCCGATCCACTAGCTAAGTACGGCGGGCGCCGTCGTAAAACGCGCACTCGCAGCCCCTCCCCCCTCTCGCCCCACTCCGACGCTGTAAATCCGACGCGAGATCAAATTGCCGGACCTTCCTTAAATCGAAAGATGTAATCTAGCGATGTGGGTCGAACGAGAAACATTCGAGTTTCGGGGACGTCGCGACATTCGCAGCGCTATTCAAAGGTCGAAATGCCGCCTAACTTCTGTACCAAATTGTCCTTTCGTAATAGATTTCTCGACGTATCCACGTGTTGAATAAGCCGAGGCAGAAATATAAATGTAAGTATTAGTATGTGTATGACGTGTAGGTACGAGGTGATTTCAATAAATTGTCGGTATACTAGACATGATAACAAAAAAATACAGATGTAGTTTTTAATAATTTTTCAAAAAGGTTCCTCTTATTTAAATGCATTTATTAAATTTGCCAATTATTCTTTTTAATAAATCTAAATACCATTAGTTTTATTTTCTTTGTCACAATATTCGGTCAAAGCCGCCATCGGTGCTATAGGGTTAGGAAAAATAATCCCTAGGAGATGTTTTTACAGGTTTGTGAATAGAAAGTAGTCACTGAGAACCAGGTCTGGACTGTACCACGGATGGTCAATGATTTCAAACCCCCAGTCACATGTAGCAGCATTTTCGATCTGAGCTGTGTGAACTAAATCATTATCACGCCGAAGCCGCATATCTTGACTAATTTTTTTCTAATTTTTAAATGATCGCTCTTAATTTCCATAAAATATTAGCATAGTACGCTTTCTTAATGTGGATACGTCTATCATTACAGTCTGTTCACGATATCATTCTGGCAGTTGCAGAAAGTGGTGGTTATAGCCTCCTCAGCGGTATCGACAGAAGGGCCAACTCTCTGAGGTCGATTTGACCTTCAGTCGATGGTCTTTCAATATAATTTTTTCCAAGTTTCCACAGGCCGGTCGGCACGAGGGTCTTCTTTGATGTCCTGCCTCCCACGCTTAAATTTACTCGACCACTTTTCAATTGTAAATAAGAAACTCAATAGACTCTTTGTAAACACAATTCAATTCCTCGATCTTTCGGTTTCAAAAGAAACATGAGAGTGCTCGTATTGGTAGCGTACATGTTCAATTTTTAGCAGAAAAACAAATGATTTTTTTCCATTTTTATTTTATTGCCTATAAATAAATGCATATGACAAGTATGTAAAGTGTATAAGAAAGGAGTCGGGACAAATCTACATCGAAAATTTTTTGAACGCTCCTCGCATTACGCATTCGGTCGAGGAACAACTTTTTTCGTATTCTATAAGTAAAAGGTTGCAATGAAATCTCTTTGGTTGTGCCGTTGTATCTGGCATGTTTTGATAGCATTAAACAGATGATATTTAAAAAAAATAAAAATAAGGAGTAAGTATGGTGTCCCGCCATTTTTTTATTGGTTTTCTGTCCACCAAAATGAGTGAATTTAACGTAGAAATTTGATACATTTTTAAGCTTTATCACAGAAAAGGGAATAATACAACAAAATCTGCGAAAAGAAAATATTACTCTTACGGACCTAATGTAGTGTTGGTAAGAGTAGCATAAAACTGGTTCAAGCGTTTTCAGTTCGGTAATTTTGATCTCAAAGATGAATTTCGCTCTGGTCTGCCTATTATTGATAAAGTCGATGCCATTTTGAAAAAATTTGGTTGCCTGTAAAGTCGGTATACGGGCGAAAGTTTTACGTGACAACGACTTTGAATGGTAAAATCATTTTAATGTGAATATTCATTCGTATAGTAGGAAGAAGGATGAAATAATAGTAACAATTTAAAACATTTATTTATACAAAGAATTATATTTAAAACATTAATTTATACAAAGAATCTCGCACTGAATTTCATATTAACAAAATTTTATTTTTACCTTTACACATACATACGTATTTATATACAAATATACATACAATAACTTGCAATACATTTGCAAGCTATGCACTAATTCTCTAGTGCTGCGCGCGCAGACCGATCATAGTTGAGTGGGAGAGAGACGCAAGGCATTCGGCGGGCCTCTCTCTCGTTCGGTGACTCATCGTTACGTTACCGAGCGTTACACTTTTTCATAAGTGACTCCCAGCCGCAACCTAATTTAAGACGTTGTCACGTCAAAATCTGAACAAGATCGACATATTAGTTCTCATAACATATCTGAAAAGCTGGGAATCGATCACAAAATAGTTTTGACCTATTTGAAAAAAGCTGGATATACAAAAAGCTCCGATACTTGGGTCCTAGACGAGCTCACTGAAAGAAATCTAATGAATCGTGTACTCATTTGCGACTCCCTATTGAAGCGTAATGAAACCGAACCGTTTTTGAAAAGTGAAAATTGGATTCCTTACAATAAGAACATGCGAAAATGATCATGGTCAAAAGGCAAACAAACTCTAAAAACATACGAAACCCGGAGTAACTTGCAATAAGTTGATGGTATGTGTATGGTGGGATTGGACGGCCATTATTCATTATGAGCTTTTACCACCGACCAAACCATCCAAGTAGGATCTCTACTGCCAACAGCTGATCAGACTTAAGCAAGAAGGGGAGAAAAACAGCCGGAATTGATCAACAGAAAGGGTGTGGTTTTTTTACCATGATAACGCCAGCCCGCACATATATTTAGCCACTCAGCAAATATTGAGATAGTTTGGTTGGGAAGTATTAATGCATCCGCCATACAGTCCTGACCTTTCACCGTCACATTTTTACCTGTTTCGGTCTCTTCAGAATTCTTTAGGTAGTGTTAGGTTAACATCGAGAGAGGATTGTCAAAACTACTTGTCGCAGTATTTTGATCAGAAGTCCCAAAATTTCTACAGCAATGGCACTATGTCATTACCTACAAAATAGCAACAAGTTGTTGAACAAAATGGATATTTATACTACAATTCAAAGTAAAACAAAATATGATGAATATCTTGAATAATCTTGAATTTGTATATAAAATACGAAACGTTCGTTTCAGGTCGAACATGCAGGTTGGATTACGACTGTCAACAGTCGTTGTCGTCAGAACTTTGAACTCATCTCACACTGACGACTTGATGCTCACTTCGTAGCAAGCAGCGAGTAATTTAATTTGAATTAAACATTTATTCGTAAAATTTACTAATGGTTGGAGTATTCGAACCGGGTGCGTCTAGTTCGATAATTTTTTGGAACATAAAACTCACATTATATACAAATGTATGTGCTAGACTGATAATATATAGTATCTGCATATTGGTGTAGTGTTATGTCTCTAGATAGGTGGTCTTGTAATTTATTTAATTATGAATTAATTTTTATGTCTATAAGATTCAATCTTCCAAATTCTTCTGGGTGAGAACATAAGAATTGTTTTTTTTTTTAAAAAAAATGTATATATTGTAATATGTATAACATACCTATCCCCGAAAAATATTGAAATTATTTCTAAAATATACAACATAGAAATGACAATAGTTATAAATGCATTTTTTTTTACTTTAAAGAAAAAGGTAATTAATTTTTGCAATTTAATTTATCATATGTATTAATATCAGACTTGTTTTGTTGAGATATTCTTTGTCTATAAATTAGAAGAAAACAATAGGAATTTTCAAAAAAAAAAAGGATTTACATATGTAATTATGTCAAAATAATGGGAATCATGTAAAATCTCTACTAAAATAACAATAGCGGACTACACGTAGTTTCATGGAGCTATAGAATATTGTCATCTATCAGACGAAGGCTCGTGGTTGCTTTATCATTATCATGGATAACATGAAATGTGTCAAAAAAAAGAAACTGCTTTATTCGTAACATGTATTAAAATCAGGATGATCAACAGTGACAAATAACTAAATGATCGTATTTGTTAGTTCTTGTTAGTGTTTCATTCTCTTTAGTAAACCAAGAAAAAAAATAGAACGACTAAAATGCGAATTTAAATTAGGTTTCTAACTTTATTATCAGACTACCCATGGGAGTCCTCTGAAAGTATTCATTCATTATTTACTGAAATACATGAAACAAAACTCTAAATACTTATCTCCAACATCGTCTAAATTGTAAATTGTTTTTAAATGTTTTCAGGAGCAATGTTGCGCAACTTCCAACCACTTTGTGTATTTCAATCCAGAACATGACCCATATCATTATCTGACATTCAAGATATCCCGAAGGTTCTTCAGAAGCAATCGCAGCACATAAATTCGCTTCCGAATGCGAACAAGCAAACGAAGGGTTTACGTGCGAAATTTTAGGAATTACCCGAGCGGTAGTAGCAATCGGGGGATGCTCGAAACCGTGGCTCGTTACATTTTAACGAGCGATTTACTCCCAGGAAGGGACAATAAAGTCACGGGGAAGCCTTCGGAGATACCTATTACCGACCATCCCTTTATTCTGTTATTATCTTGTTTCGATTCGAGACGTCACGCTCAGGTGGAGGGGACGCCTTCGATGGGATGGCTTCGTCAAAAGGGCTGTTAAGGACGATTTCGTGAATATTTATTTTTATTGAAACGAAACTTGGTGCTGTGTGGGTAACTCGAGAGAGTATGCTGCTAAAAATTTGTTACACACACTCAATTCTGAGTCATTTAAAGGTTTTACAGAGTGTTATTGTCATGTTTACGAACTCTTAAATCAGAAAAGCTACAAATCTTTCAGCTAAAACTTAAGAATTGTACGACATATTTAAAAGAATGTTTTCATGCCGAAACATAATTCCGAAAATATTAGTTTTAATGTGTCATAACTACAATAATCACAGGTCAAAAGTATCTAATTATTATGGAATCGTAATAATTTTAACCAATATACGGTGAGCATTTTTTTTTTACTGAAGTGACAAATCTTCGCCGAGCGAGTGAATCTCACACTCGTCTGAGATTTCTTCGAGTCACGTCCCTGCAATTTACGGCGCCGTAAACGCTGTAGTCGACTGACGCGCTGTGTGGTGATGATCCTCCATCTCAAGATCGTAAAATTGGTGTTGTACGTAATGAATAACACGATATACAAGGATCGAATCGCATGGGCTTTAGGTTACAACGAGTAAACCTAAACACTTTTAAATATATAAATATTTTCTCATAAGCTATAAGAAGGACAAGCGCACAGACTCCCGGAACGTACGACTTCTAGACACGTGCCTTGTTACCCTGCAATGACTCAGCTTTTATGTAGTTTTACAATGTTTGCATTTTTATTAAAACTAAGAGATATAGTTTTTGCTGTCCTTACTTTTCTACGGACAGTATCAAAACAGTAAATATTAAAAGAAAGTATAGATACTAATAGAAAATCTGTATTCGGGAAAAAGCTATGAACAGGCAATGAGGCAGATTAAAATACGTAATTTCTGTAATCCTTAGATGAAATGTTCAGCATTCGTAATGTAAGTATTGTTAAGAACTCCCAGGAGTCATAGCATTTATTAATAACTTCTTATTAAACGTTCCATTAAACAGACTAATCTCCGATTAAAAATATTAACGTCAACAATATGGTTTAGTCAACAATATTTAATATTTTCTTCATACAGAAGTTGGAAAAAAAAACTTATTGAACTCCCCGGCCGTCGGCCCCGGCGGTCGTTAGGTTCATTTCACGGACAATTTTATGAGTAGATTCCATCAATACGACTCATTGGTCTTGAGATTGCGAAATAAATCTCCGCGAGCCGTTATTGCTGCGTTTTGGATTGTCGTTCGCTCCGTCTGGGAGACGTTTTCGTCTATTAGAGCTTATCATTTGTGTTTTGCCGCTCGATAATCCGTTTGCGGTGTTCCGGTCGCCGATCCCTAGATGTCGCTTGTCTCGCTTGAACGTGGCAAATATGCCGTTATTGTCTCCGTTTAAGAAGACGTTAGATATTAAGCCGTCGGCTCCAGACGTTGACGCAATCCAATATGCACTGGACCAGCCTGGAGACCTCGAGGGGCCATCGATCCAAAACATAAAAAGGGGTGGGGGCGGTACGCTCCCCGCCTGTGCGGCGATTAAAACTCGACACAGCGTGCCCATTAAAAATAATTTAAGCCGACACCTATGCAATACGTGGTATCTCACAAAATCCGGCGCGCCGGCCGCGGACAAAGTGAAACGCTCAGGCGCCGGATTTGGAAAGCTATTCACCGGAACGGGCGCGCCCGTTTCACGCCCGACTCCATAATAAGAGTCCGAGGGGCTCTTTTTTTCACGGGGTTTTCCCCCGCGGGGGGTACTTTATGAGATTCCCCCCGCTAAGTCCGCCGTTTGACAGCTAACGATACTCGATTTAACTGAATCCGCGTGACCCGGCTAGACCTTTACGCTTTGTAATTTAAAGACATAAAGTAGAAAAGCAAGAGATTTAAGGATAAGACCGGCGAAGATTTATATTATACGATTTTGGAGTCATTTATCTATAGATTACTAGTGTTTATTTATTTAATTGGTTTATTATTTCCTGGTTCAAAACGTAGGATATATAGGGTTTTGTAGAAAAACTGCTTTTTTATTGTTGAAAATAGAATTTATTTAATGTTATTGTTACTCGTACACATATAATATTATTAAATGTTTTTTGTCTGATCGTGGGAATGATTAATGTCAAAAACATTGCTTACGGTTTTTATTAAACGTACAAAATTTATTACATAGATAATTAGGTATTTTACATACAGATCATGTAATATTTTGGTATGTAATGAATTCTTAAACGTTATTAATTTTCAGTTAATGCTACTGATAACTGCATTGTCTATACGGAAAAAATTTGGTTGCCTGTAAAGTCGGTATACGGGCGAAAGTTTTACGTGACAACGACTTTGAATGGTAAAATCATTTTAATGTGAATATTCATTCGTATAGTAGGAAGAAGGATGAAATAATAGTAACAATTTAAAACATTTATTTATACAAAGAATTATATTTAAAACATTAATTTATACAAAGAATCTCGCACTGAATTTCATATTAACAAAATTTTATTTTTACCTTTACACATACATACGTATTTATATACAAATATACATACAATAACTTGCAATACATTTGCAAGCTATGCACTAATTCTCTAGTGCTGCGCGCGGCAGACCGATCATAGTTGAGTGGGAGAGAGACGCAAGGCATTCGGCGGGCCTCTCTCTCGTTCGGTGACTCATCGTTACGTTACCGAGCGTTACACTTTTTCAAAGTGACTCCCAGCCGCAACCTAATTTAAGACGTTGTCACGTCAAAAAATATGTTTATTAGAATGTCGTCAAAAGGAAGCCAACGTTTGACTTTCCTAAAACTTCTAAGATTTTCGTGCTCGAAAACCACGAAAACATAATTATTCACATTTTCAAACTAAAATGATCAACATTGCCTTTTGAAATTATGAAATTGTTATTTTTCAAACATTTTATCAATGATATCTATTGACGGAAACAATTTGAGGGCTTGAAGGGGCTTGCGGCATTCGATGCCCTTTTTTAGTTCAAAAAAGAATTATATTTTTGAAATCCTAGCTAAAGAAATTTATAATTTAATTTTAAAAAAAACGTTGATTTAGAATATTTCGACAACTATATCTTTTTATAAATATTTTACAAAATTTAAAAATTAGAAGGAACAGGTTTTGAAAAATTTTTTCTCACACACGTACATACTATTACACACATACGAATATCCCTTTTAAAATGGACAGAAATCTTCTCATTACCTCAAAACGCAGACCCCTTTTTAGAAATCCCAATTTCTAAAAAGGGGACAAAAAAGAACGAGTCCAATTTTACGCAAATTTTAGATTTTTTTTAGCGAGAAGCTAAAAAACCATTTAGACAGACTGCTTTGCGTAACGTCAGCCAATAATTTTCACATTTCTATTTTTTTCGTTTACTATCTATAAAACATATCAAATATTTTGATAGCTACTAATGTTAACATTTGACACTCGATTTATATTGATATCGATGAGACAACTCATACATTGAAATTGACCTTGATATCATTGAGACGAAAGAAAGGTCTGGTCATTTTAAAGGTCATTTAATCTGAAATGTTAGATCTTTTTTTAATTATCTTCATAAAATAGCCATGTCTGAAAATAGCTCTTTATTGGTAACTTTTGTGAAAATTGAACAATCACAATAATTCGAGTGAATAGGTATTAAATCTTTTTTCTTTTGATCTTTCATTTGAAGCACCTTTTGGACTTATAAATTGCTGTTGATCAAAGTGAATTAATATATGTAAAATCTCTTTGTTGTCAATGAATTTATGTGAGCCGTTACATGTTCATACATTTTTGTTGAGTATATGTTAAAACATTAGTTAATTTTCTATTCGCATTTTCTTGAAAGTGTGATATATAAATATAACGTATTAATTTGACATTTTAAGATGTGTCTTAATTATGTAGTTAAAAGTTTTAATAAGAAACAGATTCGACGGTTCTTATCGTGTGTATGAAACTATATTTGGTGTGAATATGGAGGCATAGTCTAGGACCAATCTCTGCTTAAGCCTTAGGACTACCTGGTGAACTCTGTCCAACACCCAGGCTTGGCCACGGTATCTTTTTCATCGTTGCAAAATCAAACACTAAAATTATTTAATATCATACGTCATACATAACATTTTAAGCAAGTTCTTTCTTAAGAATTCATCACTCGTTCAAAAAGCAGTTTTCCATCAAATTGAATTGAATTATTTAATACAATTGAATTATATACAACCACAAAACACTCAATAAAATAGGCTTGTGGGTTTGCGCTCGCGTTCCTCGCGTCGCAAACTGGCGTGCTGTCAGGCTAAGCCTGTTTTATCGCTCCGATTTATGATGCCAAAGCCAATCACCATAACAACGAAATCGAATTAACTATGGCCCTATAAGCTAATAAAAATAAATCATGGCAAATTCCTTTATATAGCATTGACAATACAACGTCATTCGAACCCTTCAGGTATAGAACCCTAACGAAAAAGAAGAAAATTCGAACAAAAGTTGAAACAAAAACACGCCAGTGTAAAAGTGATACAATGTCAAGTTGCAGAGTCGAAGTTACAGGTAAAGGACAAGCTTTCTTAGTGATTCTTAGGATATGGGATGAACCTTAATGAATTAAGAAGTAAATAAGGACGTTCGTATACTTAATTTTCATTGTTATAGCTAGTGATAGTCGTTTCATTAAAGTTTAGTGATTTTACAATTTTTATGCGGTGATTAATGTTAAATTATAAGATTATATAGAAATTAGGTGGTTTACGCGTTTTTCATTTTCATTGTGAAGGTTTGACTGGTTTCCTTTTTTTTTATAAACGCAAATTTTATGTACTTATAGCTCGTAATAATTACATTTCCTTTTGCCTTGCTTTAGCTGAAACCGATTCCAAAATAATTAATTATTTAAATAGGTTTTTGCAGGCGGTTTTATTAATATTTTTTAGTTACTGCATCATTATAACTTTATAATTAATCTAGGAATTTTGCATATAGATAAAGCCGTGGATAATATAATTGACCAGGCGTCTCCTTTACTTTCGTACAGTGAAAGTGGTTTCGATCCCGGATTTATTATCCGGTGACGCTGGTAAACAATCCAAGATATTTGGAGCTGCAACTACCAAGTTATTCTTATACAATTGTTAAATTATTCCCTTTTATAATATAAAAGTTCTACAATTTATGCGGTTCTGAGTTCACATTCGCATTCACTTCCACATTAATTTAATTTACCGTATTTCTTCTGTCATCCCTAAGCATTTTCCATGTATTTCTACTAAATTTGTCATATTGGAATTATAATAATAAATTACAATATGTAGATAGATTAACAAGTAATCTTCATTTTGTGTATATTAGCTTTTATTATTATTAACCATTAAAGAGTAGTTCCTGTAAATATGCCGCATTATTATGAGAGACATTTACTGTAAAGCGAGAATGAGGTACCTACAATGTCTTTGGAACCTAAAATAGTTAATACTGGCAAGTAAAGATGGGCTATTGAATAAATGTTAAAAAAAGCTGTTTAAATATAAAATATTTTGTTTTTTAAAAGTGAAAGTATTTTGTTTGCAGTCTGTCATAGCCTGCTGTTGAAAGTGAAAAAAAAAATAAATTGCCCGCGATCATTAAATGCCTGAACAATTTTACTACAGAACGATACAATCAAGACTTACAGGATACTATAGAATCAAACGCTCCACTGTATTCTACTGTTGCCTGTTGTTGCGCCGAATTCGAACGTGGGGAAGAACATCCATCGAAAGTGACCCTCTTTCGGATCGCCCAATAGGTAAGCGAAGAAAAGGTAAAAACACTCGAAAAAACTGTTGTAGCAAATCGTCTCGGGAAAGACCATCGTCTACCACCCCTAAGAAATTTAAGGCGAGTAGTACTGCAGGAATGATCATGGCCTCCCTTATTTGAGATAGTGATGGGACGGTCATGATAGAATATCCCTAACGTGGAGCTACTGTTACGGGCTCTGTGCATGCAGAACAAATAAAAAAAATGCGTAACGAAATTGGAACGAAACGGCGAGGTAAATTATCAAAAAATATTTTTTCTACTAAGATAATACCTCGGCTGTTGCTATGGCTGGAATACAAGATGCTGGCTTCGAAATGCTTAAGCATCGCTATATTTATATAAATAAAAAACGATTGCCGCATTGTTTGAAAACGACTCGGCCGATTTGGCTAATTCCTTTTTCCTTGTGTTTTGTTAGTACTAGGTTTGTATGAAACAAAAAATACCCCTTTCTGTCTGTCTGTTTATTCAAGGTACCTTAGAAACGGTTAAATTGATCATGGTGTGACTTCCACTGAAAAGTAAAGGAGCTTATGGACTTAAATTTAGATTAACTTTTACCACGGTAATTTCTAAAAGGTTGCCGTGTGAAAAAAAACGTTTAAAAATGAGATGACTTATCGGCATCAAATCAAAGGTGGAATTGCAATCGAAATCGGGAGCAAAATTTAGTTCGGAATAAAATCGAGATTAAAATAAGGACAAAGAGCGGAAACGGAATAGACGAATGAACGAAACGGAAGATGGACACAACGTCGTCAGGCGATGCAGAAGATGTAGAAAATCGTTCTATGTTCACAAGGCCGGAGCCGCGAGCTTTTTTAGGATTCTGATAGAATCGATAAGAACCCTTATAGTTTCAATACAATGTAGAATTGTCATAATTGGAAGACAATGAAAGACTATATAATACATTTCTAGAGTTTCGTAAGAATTACTATAAACCGTTACAATTTACCCAATTTTAATAAAATTCAATCTATATTGAAAATTGTGAACGTCAAGAAAAGGTTTTTTTTTTAGATTTCCATAATTACTGTTAAGAACCTTTATAGTTATACCAATTTCGCAGAAATTTAATAATGTTTGTTTTCTTATGAGCACAATGAGAATGTTTGAAGTGACTTATGGGTTCCGTAATTGTTCTGTGAGATTAATAAGCACTAAACACTCTTATAATTTGACCAATTTTAATAAGACTTGTCATGAAGTTTTATTGAAATTGGTCAAGTCTTAAGTTAAGAAAAAGATGTAGGTTAGATTATTTTTTAACGTCCCATGCCTAAGAGCCATGCCAAAGAAAACTAATTATAATCATTATAATTAGACCAATTTCGCTAAAATTTTCAGTTTTTATAGTGTTTTGTATGGTATACATTTCAAACACATTGCAAATTTAAACAACACAGCGTCAGTCGAACCGACTACTTTGAGAATATTAAAAACATACATACAAATAAAAATACGAACGAACCTAAAACTTCTTCCTCTTTTCGAAGTCACAAGAATAATGTTACTTAAATAAAGTAACATTATTCTTGAGTCCTACAGTTATACTAATTACTACAATCGTGTTCATAACGCACGGCGACGTGCCCCTATCGATCCGTGCCACACATGAACCGCTGGAGGTGGGTGCAAGGGGCGCGGGCGGCGCGGGCGCACGTAACGTGACATCGTGACCATGACTTAATTTACTACTTTCGCGACGGGGTGAACGAACTGTGTTAAATATTTCACGCGTGTGCTTATTTTTTGGAGTGTAACTTCTTTAGGTACATAGGGGTAGAATTTAGTATGGCATTAAAAAAAAAAAGTTGCGTCACGTTCGTCCGTGACAAGGCTCCTAGATTGGGATGAATGCGAAATGTCACGCTGCATCAATGTCCATCACGACTTCACCAATGCCAATTAGACTGACATGTTCCCTGTTTACGTACTAAGTGGAGACAATACACGTACTGTCATGTGTTAATTCTGTCATTTCGGCGCTGATCAAATATCGGTTCTTGCGATTTTAAAACATAGGTGCGCTTCAAATACAACGACATAAACAGAAGTGATTTGATAGGTCCTATAAGCATGCAGGTAAATTAGAACTACTTGACGATTTTTAAATTGACCTTTTAAATTGCCAAACGCAGTACTTTTCGTAAACTCCACAATTAGGTGACACATAGGCGTAAGCGCCGTGTGTCTTCAACTGTGCGATACGCGTCGATTGTAATTTATCAATAGATTTATACTCTAATAAGCATGATTATAAAAAATACTGAAGTAAAAAATGTGTAAATTATATAATTTACACACACGTAATTATATAATTTTGTTAACCTATTAATTAATTTGAAGGTTTTAAGTCTAATAACGTCTTAAAACGGGCCCACATAGGACGGGTGTTAATGATTAATGATATATATGATTTTATATATTTCGATAATTTTACATGGTTCATAAACATATATTTATTATCTTTTTTACACAACCAACAACGTCATCAAATGACGAGGTCGCAAAAGATATATCGTTACACGTTCTCGAACATTATTCAAAACAGACTAGTCCTTCTATCTTTTATACAAAATTTGTTTTAAGCTTATTTCAATTACTACTAAATGACTACTGTAATGTATTACTATTGTAATGTATTTAGCTAAATGCATAATTATGTATTCAATCTGAAGTTCGTAAAACACAATTAAAACACTTGCTACATTTTCAAAATGTAAAAATACGATTTAAAAAGTGCACCAGTAAAAGAACGTATATTGATGGCACTTTCGTCCTCTTGTTGAGAAGCGCAGTTTTACGGCAATAACTCGAAAACGGTATATTTAATGATATTGAAAATATTTTTCATTTAAAGTATATATTATGCTTTATCTTTATAATTTTTTCATATTTTTGGGACGTACGGTTTTAAAAATTAAAGAGGGGACACAAATGATGTTATTTTCGAAGCAATTATTTCCTAAAACATTCACTTAATGAATAAAGTTGCTTTGAAACCTTAAAGTATTTTTAAAAGAACTATCGAAATATGTGCCACACGATTATGTTTATTGAAAAAAATTTTTTTTTGGTTTCTGTTACATCTATGGAGTGCCTCCCTAGAAATATTTATTTCTGTCATTTAACTACTAAACTAAGTAACGGTTTGTACAAGGCACCTATACTCCAAATTTTATCAATATACATCCTGTACTTTTTTGGGTAAAATGTCTGTGACATACAGAGGGACGGACAGACAAACATGACGAAACTATAAGGGTTCTGTTTTCTTTATTTTGGCTATGGAATCCTAAAAATGGTAAATGTTCGTAACACCTACGTAGGGTTACGAAAACCGAGGTATATGTTTCGCCGTATTAGGTTTAATCACCCCACTGCTATGACACATTCTGCCACAATGTTTTTATATCAGTTTGAAGGATTTGAACCGTCGCGTCGACCGTCTACTCTGACCCAGTTTAGGCTGGGGACTGTCAACGACCGTTGTCACAAATCCCTCTGAGGCAAGGAACGAGTGAATTAATTTGACTTGAGTTAAATTTGACTTAAGTCAAATACGCTTAAGTTAAATTTGACTTAAGTCAAATACGCTTAAGTTAAATTAAAAAAAAAACACATCAGTAATAGTTAGGATCGAACTCGATACCTTCTGGTTGAAAGACGATGATCATAACTGTTAAGCTACCACCCCTCTGATATAAACACTTTCCATACAAAAGAGTTAAACTTCTTTTTTCGATTAATGTATTCTATGCTTAAACTAGTTTAATTTTATAGAAATATTTATCTCCTAGTGTCGGAATGATCACACTATTTTCCATGTAATGTTGTTTGTGCGTTGTGTTTACTTATTGTATTGTCTATACGACATTCCCTAAACACGTCTCCGCATGATTTGTAAATGTTTTCAAAGTCGATAAAAACACAAAATTACGTTATACTTTTTCTTTATATTGGTATGAATAATACACTCTCAAACATGGTTAGAAAATGAAGCGATTTATTTATCTCATTGCTGGGTCTATAGATTGTCCATAAGTTACGATGGTGTTCATTGTAAATTGAACCATTTTGAATAAGGGCGTAAAGTATCTACATTTTGAAAATCAGCCCTCATTAACACAATTCAGTATCCAGGCTACCCGAAATATCTATAAAACCGCAGTGGATCGGTGTGCCATTATTCGCAAGTGTATTAACATGAACAGTAGTTCAGCGGCTCCAAAACTCGTGATAAATGCCCGCGACCCACCGCCGCACGCGCTCGTCGCCGCAACACAGCGCATACCCCAAATGCTTCGGTTTGAATCTGCGCTTGAAATGTAGACAATTATTAAATTAAATATATTATCGTGTCAGAGCTGAATTGCTTTGTCTAGAAACAGGATATTCAGATTAATAAACGGATTAGAAACTATGATATTTCAAAGTTATAAATTATGCGAAATACGCCGAAGTTTGTTTGAAATATTATTTCAGCATAAGAAAGCACAGGGTATTCGATGGTTACTGTTTTGGGAATTTCGAATTTCTTAACGTAGTACAATAAATAATTTGACACAGACTGAAAGTAAGTTTCGATGATATATAGATACAAGTTCTTTCATATAAAATTACTTTAAATCTGATTATTTCTCAAAATAAGACTCAAAGTAATTTTATATGAATTATCCCAATGAACCTTCCACTCAAATTTCATCAGTGGTTTTAAACTATACATTTTAAAACAGAAAAACAGCGCCAATTAGGTTAATTTAAAACGATCGAGTCTGTATAGTCGGACGTCAAAACTCGAGGGCATGAGGCTCCGAAGTATTTCACCTTGACGTAATTTCGATGTCATACCGATGGAAATTCTATAGTTTTAAATCAAAATAATTGTGTAAGGGCAAACAAAATTTCTTCTATTTCATATCTCCATTAGAAATGTGTCGTAAACGAATTATAATAGTGAAGACAAACGTTGCGAGACAGTTGCATTATTTTAACGAGCGACAACTTACAATGATATCGTTAAACATTATAACATTTTTCGCAATAAACTATATTTTTGATGAAGTAAACATTAAAGTTTTTATTTTAGTATCGTACAGACAATCTGTATTGTAATAGAAGCATATGTCAGGTTTCATTTTATAATTTTAAAATTTCCCTGAATTCATAATAATTTATTACTTATACATAATATAAATTAACTTAAATAAAAAAATAGGCGATGCGATGTGAACCTTAGCAAAATTTTCGCAAAAAAGTATTTTCTTAAAATAATTTCAGTTTTTGTGCGTTCAATGTTTGTTGGTCATCTTCCTTTGCTTAAAACCCGCGTCGAATGTCTCAAAACAGATTAAATCGAACAACATTTTCGATAGGTATCGTATTTTAAAAATTAAAATATTGTGACGGTAATTTCTGCTATCGCCGCTTAAGCCCGCACTTCGGATTTCCTTTGCAGTCGCCTCGGAGAACGGATTTCTTGCGGGGTGGTGGACAAAATGATGGTCAGCGTTTTCAGACGATCAAGCTTCTTTATTACAGCCGAGCTTCACATGTGGCGATCGAAGTACAACTGCGACAGATGCACCAATCCTGCTGCCATTTATAAATGGCGTATCCGCCTGCACATATGAGTTTCATACATTTTAATTGAAGGCGTGTAGCCATGCACTTTGCATTTTTCATGTTGAGCCCCACATGCCCTTGGAACACCGATTTGCGTCCGTACCGTAACGACCGCTGCGGTTGTTAGCCTCTGATTGGTCCCCCCGTCAAGTCATAATTTCATATGCAACTCATATGCACATCACAGTAAATTCGTATGTACGATTAAATACTTATCGTATTTAATCGTACATACGAATTTACAAATATAAATCTTTGAGCTTTGGGGCAACTATATTTTTGATTTTGGTGAGCTCAAAACAGATCGATAAATATCATAGCGGAAAATTTTAGAGATGATCTGCAGGGTTGACAGTCTTACAGATTTTTTTATACATACTACTTACGACGGTTCAAAGGTACAATCCTTCAAGATGGGACAAACAAAGGGATTGATGAATAGGTTCTCTTTGACACCTTTTGACTTCGGTACCTTAAAAACCTCTATGGCGCCGCCCGCCGAACGGCTTTTTTAAGTGCTAGTCATGTTCCATCTAGTTTATTCTGTGGGCTGGAAATATTTATTATTTATTACCTAACAAATCCAGGTCACAGTATCAAATTATGACGACATTACTGATTAGTGCCAATTTATGAGCGTTTCCAAGTAATTTATTCGTTATGGAAAACACTTCAACATGTTTTTGACATACCTGTGTTGCTACACAAACCGAGTCGAGACCTTGACCAAAATTATTTAAAAACTAAGTTTCATTTAGTACTCTCTTGTGCGCCCTTTACGGACGACATTAATTTCATTATACATGCACCTTTTTAGAATCTACACTAATGTATAACGGTGACATTGTTACTTTTTTTGTTTGAACGCGATAATCTCTGGAGCTACCAGTCGGAATTGATATCCAGATTCTCCATTGAATTTTGAATTACGGCATATCTAATTAAATTCCGTATTTGAATTTCATTGGAAATCTCAGTCTGTAAAACAACACACACGCGCGCACGCATACACACACACGCACACACACACACACACGCACACACACATATAGACTTATAGACATCATTCAGGTAAAGGTTAAAATAAAATCCAAGGACCTTAAAACGTCGTTAAAAATAAAAATGAAGAACGGATTCCTGTGTAAAAAAAGTGTTAATTTCTCTACGTTTACTGTCTTTACTCTATCGTGAAAACGATAACGTATAGATGCAACGTCTTTTGGATTTTGAACTAAATGAAAGAATACACGTTTCTTTTTTTCGTAAACAAATTTACACAGATATATTATTTGTTATAGTATATGGTGCACATGGTTATTTGCCACTTATCAGGTTTTGTTACAGCACCGTGTCCGAATGTTGTGAGACGGGTCCGTCTATTACATGTTGACCTCTATGTAATTTAATTAGTAATATAATTTCTAAAGGCTACAGTTTTATTACAACTTTAATCTCGTTTAAATGACATCCCCAAATGTTAGTAAAATCCTTAATGAAATCGCAGAAATACATACTATAGAGGTATTGGCATTTAAAATACTTAAGACAATCACATTAAATTTTGATTGATCTAATAGGTATGTATGCAACCGGTGGTAGAAAGCGGCCATATATCGCAATGATCAGTGGATAGATGTATTATAAATTACGCCTCAAATTTCATAGAATTGCTTTGGAGAGTTTAATATACTTTTTATGTTATTATACATATTTTAAGAAGTATTCATCAATTGTAGAAAATAGTGACCATATGGCACAATATTTGTTACAAATATGGCACTAGTTGAATGGAACCGAAACCTTTAAATGTAACTATTTTTTGTGTGAAAAAATTTAGTAATGCTTAAGAGGAATAGTAATAGACATAAAATCAATATTAGAGAACAAAATAAACTGTAAGTAGACACAATTTATTTTTCAGTCAACTAGGCAAACTCACAAACTCTTTTAAGATGCTCTGTGTTCAATAAGGTGCTTGTGGACATGCGAGATATACCATCATATAGATTTAACATTGCTATTAAATAAGGCCTTAGTAAGAAAGGATATTTTACCACTTCCAATTACTTATAAAAAAATATCCATGGACTTATACAAGACAACTTCTTACCAAATTGATTCATTCAGTAATCGTTTAAAGTAAATATATTTTGGTTGTATACGATATAATTAAAAAAGAGCTACTTTTAAGTTTTTACTTGTTATTGTTGAGGAAAAACTGCCTCTCAAACGAAAGCTAAAATGTAAATTCATAAAATATTATGGCATATTTCAAATCTTGTATAGTGCCCTTGAAATAAAGATATTTCAATCTGAATTTGAATTGATTTTACCTGTATTATTATTTTCGTATTTCATATATACATTTAATCTATATATTACGTATTAAATTTATGTATCATATATTAATTAGAATCATTTCCAAAATCAAAATCTTTAACAAAAGTAATTTACAACATTGCGTCCTCGATATAAATGAAACTAACAATGTTTATGTAATATTCATAAACATACGTCGTCACTATCGTTTCAAATTCTGGAATTTAATTTATTTACTATAATATAATAATAGATATATGACCTTTATCTTTTTGTCATGGTGATATATGATTTTTTGTGCACTGGGGAGATTTTGATGTTATTAAATCGGTTATTACGTTGTTTGAAGAGTTCACAGGAACTGTTTTTTGTTACGTTATGAGTGGCGTTACATTTATTTTTACTGTTAACCCAGATAGAGCGGCAGAACTAGATTAACTGACGTACGTGGCGATTGGTAGGTCATATCGCTTCTAGAACTGATAATTGCTGGGCGTCGCAGTATGCAACGGCCACCCAACAGGTAAAACGAGAACCTGGTTATGAGCCACTGTTGTGGTTACAAGTTGTTCAAGACCGTACGTCGTGAAAATCCAAGGAGGAGGACTATTTCCAGCAGTGAACGTCCAATGGCTAAAAAGAACGAACTATGCTATCTCGGTTGTTTTAGGTGCAATTTCCCTACTTGTATGTTCCATCATTTTATTTTATATAAGGTTTTTTTTTTATTTCTGTCATTTGGTCAATTGTAGGTGCAATCATTGCACTTGTAGCTTGGACGGTTACATCGCATCCGTAATTATTGTCGTTGCCGTTTCTCCTTCTGTTAATTCTGTAGGTTCTGGTGTAACTTTCTCACTTGTAGGTTTACTATTTCCATCAGACTCTAGTGTCATTTCTGTGAGTTTTATTGTTGTTTTGACTGTTCCACTTGTAATATTGTCACTCGTAGTTGTAACGCGATCCGTCACTGTCGTTTCTTTTTCAGTCGATTCAGTGGTTAGTCGATTTATTAGTGTAGTTTTCTCACTTGTAGTTTCAGCGTATCCATCGGAGCTTTCTGGCTGTTCTGGCGGAGATGATGGATTTCGGCATCCATTTGGTGGTTCGACTAAAACTCACAGAGTCGTTTCAATAAATCAATATGCTTTACTTTATCAATTTCTATGAGAATTCCGCGAATAAGTAAAAGAGGAGTAGTTTTTACCCCAACTCTTATAGCTTCTCTCTCAGCTAACTTGATGTAGTATATACGCTTTTTTATAGAACACAGCTTGTAAAATTTCCATTTGAAAAAACCTTTCGGTCGGCATTCTTCAATCGTTGCACCTTTAGCTTCACATTTCAAAAATCCGGCTTGTCCACGTTCATTCATTTGCAACAGTACACACTTCCTCTTCACAGAATTCTGGTCAGAGTCCAAGAAATGATAAGTGATTCTGAAAGACGACCCCACGTTTTCTATTAACCAGGAAAAGACATTTTGAAAGAATTTCACATCTGCCTCTTTTCCGAAGGTCGAAAAAACTGTCAAAGCCTCTTTTGATTGCACTTGGCAAACAGTGAAGGAGAACAACAGAAAAGCGATCATTTCGTTGAAGTTTTTTACGCTCTATCGGTTTATAATACTGTTTCACCGTCGAAGGCGCTTTATGTATATGTCCGAGAGTTAAGGTGCTATTCACCCAAATGCATTTTTTTTGCTTTTTAGCATATAGATTTATTTAAAGTGTTGAGCCAAGGTCTACCATAAAATTTTTCTTTGTCACGCACTTTGTATTAATACTTTAAAAATATTGCCTGTTAATAGACTTGAAAATAAGTTATTGTTTAATGGAGATTCAATAAATTCGACCGTTTAAAATAGACTGCAGTGATGGGCATCTCGTTAGTCTTAAGGACCTTCATGTCTATGGACGGTTGGCATTAAAATGATTTATTTTAGGAAGGGGGCATTAAAGTAAATGATTTATGGCACAATTCGTGTGGCACTAAATTTTTGCATATTCGTCGTGGGAAGTACCGCGATAAAACAAAAAGCGAATAGTGATAATTTCAAGATTTATTGCATGTTGAAATGTGCTACATTTGTGCATTTTTTTCGCACCTACAAAGATTATTTATATATATATATATTCTACATAATGAAATGATGCTAAATGGAGGACGAGTACATGTATGTATTAAATTACGTTTTATAACGCAGTTAAATTTCATACCTTAACTTATATAATGGTATACATTTCAACTACATTACTATAGCATTCGGGGAATGGTCAAAATATATTCCTAGTACCCCGAAATATCAAGACTTAATGAAAATTAATTTTATAAAATCGGACCGAAAACAGTAACTGCGTAATTTTAAATTTTTTTTAATTTTTATAGCGGAAAGTTAACAAGAAAGAACGATCATGATTCGTAGAGATCACAAAAAAGAATATTCAGCATTGGAATCAAAAACAGGATAGGGACCATTTCAAAATATAATGAATAAAAGAGATTATGTATTTTTCGATCTAAAATTATTAAAAAACTAACGAAAAGAAAATACATAAGCGTTATTTTATTATATCTCATTCTAATAACATAAGCAACATTTTAATTATAATCTGCCAATGGCGGAACCGGGATCGGGATCGAGATTAAGACCTAAATCGGGATAAAAATGAAGAGCGGCATCAGAAACGACAGCGGGACTAGAACTGAGAGTGGGGCCGGGAACGAGACTGAGAGCGAGATCGAGACGGAGACGACCATTGAGATGGGAATGGAGATCGAGATCGATAACGAGATCGAGAATAGGACAGAGATCAGAATCAAGATTGAGTTCGGAATTAAGTGCGAGAATGTGGGATCGACATTGCGATCGAAATCGGAATCGAGAATCAGACCGGGATTATAATCGAGAACTAGATGTAACTTGGGAACGTATCTGAAAACGGATCGGTCGATATAAAACAAGAAGATATTAATTCTATGTCCATGCGGGCGGAGCCGCAAGCGGAGGCTAATTCAACGACACAAGCTAAAAAAATCCGCAGACACGACGTAATAGAACTCGGAACGGCGAACGTGTCCGTGTCCCGCGCCGGCGGCGGCGCCGCGCCGGGCGCCGGGGCCCGGCCGTCCCGTTTGCGTTATTCATGCGCGGGGCGCGCGGGCGCCGCGCCGGTCGCGCCGCCCCAATAAATCTCGCCTTCCATTTCTTTCGCAACGTCCGTCATTCGATTACGCGGAGGCATTACTCCCATATTGGCTCGATATCTCTTAGGGATAATTAAATTTTATCTTACGGCGTCCCCGCACGTAATTCTCGAGTCTGAATAAAAGTGTTACACTCGCTGTGCCGGGGATTGTTCGATAGACCTAAAAACATAGAAAATCTTCGTAAGACTTGATGGTTTCCAAGGATAGAATTTAACACAAAACGAGCAACTCATTTATTAATGCATAAGTCTTTTTTTTGTCTGTTAGCCTTTCTTCCACTTGAAAAGTACTAACTTACTAACCGATCAAAAAAAAGTAAATGAAAACGAAAAGTCATAGGGGTGTTTGTTTTCAAACGCGAAAATACTGGACCGATTAACTTAAAATTTTGTCCAAACAAAAGCAAAAGCTCGTGTGTTGTTTTTTTTTTTGTATCAAACAAGAACGAATTTTTGTACACACTGTGGATGTACTTCTGGGCGAAACGTAAGGTGGTAAATTAAAAATTACACTGTTTGTGTGTTTTCTGTATCCTCACAGTAAGTACTACTAAATCAACCGATTTGAAATTTAGCACACAGAGTGGAAAAGAAAATATTGTTTATTTGTTTTTTATTACGGCAACCACTTAATTAATTGTACTCATTACGTAATATGGCTATTCACCTAATCATGACGTGGGACACGCACAAAAAAACATTGTCCATTTATCTGTTGAGCTACAGAAACTGCTAGTGACAATTTTCGTATGCAGAGTGGTGAGACGTTTGATAAATATCAGTGAAAAGAGAAGGTTCGTTTACTTGTTACTTTTATTGTAATCGCATTTTATTAATCGCTATTGAAATATTTTTTTAAATAAAACTAAGTAACTGTTATATTTTAATCACAATTTACTGATTTGCATTAAACAACCTGTCAAAATTATAATAATGTAATTGATAAAAAGCGTTTTCTTTTTTTTGGGAGTTTAATCAATTTCATCAAAATATTTTTTTAGCATCGAATGCTATTCTGACATGGCGTTCCTTTAAGAAGCGTTATTTAAATGAATATCTACCGACAAAGTAATTCCTTTCCCGATCGTACGTCAATATTGCCGATCCGTTCGATCGACTCCTACTACGGAACCCTAAAGGGAATCCATACCATTCTGACGTCCGCGTCCGAAGCGGAGGAACGGCATTTTCAATTGGCTAAATCCGCGACGCGACATCTCCGCGCGTCTCGGACGACAAACGGGGGATCGTTTAACTGAAAAAAGGTTCGCTGCCAATCCAATCGGTGCGGGGCGAGGCCGACGCGTTCGTTACGGCGCGCCGACACGGCCCGGCCGCGGCCGGGGATTACGCGCCCCATGCAGATTGCCCGATGAGGGACAAGTGTTGATTCCGATTGCGTGAGCGCGATACGGCCGACGTTCAAATCGTTATTAAGGCTCCGAACGCACCCTTTTCGAAACACCGTGGCCTGCGTAAACACATCGTATGTGTATGCATATATACATACGTGTAATGACAGTCGCCCGGCCGCCTCGCTGGGTGTTGTGGATTACGGAAGTAAATAAAAAAATTATGGTGAATATACACAGCCTAAAACAAACGATTGCGTGTCGGATGGTCAAAGTTCTACGTTCAGAAGATTTCAGCTTATGCTTGGACATGCTGGAATAAAACACGATTATATTCGAGTGTTTATCTTCACGCCCCGCCCCGGCGTACTTATGTCTAAGCATTTTCAATAGATTTCACATAAATATTTCAAGCAACAGACACTACACAATTGAGTATCAGAATTATAGTTCATATTCTTGATATCGTTCGTCCATCTTTTAATTCGTCTACCTCTTTTTCTTTTACCGTCACGTGGTTGGCACTCCGTTGCAGTATTTGTCCATGTATCTTGCTATCTCTAGTCACGTGTCCGATTCATCTCCATTACAACTTTCTTGCCTTCACTATTACATCTCCAGCTTTTATTGTATATTATTTATCTTATTTTTTCTGCTCTTTTCCGGTCTTGTAGTGTGACACCGACCTCCTTCTTTCCGTTGCCCTCTGGCACGTTTTTAGTTTTAAATAGTGTTTATGGTTCAACGTCAAAGACTGGCAACTATTCACGAGGCGTGATAATATACAAATGTTTAACACTTTTTTCTTGAATGGCATTGGAAAGTGTTTGCTTTTGAATATCTCCTTAGCGAGCGATGTCGTCTCCATACGCACGCCACTCTTTTTTCTATTTCTACGCCTATTCTTTATTCGAATGATATTAATTGTCCCAGATCAGTGTAGTTTTTACGCACTCAATTTCATCACCAACAAGGACTATGGCTATTTCTTCCCTGTTTGGCGTTACTTTGTTTTACTTTATTCATAATAAGACCGACCGCATTACTTGCCATTTAGTAACCAGTTTCTCTTCATATTTTTCTAAAAAAGCATTAGTAATTCGAAATGTTTTAAAGTTTCACTTCCATCGTTTTTCTCCAAGGGTCTTAACGAAATGGAACTTGGACTTTCCACAAATCAAAATTTAAATAAAGTTATTAGCCAATCGATATGAAAGGAGATTTTGAGTTTTGATGTCCCGTATTTCTTTAATTGGCCTTTCTAGTATATCTATAAATAAAGCTTACAGTTGACTTTTTCATCGAGCTTCCAATAATAGCTTTACTAGTTTCTAGTTCGCTGGAGTTTCAATAAATTGTTTCTACTGCGAGGTGACCTGTTCGAATCGAATACCCCTAGATCTTTTAATACATATATTAAAAGATCGAGGGGTATTAGATTGGAACGTTTACGACTATTATTGACCATTTTGAGTTTAACTAATGTAACAAAATTTAAATCAACAGGTGCTATTTATATGACCATTGTTACATTGTACCAAAATAAGTCTGAAGACTGAAATAAAAAGAAAATACTGAAAAAAACGTGTATTTAACTTTTCAATCATTTCATTGTCTTGAAATCGCACTGCATAATCATTGAAATATTTTTTATTTGAAGACACTACTCTTTTTTATAGAATTTATGGGGGGGGGGGGAATGAACATGGGACCCATTGAAACTCCATTGGAATAGAAGCCCAAAGAGGTTACTTGTGCGTTGCCGGCCTTTTAGATCCCCTTGTTTCTACGCATCCCAATTCAAGCCTTTATACCAGTACCGCGCTTTTATATGATCAGTTCGTAATACTATAACAATTACCTCTTACAACTGTCATTTTTAATAGTAAACAAATTAATAAAATAGAAACTCCCACTTTATCATAAGTGGTAGATTTTGTTAACAAAGCACGTCTCCATTCTGTAATGAACTGGCAAGCGGAACGGGTTATTGCGATATCCTTTTTCTTAAATTTATTTTATTTATGCGGTTCGCAACACGGTCATAAAATCTAAATTAGGTCATTAAAATTCAACATAGTATTAAACAATCGTATCAATTTTAATTGCGCCATAGGTCTAGGAGAAGCCATCGACATTGATTTCATGCGAACAACAAAAGAGTAGAACGTATCTTAATTTGAATATGATTCGTCTTTAAAATTAAAATATACCACACTGTGAAAATTTCACGCATAGACACGAAATACCGAAGGCGCGGAGGACTCGTCATCACGGCGCAGGGCCGCCGCGGAAATGTTTTATGTAGAACCCTTCCGTTGGGTTTGTGAACGCGCCGCGTGCGCCGCGACGGGAGACCGACGGCCACAAAAGAAAGGGAAAACGCTTTACACAGAGTAAAATATTGAGTAGTTTGGGGATAAAAGTACAATATAATACAATATGTAAAATAGCTTTACTGTTAATTTTTCATATGTATTCAATTTTATTGTAATTTGTAGAAGTCAGTACAGTTGTTTAATTTGGTAATGCTGTAAGACCGATCGGAACGGTAGCTGTAAATATATGGATTTAAATGGAATACATTTGCATTAGCGATGAAAATACAATCGTATGTACTATGATTTTTGCAAGTGACATATTTGACGTGTTATCACGTGATGAAGCTAGGAGTCACTGAGTTGTCAATGCTAAGAGGCGTACGCTGTGTTAGCTGTGTATCCGGTTTGGCAATAGCTCGTGACTATCTTTGAAAGTAAGCTATTCAAGAATCGCTTAATCCAATAATACACTTTCTTCATAGTTAAATAACTAGCATATCTGCCTGAAGTCATCATTAGAACCAATCCGTTGTATAACAATTCCTGCTCACTTTTCTAGGTTTTTATGATCCAAATAAAGTCATTTGTTGTCTTTGAAAACTACTTTCCATTGATGAAAATCTATAAATAAACTAGCCAATTAGAAATCATACTATATGTGATAAATGTGTTGCGCTAACGCTAATCGTTTGATTTTTTTGTCGAGTTAATTCATTCCTATGCCTTGTACAGACTAATATTGTTTTATTATTTTATTTTTTCTCTCTTTACCAATGACGAATATTTTAACAAGTACTGTATAAGCTTTTCACAATCATTGACAACTTAATTAATTTTTCTATAAATAGTCTTATGTCTTAACTTCTTAGGAAGATATTTTGACTATTTTCAAAATGGCACTTACATAAAAATTATAATACTTTTTAATTTTTCATCCATTCTTATAAAACCCTATAATATAATATTTTATGAGAACCCCCATACAACTATATAAATGCACAACAAAAAAAATAGATATACCTTTCCATGCGAAAAATTGAGGGACGAAAATTTTTTTCACACATTTGCGTGGAGAGTCGTTGAATACGTGTTTAAAAATGAAATGAATAAATGATTTAAAGTGAATTATCCCTTGAGGTGTTTATCATGCAGCTAATAAACATTCAATAACATTTATGTTTTCTTTGCCGTCTAACATTTTAACAAGATGTTTTAATTAGCTCAAAAAAAAATCACAGTAAAGGGCCGCTCCACTGCTGCGCCGCACCCTTACTGTTGTAACCTTGCTGCACAGCAGCACGAAAACGGGCCGGCTCGACCAGAACTTTCAAAGAAAACATTCCTAAAGGATTAGCTTCTGATGTTGCGCTTCGTCCAATGAGTGAGAGTGCCGGTAGCCTACTACGTCTTTTCCATCACTTATTCAGTTTAACCAACCTGCTTCAAAGTTGTGACGATCCGATTCACATTAACAGAGACGCGTTAACAAGATCTCGCCACAGTCCCACCGTGGAGGCGAAAAGTTAATTTATCTAAAATAATAAAGCGAAACGATTTTACGGTACCTCTGCAGAAGCGGACATTTACTTATGGTCACGGTCTATGCATTCATATAATACGCTAAAATCGAAAACCTCTACTAAAATTATTCATTGTATTAATTCTGCACAAGACGTACCTCCCTCTCGGCCCCCCGTCGCCGACACCGTTCCCCCTCTAAAGTGGGGTATAGCGATGACAATCGCGGAGTGCTTCGGAGATTGAGGCCGCGTCTAATGCTCGCCGAGCGCCCGGTTTTCTGTTGTACTGCAATATTTACGTTTCTCTTATGGCGATACGGAGATGAAGTGTAAATTACACCTGATTCGGGAAACGGATGGTGTGTGTAGAACGCTGAATAGACTCGCAAGAAAGGGAATGATTATGGAAAACAGAGCGAAATTGGAGGTTACGATAAATAGAAAACTAAAACTTGCCTGGGTGTTCGATATGTGTAAATTATTTTCAATCAATATTCAATTCGTTGGACGTTGTGAGAGAACAGGTTCGAAACTCAGTGGTGGGTTGCATGCCGTGTTACTGCACAAGCGTGCGTTTAATAATGAATTTCCATAAAATAACACTTTACACAGTAGAAGGTTCGATTCATGACTACAAGTAAATTGATCAATTATTTTTTGACATGAGTCAATCATTAAAATCCGCGACGTGAGTCATTTATATCGATCTGTGCCTCGGAGAGCACCTGAGGCCGTCGTCTCGCCGGCAGGCCAAGACAAGTGACAATTAATTTATATTTCTACAAACGCTAACGCTCTAACAGTACTATTATTCGTTTGCAAAATTTAAATTTTGGTTATCTAATCCCAGTGATATTTAGTTAGTCAACGTCATTGTATTCTACGAGCGTTGATGACTGTAGATAGCCACTTGTCTAGGCCTGCCGTCCTGGACAGAAGTATTCGTATTGTCGATAACGATCTTTAACAGTGTCCATCCTTTATTGGAAATCCAACACCTCTTATTTGAAATGAGTTTATGGAATTTGCACCCACAGACAGACAGTGGGCTGACAAAAAAATCAGCCTGACGCCTACCAGTTCTGAAAAAAAGACACAATGTACGTGTCTTTTTTTTTAGTTTTTTTTTTCACAAAAACGACTATATTGAAAACACACTTTAATACCACTTGACCATTTTTAGAGTTTCATAGCCAAAATGAAAAAAGGGTTCCGTCTTATAGTTTCGTCATGCGCGGCCGTCCGTCCGTCTCTATATCACAGACAATTTACTCAAAAAGTACAAGATGTATATTTATAACATTTGGAGTATAGCTGCCTTGTATAAGCCGTTATTAAGTTTGATAATTAAATAACAAAAATAAATATTTCTAGGGGATGGCACTCCATATATGTAACAGAAGCTGAAGAAAATTTTTCAGCAAATATCAACCTGGGGCACATATTTTGACAGTTATTTAAAAAAACCTAAGATATTTAAGTTTTTTTTTTTTGATTAAGTGAATATTTTAGGAAATAGTCGCTTCGAATGTAACATAAATTGTGACCCTTCCCCTTTTCTTTTAAGCCGTATATCCAAAAAAATATCATAAAAGTTAGAAAAAATAACGATAAATACTTTAAATATTTCAACATGATCGAATATACCATTTTTGAGTTATTGCCGAAAAACAGCGCTTCTCAAAAATAAGTGCCATTAAAGATACACTCTTTTGCTGGTGCACTTTTTCACATCGTAAACATTATTACATTTTGAGACTGTAGTAAGTGATTTGGGTTTTAACGCAATCAATATTTAATACGTAGTTTTGTGTTTAGATAAATGAATTAGAATAGTAATAAATTGCAATAAAGTCATTCATTAGTAATAAAATATATTTAATAAAAACTTTATATAAAAGATTGTATTATAATCGGCTTGTTTCCACTAAGAACAAATCGGATGGATTATAGTTTCTAATTATAGATCAAGACATTTAGATTAGGAAAAAAAAATCTAATTATCATAAAAATTAAAGATTATTTATATTTTTAGAAAATAAATCTTAAAAAAATAGGCATTAAGTCACGTGACAGTAAACGCCAATCAGAAAGTGTGACGTCACGGCTCTACAAACATCTGCTGTCGTTGACGTTTTCATTCATACAACAAAGATAGCCTCCTGCCATTTTCATTATAATTTCTCGTTTTTATCCCTTTTTTAACACGTAAATACAGTTATTCTTAGTCATATAGTGAAAGACAAACAGATATCATCATGGAATCAGGATTTAGCAAAGCAAATAGCAATAACTTGCCCAGAGTTGACGCCGTTATGCTTGGTACATTTTTCGCATCAAATAGAGACTTTTGCTCATCGGAATTCCGCAATGTTAAAGCTTCAATATAAGTATAATATATTTATTATAAGTTTAGATATAAATATTTATGTTTTATTACCGATTATTGATTTTGTATGTATTGTTGTTTGAATACAACTGACATATTCTAAATAAGACAATAAACACTTTGACTTTGACGATTATAAAATAGATAACCTTAAATAGTATATTATTGTTTTAATGTATATTTACATCACATTTACATTACCTACACTATGTTGAGCGGAATACTCACATCGAAATGATCTTCACAAAAGTACATTGTTGAGTTTGTTGAAAAACAATGACTATCATTCCTCCTTGCAAGTGTTAGCCACTTTTTCCGTATTTGTTGATTTCTTGGAACATATATAAATAATTTTTTGGGCGTTTTTATGCTTGTACTTTCACACTGAGGCACTATACAGCACTTGTAATAGTTATAAGACGGCAAATCCATTTTTATTTTAAAACACTTCCAATCTTAGTAAACAAACAGTTTTGTTTGGCGAGCCGTGACGTCATTCAAGACGCCATGACAGTCTTGAGCGTTTTTGACGGAAAATTAAATTGATTTTTTTAAATGCTAAATACTAATTGTAAATGTTAGTTTTTCCTTAAAATATATTTTTTTTTGGATAAAATAAGTGTCTAGGTGTATAAATAACTAGTTTTTAAAATTTTGTCAACTAGCCTAATTTGTTTATTAATTGATGACCAGTGAGAACAAAAAATACAGGACATTAAAAATCACAGAATGGAATCACCCAAATATTTCGTGTTAGCATATCTCATCTTTAACCATAAACAATTTCTTTAAGGCTAACGCGCCTACATTTCCAATAAACGACCGTGGATTCGTTTTCTTGCATTCATTGTCAATGGAGTATTCTACAATTTATGCTGTTTAGGTATTATTTTAAGTCGCAATAACAACTTAAGCAACATTGACCTGATACAAACAATCTGCAAGCCATTATCAATTCATATACAATCTCTTCAGTCGTCGAACAACCGAATCGCGTGGACGGGAACTTCAAACCCTAGCGAAGGATAATTTTAATCTTATTACACACGGTCGCCCATTTCCTAAGATGAAATATTTATGGTCCCTAAGCGAGGTCTAATTTTCGTAGAGAGAGGACTGTTGGATAGTACTTCCCCTATTTACCAACCATAAATCAAATGCGGGATTTTTGTCGGATTGTTTTTGATAAATAGCTTACGTCACAGCAATCGGAAATGCTTTAAAATAATTTTCTATCAGATATCATAATAATTTTGGTTTTTGTGCGTTAATTTAATTTTGAAAATCGATTTTAGAAACTTTTTCTTTATCAGTTTAATTACAGTTTTGCATGTCTATAGGATTTCCATAAAAATAAAATACGCAGGTAGGAAACAGTAAAAAATTACTGTCCCGTTTTCCTGTCTTTTTATATTCATATATTCCCATCCCTGATTTTATTTTTATTTCTCTCTCCGTTCTCCCCATTTGTCATCCAATACCAGTTCAAACATAGAGATTAAAATCTCTAGAGTGCGAATATAGACATATAATTAAGGGTAATGCATAATTATCTCTCTATGAGTTGATACTCCTTCAAAGCTCTATTAAAAGTTATACGCATATTTTTCTTCCAAATCGCTGTCGATGAGGTGACGATTCAGAATATTTTCTAGAAGAACTCATTTTGCATCTGAACAGTAACACATCTATCCTCAACAACTACCAATGCGGTTGAATTTTCAATAGCATTAAATCACGTAAATATACTAAGGCGTTTAACAGTGAAATCAGTACAATGCACAAGTATGTACAACTATAGCATCGGATGAAATTACTAAATCAGTCAATATTTCACTATTACTGTAATACGCCTTTAGGCTGATTGATTTCGATTGAGTAGGCGTGTGTCGCTTCACCACTCACACCGAGCGATTGTTTCGAACGTGGTTTGCCTTCCAAGCTGATATTCCTTTAACGAAAATCATTTTGTCGTTTATACAAATATTTTCAAGAAATTATTGTGTCCTTTTCGATTTGTACCATACAATTGAGTATTATTTTAAAGAATAACAGTCACAATTAAAAATATTTCATTTTGTAGGTTACTGAGCAAACAAACAGCATATTGAAATGCTCAATGTTCATTCAGAAACATTTTAAATTCACTACTTAAGATATGACGATATAATTATTTTAAACCCGGTCACGCTCAGTCGAATCTCAGAGTTAATCTCTTTATATCGTACCCAACCAAAAATATAAAATCATCAAACCTTATCAAGAGGAAATAACAGTAAGGTATTCTTGATACCTAACGAATGTGTATTATTAAACGCCCGCCGGCGCACCCCGAGCTCACTATCAACCCTTCAACGTTCGCGCGGACCCTAAACGCGCCCAAATGCGCCCAAAATGTGCCCACTTCCAGATAATGAGAGAGCACTTCCCTCCCGGTGCGGGGGCCCTCTCTACCGAAAATATTTCCGCTGTAACCTTTTCAATTGCGTCTCATTACTCACATCGATTTTTTTTTTTTGAGTTTGCTTCAACTGTGGAGCTCGGGAAACTTTCACTGGTGTAATTTTTTACGAGATGTTGGAGAAATCTATCGGTTAGATCGGTATTTATTACAAGAAATCTTTTAGATTTCCTTCCATTTTATTGCGTCTTTTATGCCTAGTACAAAAGAATTTTTATTTGTTTAAGTTAGATTAGATATAAAATATTGCAGTATCGTGCAGGGGACGGAAGTGGAACTACTTAAATTTAGAGCGCCATCATTGATAAAATTTTAATATTTCAATTCACGGATGTATTCAAGAAATCACAAAACACAATGACAAATATAAATTACTCAACACGTAGAACTTCAGCTGTTTATATCGCGTACATCCACAACACGTTAACTCTTATTCTCTCTCTATGTCTACGTCCTGTATACGTCGATCTCTTTTGCTCCACACCTGTGGTGTTTGAATGTGTAACTCTCTTTCTCCTACTCTCTACGTTATATCTTTCGTCTCTAGCATGCAAAAAATGCGTCTTTGAAATTTCACTATCGATTATCGCCCAATCATTTGACTGTAGAATCACCGCCTAAGAAGTTTTACTTCAATAATCAGTCATAGATAATTTAATTACAAGTGCGCCGTATTTCTAATCGTTTGAAACACCATCTATCCAGTAGTTTCAATGACCTAATTCATGGGAAAATATGGGTATGAGTTCATTTTATTTTGCTTAAACTTGTCCTACACAAAATTTGTATTACTAAGAATATGTTTTATCAAATATATAACGTCAAAAATAATAAATTATCAATTTTATCTTCAGTTATGAATAAATTTAACGGCCAATTAAACGAAAAAGGCAAATTTCCCAATAAAAGAAATCGTGAATACGTCTCGCAGCTCCGAACGCCAATCGAATGAACATTATTAAAATTGTAAGACAAAACAAATAGCTGTTTAAGTTAAATCGTGTATCGTGTGCGACGAAAGTCGGTTCAAATTTGTAACAATTATGTAGGATACGAACATATCACAGTGTAGTCGTTAAGAGCAAAAAAAACTCCAAGATGCATAAACCTGCAGCTAACATTTCCTCACGGTTCTTAGAATATGAAAGATGGCTGCGGGATGTCAGAAAATATCATAGGCTCGTATGTCGAAAACACTCAGAGCAGCGGAGCCGGCGCAATCTGGTTGTATTTATGTAACAGTTGGACGTATCTTGGACTCCCATACGTAAAACAATGATGGGAGTGGGGACGGACGATAAGAGGAAGTGGCCGGCAGGCAGGGGCGTGCACGGAAATTCAGACGGGGTATGCAAAGCCAAAAAAGACTTATCAGTTTCGGTTATTTAAGGTATAAAGATATATACCGCCGCGTCGGTGGGCCACCAACCGAAACAATCCTGAAACTGTTAAGTTTTTTTTAGCTTCGCATACCCTGTCTGAATCTCTGTGTACGCCCCTGACAGCGGGGACGGTGATACCGCGCACTAAAGCCAGTTAAAGTACGCCATGTCTTTTTCCATGATATAGGTATATTGTCTATTTTCGTATATAAACCTGGTGCTGAATTTGATTAAAAAATCTAGGGTTCGTTAATTGTCTGCAAAAAGTTAGTGAAAATTGCTAAAATTTATTCTAAAATATACGGAGTAGATTTTAGGCTCATACAGGTTTTACTACACTTATATATAAAATTCTTAACTCATTTCAAAAAAAAAAAATGAAACAGATGTATTCGGTATGTGGTTTTTATCTACATTTATAGATTTCTCGAAAACGGCTAAACCGATTTGAGTAGATTAAACTTTTTTTTATAAGAAAAATATAGTCCCATATATTAAATTAAAACATGTCATTTTAAGGAAATTCGATAAATAATCACGTCTATTAATTAATTGTCGTCGATGTATGCTTTAAACTTATTTTATGTTGACTCAAAAATGTGTCAACAGATGTCAATTATTAGACTGTGTCACAGTTACACAGTTTCGGGAATAATAACCCATTCTCCTTTTTATTTAATTTAATATTTCATTAATTTCAGTTCATTAATTTTTTACGTTTCCAAGCGCTGCGATGAATTCAGGGAAAATCTGTAAACTGAGCCAAATTAAACCCACCGACTTAATCGACGGTGATGAAATCATGAGTCGGGAGATGGTTGCACTTTAGCTTAGGATGTAGGGACCATGGAATAATGTCGCCGGAAAATTCGAGAATGAAACTGATTTTTCTGGTTTCTCGGAAATTCAGAGTCAGTGCTATTTTTCACTGTCATCACCATAAAAAAAATATATATTAACAATCATTTTAAGCGACGAGCAAAAACTAGACGTATCACAAAGTGTCATTATTGAATCGCAAGAAATGTTATATAACATAAGCTCGACGAAAAATTAAAACCATGTGCAAAATTTACTTAGATTAGCTAAATACATTTTTGTGTATTGCTTTGTGCAATGCACTAAATGCTAGTGCAATGCACTAAAAATCTGAAAATCATATTTTAACAGAAAAATATGATTTATATAATTATTAATCAATTATACACCATTTAAATCTTAATAACAAATATTTGCTTTTTGAGTCGAAGCCAGGTATTTAGCTCTTATTTTTATGTCAGTAATTTTATCATAATTTGTTGAACCGGTTTTTAGATTTAAAAAAAAAGTTATAAACTAAAAAGAAAATAATTTTTATACTATTGGGGTAATTTTAATGTTAAGTGCCTCATAGTTATTTGTTTAGCTTAATAAAAAAAATAGATGCTTATTGAATATTAGTATTTAAATTGTTGTTATCAATTCCTTGTTAACAGTGATATTACTGTGATATGAGATAAAAAATACTGATATGTGCTTAAATATTAAAGAATACCTTTTTGAATTCTATAATATGTTTTTTTTAGTTAAGCAATTATCCCAATGTCATTTTTTTCTTTTATTGTCCATTTTATTTTCTATTTTTTATTGATGATGAAAATAAAAATTGCACACTGCATTCACGCGGTTAACATACACTTTCAGGAATAAAGTCGTATAAAACTACTTGTATTTCCAGACACGTATAATAATATTGAACACGATCATTAACTTCGGTGTACGTAACTGACCCAAAATGATATTTCACCGTTAATTTAATAAACGTATAACGCATTCAACCGTCACGTCACAGACGCCACCTGGTGTGGGGCCAACACAAATAGAAATATTTTACTTTCATACTCTATGTTGGATGTGATTTGTGAATTCGTAAATCTTACAAATGTCATGCAAGAAGTAAATTACTATCGATACGATAAATTACACGAAGACTTTAATAAATTATTTCGTATACCCGCATACATCATGAGGAATACGCTTAGGAAAGCTAACAAAAAGGTTAAATACGTCATGAAGTTCGCCGTCGGTCGTTAACCTGACGAAGCCCGCGACGGCCGACCTCGTTTCATTGCTATTAATTAAGCGGAACTATATTATTATTTCGGTGTCATTGCGTTTTATTATTTATAAGCTTGAAGCTTCTTTCTGTTGTCGTCGTGTTTTTTTTTCATTCCGTTGCTTCGAAAATTCGTTCGTAATTGCGTGTTGCGTTTTTTTTTTCAGGTACTAAATTACTATGTAAACGTATCGAGGGCTCGTCGTGTTTGTTTTTTTGTTTGATTAAAGGGACGAAGAACAGGTGAAAGTATAGGGCTTAGGTCGTGCATTTGGTCCGTTTGAAAGACTCGTCAAACTATGCTATTTCATGTTACCTACACATATCGTCAATTTTAAGTAGTTAACGCATTAGACATACAATATTTTTATTTTTCGGTAAGGATGAAATTATTCTTCTTTCGTATCCTACATGAAAAGTGATAAAGCTGTTTCTAATTCATAAAAAAAAAGGTTTTTATTCAATATTAATTGTACAAATTGTCCTAAATAAATACAAAAATACCTAGTTTTAAAAATCTTCATAGATGTAACGTATCCTTATGTACATTATAATACATAATTTTACAAAATATTTTCTGCTCTTTTTGAGTAAGCTAAGTGCTTAATTAGAAAAGGAATTATTATAACTGTATTAATTAACGGGCCTTTGCCTAAAGCATAGTAAGTTTCAAAGCATTCACAGTAAATCGCCTGTTAAATTATTCATTAGCACACTAAAAGACCGAAATATCTAAGTAATTAACGTCTTATTACATCTTCTCATTCGAATAATTCTTTAATTAATATAAATATATCCTTGTAACTGTCAGCTTGACTATCATTAATAATCTTACTAATAGAAATGTACAAAAATTATGAAAATAATCACACTCTTTGCAAATACTTCGTTTAAGACGAGTTATGTTAAAATTAAACTTAAATTGTAAAAGTGAACGTAAAATTTGACAGATAATGTATTAAGAAACTGTCAGATCTTAAGAATAACATTTACAATTTGCGATTTTTCTTGAAAGTGCCATCCGCTATTAATATTATTTAAAATAAGACGTACAAGAAAATAGTTTATTTCATGAATCTATGGTGAAAATGAAACTTATGATTTTGTTTAATTTTATAAGATTATTGAAAATGGTTTTGAATATTGAATATATCATTATGCCTTATTGAGCAACCCAGTAACTTTCAAAGACCCACTAAAAGGCTATAATAACTAATGGTGTACATAAAACATACATAAAATATAATAAATACGAAAAACGAGTTTGCAGGTTTGTCGTTCTTTCATCCAGCAACAAAATAATTCATAAACACGATTATTTTGTGGACAGCAAATTGACATAGACTACGTTTTGTGATGGGAAAATGTGCCAGTGGGCTAGCAATTATGACTAACCATGTAATTGATAGTTAAACAGAAATAAATATACTAAAACTTGCTTTATCGATTGGCTTAGTTTTGAAATCACCCCTAAGATGCTTTTGTAGGGCCAACGTACATAGTTCGTGTGGCGTTCAAATTTAGCCCAAATTTGTAACGCCCGAATGGATTTTAATCGAATTCCGTATTTGGGTGTGTGTAGGTGCTGTATCCATTGCAGGCATTTCGTTATGAAGCTGGCTTTCAACCTTATAAAGTGTTTCAATATGCGAATAATAATGGTAACCAATCAATCTCCTATGACGTATCGAGAGTTTTGTGTCAAACAGAAGTTAGTTATAAAGGAGCTTACATTCACATCGATACCATGTAGTAAAACTGATTATCGATAACCTGGATTTTGGTTTAGTGATGATCTAGTATTGTTAGAGATTGACAGATCACAGTCGTTTACATCACGCTTTTAAGAATCGTGGAACCAAGATTGAAATACAATGGGACCGACATCGACAAAAGACAGTTGTATCATGGCTGGAGACAAAAGTAGATCAAAACAGGACTGACATCGGTATAGAGAACGAAATCGGCATCAGGAACGAAAAATAGCATAAAAAGAATGATGAACGAATACGGTTATATTTCACTGTTCAATTCCCCTAATACCATTGATGTCGTCAAATACATATTTAGCATTTAAGTAGAAAGATATCTGCAAACCCAATCCCATATACGACGACCGAAAATTATGTTAGTAAATCTATTAGAAGGAGCGTCAATTAAACAGCCAAACGGAAACTAGTCGCTGGTAGGGAACAAAAAATATATAGAGTCATCCTATACGTACTCCATCTTATTCTGTCGCAAGTTGTATGAAACGACGTTTTCGCTTAAAGAGATCCAGCGGCGTTCGTGACTTGCGTTTAGTTACATCTTAGACGAAAAACTATTCACGGGTCATTTAACGCTGTATAGCAAGGCATTGCGATTCGGGGATCTCCATACATACTCGAGTGGGGGGAAGAGCGATTTGAGGGGGTAGAATAAATCGTGCGAGAGTGAATGCTATCTATTAAGCTTTTTTTTTCTATTAAAGTGTATAAAATATACTTGAACGGGCATAAAGTTCCGATATTTCGTCAACATGAGCTACGAATTTTCGGAGTTTATGTATCACTTAAGTGTAAAGCTTATTGTTATTTTAAAGCATATTGAAACATATCTCCGTTTTCAATGGTAATCTATATGTATGTTGTACGTATACACAATATCATAAGAAAGTAATTTTATAGTGATTTAGATCAGATGTTGTATGAATACACAATAACACTTTTTCATTATACTTGGGTGCCTTGAAGGTCAGGATAACTTGTTTTAAATGTTCAACCATATGTGGTTTTTAATTGTTTCTTTAACTGGATTATAAGTTTTTTGCTAGAATAAATATTATTCTGTTTACTGAAGGCTAAGTGATCAATCAGATATCGCACTTACCCATTGTGCATGTGTGGGTGTGTGTATGCTCGCAGCACTAAAGACTAATTGGATTTACAAAAAAAACGTAAGGCAATTCAGGAACACGCGTTACATAAACTGCTCAACGGAATGACGAGAAAACAATTCTGTTTATTTGCTCACTTCTTATTAGCTCCCCTAAACTTAGGCCGATCCGATAGTACGACCTAGACAGGCGGGCCATTCGGGACGCCCTTCACGGCCAAAGGGCTGCGAACGAGCTTCTTAAGTGCGATGACAATACAACAGCAATACGGTCCGAACCCGATACAGCGATATAACGAGGTGATTCGGCTTACAAGGGTACTCCTTAATCGGCTATATTATGATGAATTGTATGCTCTTTCGTTTCTCGTAATTCATAGTTTGATGATAACGTCATATTATTGTAATATCTTGAACTCGAAAGAGCAATGTAATACGAAGCTCCGATTTTACGGAGTTGCCTTAACGTTTACTTTTTTCACATAGTAGCATCATTATAAGGTCAAAAATGGTTGTGTCAGATTAATCCTGTCAAAATTTAAGTTACTGGAATCGTTTTGAGTGAATAAAATACAGCTTTTACTGTAAAGTTAACTCTATACTTGATATACATATACAACTGCAAAAATCATTTTGTACATTTATTAATGTTTTATATGTACATTAATTACACTATACTTATTAAATGTTTTAGGTCAAAAGTTACGTCATTGTAATCAAGTGTTCAAGAGTTTTGAAACTCGCAAATGACGTAATTAATCAAATTATATTCAATAATGAGATTGCGCTGTACGAATTTGAATAATGTCACGTACAGTAAATAAAATATCAAAGTATTATATATATTAAATGTAAGAGGTTTTTGATTGTTTGCTGTAAATCTTACATCTATTTAAATTCCTCGCCCCTATCTTCCAAGCTAACTTGTACCGAAGCAAAGTTAGATTTCATGAATAATATTACCCGAAGTCTCGAGAGCTTAAAATGGTTTAACAAATGTACTCGCTTCTAATACTTTTGGGACGGTTAAATCTTTGCTATGTATATTTGCCTTTATTACATTTACATCGTCAAAATTAATAAAGTAAGATGAACGCTTTGCATTCTATCAGATGTTTCTTTATGTATTTAACGTTCAAATATTAAAAAATCGATTTTGTTGTGCTTGCTATTTTTTCTCCACATAAATAAATAATAAAGAAAAAAACGCCTGAGTGCGTGTCGGGCTACGCGTGATGTCAAGTTCCGTAGTTAAGTTTAATATGTTGACATAGACAGACATATTATCTGAGTTCACAGTTAAATGGCTAATAACGTCATCTAAGTAATTATCGATGGAATTTGTACGAAATTTTGCTTTTTGCTTCGTCATATGTATTTTATAAGTATTATTACAAGACTATTACTCCTTAACTTGTACAACCTACTAAGCTATGGTAGTTTTCCTTTTAACTTCGTTATGTGCACTGCTTCTGTAAATTTTTCACGTATCTAAAAATTGCCATTTAACGGAAAGAAGGTGGGAGGGAGACACTTGGCTTTAACAAAATGAATTAATCATTTAAAGCTTAATGTTTCGCAAATGGATCCCTAACTAAAAACATCGTGTCCACATTCCCGCAATATTTTTAAACGACCTATCCAACGACATTCCATGCCGTGAGATAGACGAGAAATAAATTCATCTTCACTTTACGCGTAGGGGGGTACCGTGGATAGATTGTCATATAACATATATTTTACGAAATTATGCTACTTCCAAATACCATAGATTTTTTTGTTTGTTCAAAATTTAATTTTACCGCTTCATAGACGTTAATAAATACGTATAATCATGCCAAATTACCGTCTTTTAGTACCTACTAAGAGCCTCAAAGTTAAGTCGCGGTCAGACAGGTAGACCGACGGACGGACGGACATGGTGGGAATCGTTGTAGTGAAAACTTCTATAGGCAGGTTTGGATGATTACATCAAGTCGTGAGCGGTATGGTCACGTGATGTTTGACGCTAACATTAAGGTGCGCACGCACTTAGTGCACATTACAGAGGCCGACAAGACAGTAGGCGTCTTCAGTCCCTGTACGTAGGTGCTGTGTTCATGAATGCTAAAGTGTATGATTACTGTGCAGTAAAAAGTGGGTATAAAACATATTAATATTCTTATATAGATTTATAGTTTAAATAATTATATATCTATATAAATTATATATATATATATATATATATATATACATATACATACACACACACACACACACACACGCACATATATATATATATATATATATATATATATATATATATATATAATATTAAAAATTACATATTTAAAATATGTATATGTATGTATGAATAGGTTAGTCAAATCTTACAAAAAAAAAAATTGGTTGCCTGTAAAGTCGGTATACGGGCGAAAGTTTTACGTGACAACGACTTTGAGTGGTAAAATCATTTTAATGTGAATATTCATTCGTATAATAGGAAGAAGGATGAAATAATAGTAACAATTTAAAACATTTATTTATACAAAGAATTATATTTAAAACATTAATTTATACAAAGAATCTCGCACTGAATTTCATATTAACAAAATTTTATTTTTACCTTTACACATACATACGTATTTATATACAAATATAACTACCTTCACATTATCACTACACAATCGTTTTACAATTAACTGGCAACGTGTAAACTTGTATCCAGGCGCCTAAGCGAAATAGAAGCGCAAGACATGAACCGGTGTGTATGCCTATCTCTCTCACTCTCTCTCTCGCTCTGTCTCTCTCGCTCTTAGGCGGGCTAACTGTGCTCGAGTGGAAGGGACGCGTGCCTTTCACTTTTATGTCTGTCTCTCTCGCTCTTAGGCGGGCTAACCATGCCCGAGTGGAGGGACGCGTGCCTCTCACTCGCTCTCATTGTGAGCGCATAACGTGAGCGGAGCGTAACGCAGTTTCTTGAAGTGTCACCCGGCAAACCAATTTATAAGACGTTGTCACGTCAAAACTTAAAATGCAAAACGTCATGTAAAAGTAAATTTTTGGTATGTTATTTGGACCCATTAGAGATGCGTGAAACTATATTTTGCAAGCAAAAAAAAGTTATCCTAGCTTCGCTATACATGAAAAACTGAAAAATTTTCTGACTTTTTTTGTATTTTACCTCACAAATTATGCGTTTTTTAATTGTTTTATATTTAATTTTTAAAGTGTATTAAATTTGTGAAAAGTTGAGGCCACCCTCAACTTTTCACAGGCCATCTCTGTTCATCTAATAATTTACGAGATATAACAGATTAAAAACTGGCATTTAAAAAAAAAATAATTTTGTTCTCCTTTTTAGCTGAGTATTGGCACAGCCGCTCATCTTATGAGAAAAATTATAAAAAATTAATTTCTAGTACACATATTCATCTATTATCAAAACAAAACGGGTCAGTAGATTTTATTGTTACTTTGCAATCGCTGCGAAAATTAATTTTTACGATATGGACTTAACCTAAACACTTATGACATGAAATTGTGGCCATTAGAAGAAAAGAAAAGCAAGATAGAAGTTATTGTATCCATGATATTTATTGCATTACAAAAAATGGAAATCTTAAAAACAAATTAAATTTTACGTTTTTTTGAGGGTCCCGCTTAATCATCCTGTTGAGACGACTCATGTTGAGAAAACATCTCCAAAGGTTTGATATATTCTTCGCAGTCAGAGTCGTCTATTTCAATTGTGGCATGACTTGCCCCCACAGAAATAATTGATAGCACAGCACTTTAGCCTTGCTTTCTGGCATGTGCGACCTTGCCCAGTGCACCCTTTGCGGCATTTGCATAACATAAACTGAAGGAGAGTTTGACGAGCTAGGTCTTTACACAAGTCACGGGAAAAAGCCCCTGCTGGTTACTGGTCCATCCCCAATTAGTTGGATGTTTGTTTACTCCCAACCATATCTGAACTTGGTGATATGTTCGATATCCATGTTGAGCTGTAGCCTCATCAGTTGGGGGAATACGAGCCAGGGGATTTTGGTGTTAGTAGCTGATTGCACGAAGATTTTATAACGAACAGTGTGAAGAGTGCTTGTAAGTCCTCCACCATACAGATCCACGAGGAGTTTATTTCCAGCAGAAGCTATTTATTCATGAGTGGCTTCAGATTGCAGAAATATGTTATCCACATTTATCAATTGGGAGTGGTTTTGGAGGACGTCCGACATCTTCATCTTTCCATACCAGAAAAGAGCAGAAGCAGTGTTGCAACCGGTAAAGGCGTGTACAAATAATACTAATCTAAGAGTGAAAGACCACTCTCGTGATTAAAAGATGTAGAGGAAAACAGAGAGTCTAATCCACTCTTGTTATGTATTTGATATTACACATTCTTCACACTAGATGCCAGTCCATTTAATTTTTAAATACCAATTTTTAAAGTGTTGTAAATGTTAAGTTATAAGGCATACGGATTTGTGGGTGGGCTCAAATTGTCCTAAATTTAATACAAAAAAAAAAATTAGATTGTGAAATACATAAAAAAGAATAGTTTGTGAGATAAAGTACAAAAAGTCCAGTATTTCACGTATAATGCAGCTTGCACACCTATTTTTTGCTTGCAAAATGTAATTTCACGCTTCTCTAATGGATCCAAATAACTTACATAACAATTGAATTGTTTATTGTCTTATGACACTAAAATTAGCTAGTATTTAATTATTTTTTGACTTTTCCATTTCTGTCGTCAGTTCTCCTGACTGTTGTTCTTTATAGGTTTCTGGTTGACTACGGAACCTTAAATGCGAGGGAATGAAACAAACAGTGAGGTGATACAAATGTCGTCCTACTCCGTCCATTGATGGATTACACTTCAAATTTAAATTCTATATAAGATTAGTTGAAAGCAAAAAGTTCATTACTATGAACCTAACCTGCGATAAAAATAGAAAAAATGGTACTCTACATTTTATTAACACACGATGAAAATAAAAACATCGGAACGTTCTTAATAAAAATCAGTCTCGAAAAAAACGAAAAATAAACATGTTTTTGTTTTTCGTTTAGACCTCACTTTTCGGACCATTCCTATATAAACATCTATTTGTTTTATTGAAATATAAAGTTTCATATTACAAGGAAATTATTAATTTTCCTTTTCAGCGTTACAGAAATTAATATTTAATAAATTAGTCTAATAGAAGTATTAAAAGGTGATTGTTATATTATATATGCCCCAATTATTAAAAATGAACAAATAAATCTGGGCAATGTACAACCTTCCAGGGCAGCCCCACAACTTTCCCTTATACTTTGAGTAATGATGCTTTTGAACTCAGAAAGCAGGAAAGCATTGTTGCTTATATTTTTGAGCTCAAAATTATCAGCGTTCTATTTTAAAGTTATTTAAGATATAACTCAAATTACCTAATTATTCTTTAAATATTTTGGCAAAGATAATTAAATTTTTTTTTAAATTACTTGAAACTTTGGCATGGCTTTTCAAGCGCAAAAAGTAGATTTTGCGCTTTAAATTTTGTTTTAAAATCGATATTTTATAATCTAATAACTATTACGAGAAAATAATTTGTATTAAATCTTTCTTCAATAATAAATATATCACGAAAACATAAACCGATTTCGATGAAATTTATATACAGCAAAGCAATTTATTTTGATTAATCCCGATTAGATTTGAAATAAATCGGCTCACTAGGACAGAAACTATTCATTTTAGTTTTTTTAAGATATACCTTTGAATCTTTGAAATAGATTTAAGTGAAATTTTCAAGAAGTCTAAGTTCACGTTAGGCTTCTTCAATTGGATCGGTCTATCTGATCAAAGAATATTCAAGTTTACTAGGTATAAACATACACACTCACACCAGAATTCTCACACCCAAACACAAAGATGTACATCACTCTGGAAGTGGTTACAACAACAACTTCCGAGAGACTTCAGAACGTCGACATCTGATAGAAACTTGATCTCTGAAAAGCGAAAGTCGGCAACTTGCTGACCTCTTTTTTGACGTGATATAACGTCTTATAAATCGATGAACGCCGGCTGCACGCACGAAAAAGCATGACTCATTGTCGCGTTCCGCTTGAGCTGAGCGTGCGAGAGAGAGCGCGAAACAAGCGATAGAGAGGCGTGAATTTTTCATGAATATTTTATTATGACGTTGTCACGTATAATTATCGTCCGTAAACCGACTTTACAGATAACCAATTTTTTTTTTAGAAACTAAACTTCCTCAACGGAAACTTAAAATAAAAGTGCAAACAAAACATCTCCTTCGACGCGAACATCGGCCATGCATTAGTCAAACATCGTCCGAAAGGTGGCGCGGAAGGATCGTCTATCTCGATAATTAAATCAGGCATTCATAGCTTCCCGATACTAGGGCTCATGAAATATGCAACGCGGCAATTTGTGCGACGCGCCTGACGCAGCCCACGGCGAATAATTCCAGCCTTTTTACATCGCCGGGGTGCCCATTACGTGATGAAAATCGCGTCGAGCTCCGCCCGGTGAAAAATGTATTAACGCTCTATCGATATCGATGAGACTTCGATTTTTCCACAGGGCCATGTACGCGTCATGTGTGTATGACCATGTGTAGAACGGGGCAGTTCTAATAGTTAATACCGTCGACACTTTGTAGATTCGTCATAATGCCGATGAGAAAGATATTACATTGTCAGAACACCAATTAAACCTACAGAACCTATCGGTATGGGAGTCTGGTTATTTGACATGAGATTCTCTGGTATTAATTTTAGGCAATTTTCAATATTAATTGATAGTCATTAAATACGGATTGCAATTAAGTTTTGTATAGAGGCAAATTAGATCAGATTAGATGTAAGATAAATGTTATGTATAAAAAATTATAAATAACACTAAATTTGCCAATTTTTTTTTTCACTGATATCAATACGCTAGAACGACCAAGACCAGCATCGAGACGAGTATTGAAATAAGAGCAGAGATCGATATCGGACCCGCCAGCAAACTATGATTGACATCGAGAACAGATTTGCATGTTAACAATTACAGCTAAATTTTAATATACGCCCAGCGAAGTCGACAGGTAATGTCAGTTGCAAATAAACATAAGGTTGTTTAATTAATTAAGTCAAAAAAGTTTTGAAAACATAGACAAGTACAACACTTCAGATTGTATTATGAATAAGAATACTTTATTTACTATTTATGTTCTTTTTTTTGTTTCTTTTGTTCTTTTTACTTATTTTATGAATGACTAATATTAATTTGTATTTAATCTGTCATAAAATATTTGGGGAAGTTTTGTATTGCAAGAATTTTGATGACAATAGTTTTATTCTAATTAGGCACGTTATTATAAAATGAAAACTGTACAACATCCTACTACAAAAAAATAATTATATTTCATTATAATGCATTAAACAATATATTTTTATTAAATTTGAGTTACAAAACAACAAATCTCATCAACATTTCTTCACATATAATTTATCTGGTAAGCAATTCAAGTAGCTATTCAATTTACACGCGCGTTTTGATGTTATCTGAATTCTGATGTCTGCACCTAAGATCTTTACGGTTGTCATATTCTTCTTTTATGTAGCATTTCAAGAGGCAAATGAGCGAGCGAGCCAACGAAAGCTGGCACTCGCAACCCGATGAGCATTAGTGCGTTTTCTAGACATATCACCTTTTAAATAGGAATAGGATGTCTGTTATGAGGGGAGACGATCATGAGAACTTTCAGGAAAGAATAAGAAAGACATCTGATGGGAGGGGAGTGGGTCCACCGGAACTCTCACGCATTGGATGAAACAAAACAGCGGAAGCTAAGCTGCTACATCGCGTCTGTATTCTGTGAGACTGTGATATCTCAACGGTACATTTTCGGGTTGTAGGGAAGTTGGCCACATCATGGCACTACTAGTTATATGTAAATATCTTAGCGTCATTTTGAAAGCAGGGTATCCAATTCGGAATCTTGTAACATTTGTGGTCATTCGAATTTTAGGATTATTTTAGTTGCATACTTTAAGTTTTTCATCACGGTTCATTAAAAAATTTATTTAATATTATGTTAATGATTTAAAATGACAACAAGGCTTGCACGTCGATGCATTACATATAATTTTCTAACATTATAAAACAATAAATCGGTTTGTAGAAGTTTGTTGGTGGTTCTTCTCGTATATTCTTGCCGTTTTAAAAAAATATAGTTAAATTTCAATAAAATCATGTATATTCATGGTAGTGAATAGTTTTTTCGAAGTAAAAACTTCTTTAGGAACGTTAGGGGATTTTACGATGCATAAAATCTATTGAGTTAGCGTTGCCGACATACTAATACCGTATATGTGAAAACTGTATGAATAAGTGCAAATTATATTTTTAAATATCATCGAATTGCAACATTATTGTTGTTTTCGAAATTCAAGCATTTATTAATACAGTTTTAAATTTTCACTTCTTCCCAATCACTATTTATTATTATTTTATCTTAATATATATAATAATAATAGTTATATTACTACCTGACTTATCAACGTCGTTACCGTAATAGTGCTAGCTGACCTGGTTTTACTTCAAAACCCCGTAAACATGTATTTATGTATGAGAATATAATGAAAGGGCTGTAATACTATCAAGTCAGAAATTACTTTTCGACAAAAGAAGACTGCAATAATGTGACCGCCCAAGGTTTAAGAACACTTCCGTAATTCTAAAGAAAAGAGTCCGCAAGAGACAATTTATATTGCGCCTTTTATATATATAAAAAAAAAATATAATCTTTTATTACGTTCGAGATCAAACGAGATCCTATTACGTTTTTATTTTTATTGTAACAAAATAAATAAAACGGAAGACGGCGCTTCAGAATTGGATAAATAATGAGAATTGCAAAAGGGAATACTTTTTTTTGTATTAAGCTTACATAAATAATGATATTCAGTTAATTTCCATGCTTATTTGATACAGTTCTGTCTGATAATAAACTTCGATATTTATATATGTATATATAAATCATTACTAATAAAAAACTCGACCACAAAACCGCTTTATAGCATTTTCGAACAATGTGTATGATAACCACATCGAAATCGAAAAGCGATGTAACACTCTTGAAAAAAAAACTTATAGATACTTATTACATGCACTTATACTGTGTTTTTAAATATAACAAATAATACCCATTAAAGTCCATAAGATCCCCTTTTTTGGGGCCTTTAGTTTTGATACGCTGATCATAGAACGTGTTACAATGAATGGAATTAGTAAATCATTATGTATTTTCATATTAAATCCGAATAAATATTACTGGTCGATGAGGCCAGATAATAATAAATATCAATTCATTCCTACACAACAAATACTCGATAACCGCTGAAATGTAAAAAGGCAGCAGGTGTTGAACGAACTTCTACTTTTATCGTATAGTTTTGAATGTTTGATCTCGATTTTTTACATTATATGGTATAAAACCCATATAAAAAATTCAATTTATTACTGAATTCATATCAAAAATAATCGTTTCAACTCCAATCCAATTAATTTTTTGCGCTTGTATTATTATTTCGTATAGATTAAATCTAAGATCTACTCTAGATTGTATTGTGGTTAAATCGTATAATGTTACTAACTCACATTACTCAGTATTTGGAAGTAAAAAACTCGATGTCAAAAATGTACCCTGAAATCCTCGGTTTTAGATGTATTTTTCTATTGAACGCAATTTATTGTTTGATAATGCTTACTTGTTTCAAAGCTACACAATTTTGGTAATTATATTAAAACACACATCTTACGTGCGACTATTCAAAAGACATTTCTACTTCATATGATTTTGAGTATTGTTCTCTATACGTCATTTGAAACATTTGTGAATATATCGATCTTTGTTAAAGCTGTATACGAACACAGTTTTTGTTAAACCTATAAAGCTGAAATGCCTAATTTTATCAATTTCTGAACAGAAGCCTTCCCCAAAATATGGGCTTCCACGACACACGCTTCTGGATCACCTTTAATCAGCTTACCGCACTTCGTGTGGTTATCCTACGATTGGTCTGTCTTTACGTAACAAGCTTTCTTCTCCAGCTGTTATTGCTTCTTGGCCGTGGTCTGACCGCTCCCACTTCAAATTATTCATTCTCTTGATTTTGAATTTCATCGCCCAGAGATACATTAAATGTAGCTTGCTACATAGAGGGCTAGGAGGGGGAAGGGGGGAAGGGGGGATAAATTTCCGTACTGGGAAATCGGGAGTTCTAGGCTTGATTGTGGTGACGAAGTTCGCCACTCATCACGCCTAGTTCTCCAGAGGGGCGAAACGAGGACTGGAGAATTCTATTTAGGTACTCTAAATGTGTGTGGAGGTATGGATGATAAAATAGAGGATGTCTTTGAACTGATGAAAGACAGGCGACTGGATATTCTATGCGTGAATGAGACTAAAAGGAAAGGTAGTAGTGGAGCCATCAAACACTGATCAGTTGATACTTATTGGTCTGGCGTTGATTAGAGCCAACGAAGATGCCACGGTATTAGCTTCATCCTATTAGAAAGATTATCTGAAGTGTGTGAACGGTTACAAATGTGTAAGTCCAGAGCTGCTCTGACTCTGAGTTAAAATTAGACTTACACGGATTTTTAATTTAGGCGTATACACACCAGATATGACCAAACCGCTCGCGGAGTGGGAGGAGTTTCGGGCTGATATAAGGGACATATTAGTGAAATGTGACAAAAACGAAAGGATAGTAATATTAGGTGATTTTAATAGCTAGGTGCATGTACAACGGAACGGATATGAGAAAGTCTTAGGTAAATTTGGAGATGAAAGGGTGAATAAGAATGGTAAATGCCTTCTCCTAATGTGTCAAGAGTTCAACTCGTGTGTGACAAACATTATGTTTAACCACTGAAGGATACACTCATATACTTGGCGAAGAGGAGTAAACAAAAGCATAAAAGACTTTATAATTGTGGATGACCGGTTGAAAAACAAATTTGTGGAGACGAGAATGTACCGTGGCGTCAACGTTGGTACAAACCACTTCTTAGTGATTTTTCTAATTAAGGCTTTATGCCAATTGAAAGGCTATTTGGGTGAAATCAAACACTACGAATGTTTAGAATTTGATGAATTATAGAAGGTGACGCAATCTGTATTAGTATATGAAGCAAAAAAGATACGTGGAGTGAATAAGAGAAAAAATGTCAATAAGAAAAATAATTAATGGTGGAATTTCTAAGTGAGGAAAGTAGTCACTGAAAAGAAAAAAGCGTGTCTGGATTTACTATCTGCAAAGGTCAACCACAAAGTGTAAAGAAAGCACATCTTGAAAGATAAACTAAAAAATGCCAAAAGTATCTATAGAGATGCAAAAACGAGAGCTAAGGGATATATGAAAAGAAGAAAGAATGAAATAAAAGAACGCTTTTATTGGAGATTTTTGGATAATTTCCAGGCAAAACAAAAACTCTTTCGGCATATGGTGAAAAAGGCCCGAAATAATTCCGAGACTAAAGAGATTAAAGACGATGATAGATATTTATCGAATTAGAAAAATATGTGACAGAGCGCTGGAAGAATTATTTCCAAAGCGTTTTTTTCATTTGAGGATACAGTTGCAGATGACAATTTTACTACAACTGAGTATATGATTGATGATGGAAATGAAAATGAAATTACGATAGATAAAATTATGAAAGCCAATAAATGTATGACAGTTGAAAAAGCTGCCGGATATGATAGAGAGTTTGGTCAGAAATGCTAAGGAACAATGGAGGTATAGTGGCAAGCCTGCTCTACCAGCTCTTCAACAAATGCTTGAAAGTCATTGGGTACCTAATGACTGGTGTAAAGCAGTCATTGTAACCCTCTATAACAAGAAAGGCTCACGGCAGATTTGCACGAATTACCGCCCGATAAGCCTTCTCAGAGTCATTGGCAAACTGTACTCGAAAATCATTATCGAAAGAGTCGTGAATGAGACTGAAAACAAGACTTGAGACGTACAAGTGAGATTTCAAAAAAGGATGGGATGTACGGACCAATTTTTTATAGAAATGGTTTACGGAGAACCCTATCCATGCATGGTGTGAGTATCTGATCTATATAGACACTGCAATCTCTGTACAAGGTCTCCAGTGCTTACGTCACAATTAATGGGCATACATTAACAGGTTTGACATCTGTAGGGGTGTCAGACAGGGATGTGTAGCTTCACCGTGGCTATTTAACCTATTCATGGGTAGCTGTATGTATGATTTGAAAGAGTATGAGGGTGGACTAAGGATGGATAAGTTGTCTGTCAAATGTCTTCTGTGCGCCAACGACCAAGTAACCGTTGCGTCATCGGCGTGCGGGCTGCAGGAGATGGTAAATAAAATGAATGATTTTGTTAAGAAAAGGGTTATGAAAGTAAATGTCGGTAAAAATAAGGTAATGGTCTTTGAAAGGGGCGAAAGCACGACTGAATGCAATATACTTATAGAAGGTGATAAAGTCGAAGAAGTGTAAGAGTTTGTATTGGGTAATTTGTTTACAAATAATGGTAAACATGATAGCGATATCGAAAGGAGAGTGAATGCGGGAAATAATTGTGAATGGGGCCTTGCTCGTTCTTATGAATAGTAAAAGAGTGGCAAGATAAATGCGCTTAGCAATTCATAATGGAGTCCTAATCCTTACGCTTATGTATGGTAAAGCTGGGTGTGGTAGAAAAAAAATTGAAAGTAAGTAGGATCAGTGCAGTGGAGATGCGATCGTTGCGTAGTAGATCGCTATGGAGTGTTTCGGAAAGATAGACGTAGAAACAAAAAAAATGTAGTGACTAGAGTAAAAAGAGGTATGTTACGGTGGTTTGGCCATCTGGAAAGAATGAATGAAAGTAGACTGACAAAATAAATCTATAGAGCGAATGTGTGCCATGGAAAGGTCGGCGAGGGTTGCTCTAGAAAATTCTATGCAGACCATATTAGTGGCATATTAAAAAAAGCCAACTTTCATGCACCCGAAACCTACGAGCTTGCCTTGATGGATGTCAGTGAGGCAAGACAGATATGGAAAGATCGTTTCATGTGGACTCTGCCTACCCTTCTGGGAAATAAGCCTGAGTTTATATTATTATAATATATTTATTTATTTTTATAGTGTTATGGATGTTCTTTTACATTTTGGTAAAGATTTCACATTCAGTTGTATAATTATTTAATAGTGCATTGTATTGACGACGAACAGTTGAATAATTAAAAACTTCTTAAAATTTAATTAAAAATTCTTTAAATTAAATTGTGCAAACTAAAGTCAAAATTACACAAAGTATCACAAATTCATGTATTCTCTATTTTTGGCCAAAGCCGAAATGCGACAAAAAGATGATCGAAGCTGAAATTGTGGAAATAAGAACTTTAGCCTCTCTTTTGTTAATAAAATGGCTCGGAATGGCGTGATTGAATGAAACAAATTAATTAATCAGTTGTGCTATCAAATGAATTATTGTATTAACAATCCGACTCCTGTACATCCCTACTGTGAGCATTGGAATGACCAAGGACTAGTTGCAGTCTACCCAAAACTGACAACCGCTGGGTAGACTTAGTGTTGGGCATCAATGCGTCAAAGCGTCAGGCAAGAGGACAAAATTTACTTGTTTACACTATGATTGCCTGTATTATCAACGTTCCATTTTGAAAAAGAGAATGTTGGCTTATTTTATGATTAAATATATTTGACAAAAAACACAAACTCATGGAAGATCAACAAACGAACGAAAAATATCACAATATCTGAACGAGGGAAATAAGGTGCTACGTCTTAATTCGCTCATATTTGTATTATAATTACATACTTAATTAGGATATATATAGTGCCCATATAAAGACAAAAGTAGAGTTAGAATATTTAAAATAGAAAGAGTTAGTGACTTATATAAAGAAAAATGTATATTTGCGATAAATTGAAAAAAAAGAAGGTTACAAGTATTGCCTATAACTATATCTTCAATAGTTTTGTACAAAATAACTAAGCTAAAAGATACCAAAATTATAATCAAAACACTATAGATTGTCAATGACGTTTTTGAATTGATAGTGTACTAGGTGCAGGCCGTGGCTGCCTATGTTTATGAAACGTCTTCTTTGGGTAACACGGTTGAGAAAAAGTAAGTCGTAGTTTATTTTTTAATTTTTTAGAAAATCGTAGGGCTTCTTATAGTCAGCCCTTAAATACAAGAGATAGGATGGGACGTTGTGACGGGGGAAACAAAAGCGAAGAACTAGTGACAAATCGTTGAAAAGCTTCGCTGTTCAAACCTTACAAGATACTATAGAACTTCTTTTAAAACATTGTATGCTCGTTTAGAAACGATGAAAAGTGCGAGGGCAGGGTCAAGAGTGATCTTTTTTTCACTAAACGTAATGCCAAAATTCTGCTGGCCGTTAGATTATCATATTTTATTACTAAAAAGATTGGAATTTATTTGTTTATCGTCTTTGGTTTTTTGTCGACGTCTATTTGTCTCGAACCTGTTGCAAGATAAACATTATAATATTAAAAATTAATTGCTAATAATTGCTAATTTTTATAATACAATGAATATGACAGTCCTATGGCAGCCATAATTTTTTTCACTAAAAAGTTAAATACGCTATCGGACATCGGACAACGTATTCTTAACAAATATTACCATATGCCAAATTCTCTGTATTGTCATATTTATTAATCAGGCAATTTGCTCCATCAAATTATCCAGGAATGGGTTCGTGAATATTACATATAAAATAAAATGTTTGTCCCGCATTTTGTTTGTAAAACATATTTTTATTACCATCGAACACGGGAATACGACTTGATTCGAGTAAGTAAGAACGTATAAGTTTGCTTTAAAAATATCGCACATTTTACCAATTCATGTAGAATTCTAATTTATTGAAAAAGTAGTATGAAGAATTACTCTTCGTCAATTATTCTTTTGATTAAATACTGATTTTTGATCTGAAAACTGTTAACATTTTTTACTCGTAAAAATGAAAATTCAATACGAAACTGTGACTGTATGAATATGCTTCGACATTTTTTCAATCTAAATAATGAAATATAAAAATACAACAAATTAAATACACAATTGGTCTTTAGTTAGCTCTCAGCACTATTTTATGTCACATCTTATCAACATAAGATAAATGTGTTAATTAAAGAGCAGACAGAGGAGATGAAATGACGCCTTTTCCGGTCTACGCTTTAATTAACCTGGCTAAGCGACCTTAATTCATTAAGGTCCCCCAAATTCATTATTTTCGACCTTCACAAATTTCAGGTCGGCCGAGTTACGCTGCGCCCTTTTCGGGCTGGCCGGACACGTTCTCTCGATGTTTTCAAGGAAATTTATTGAGAACTTGCCGAAGTTGTTTCATGTAGATTCGTATGTTTTAAAGGAATCGTACCTTCTATCGGATGTTTTAGGCATACGTTCAATTATCGCATGGCGTCATAATTAAATTATTTATTCAGAACTATGTTTACCGTGTCTATATGTAACGAACCAGGTTTTATCCGAAGTTCATTTCATAAACTAATCACTAATCATTAAAAATAACAACATATTGTAACCGTATAAATTTCTTATTTGACAAAGTTCGTGATCGTTTGATTACTCATGTGTATTATTTTATTTTAGTTACTCGCTTCCGTTATATATCTCTTATTCATAATTGTATAACAAAATTCTTTACTTGTAAAACGACATGTATTGTATGTACATACAACATATATGACAAATAACAAATAATTTTGTAATATGATGAAAAAAAAAACGGTTTATACATACACCAACCGCTACTCCTTAAATAAATACTAGCTTTATGTCCGCAGCTTCGCCCGTGTGGGCATATGGAAAGATCTTATTGTCAATTTCATTTCTGTTCCCACTTTCGATTCTGGTTCCGCTACTGTTCATGATTCCAATCCCGATTACGGTCTTAATTCTAATCCCGATCCGACACTCTGTTTCGATTTACGATCCCGATGTCGCTCATGGTTCCAATTTGTACGAAGTCAGGTCAAATATGCTAGTGTCAAAATAAAGTATTGGCTATATCATTTTGGAATAGTGTCTGTACCATTGCATTGTGAAAGAATTTTAATGTTATACAACCGCACTACTTCCCACCGAGGATAACTATATGGGAAGGCTCTATCTACCCGTGAAAATCGAATTAAAATCTACTCATTCGTTTCAAAAATGTGCGCAAACACACAGATAGACAGAGAAACAAATGAAAAAAGAAATTGATAATATAATCGTTGTGTAGGATTATATTACCTTTCTCTTATTGTCCCCTCTCCATTTTTCATACTTACTTACCTTCATTGCATAGACACACCAAATCTTATTATTTTATCATATTTATAAATTTCATAAACAATAACACTATACGAAAATAAAAACATTTGTAAGATCCCCTGAAGTTGAGATATATAAACATTTCATTAAAAAGCAAAATTTCACTTATCATTCAAAACATGTAAAATATTGGAAACAATTGTTGTTTATCTCTGTATATTTAGTTTGAAATAAATTAAAAAACTTACTATGGGATAAAATCAGGTAGCATCCAAGCGTCAGCTCTGGTGATTACGGAACACCATTTCTACAGAAATTGTTACAACACGGAAATTGCGAATCTTGAGAACAAAAACATACTTCTACAGTCTTCGAACGTGAAAGGTCCTTAATGACGATCCGCACAAGGAATTAATTAGGAATATTTCTCCTCATAATATTCGGTTTCCTTTAACGGATTCGCCCGTGACTCCACGGACTAGCGGCTCACAGGCATCCGATTACGTTAACTTAAGACACCGAAGAACAACTTCGGCCGACGCTGATTAGCCTCCTATCGCCGGGCGGCGGCGGCGCGCCAACTTCGCGGGATTGCGTCGGCTTCACAAACACCCTCTAACTACGTCGAGTAAACTAGAATCACTATCGGAAATATGTAGCAGATGCATAGATGGATAAATCAATTTGATACAATTTTTCCTTTCACATATTTTAAACCTTGTTGAACGGGCTTGATAACCCAACGAAAACATTTCATGTAAAATTGATTACCAAAGACTCATGAAGGTTTCACTGTTAAAAAACTATCAGATCTCATGAAGAGACAAGCTCCCGACTCTATGAAGTCTAACTCTATAAGCCTTACATCTCTGTAATGCTCTCCATCAATGCATATAATACCAATAAAGACCAGTAACCCAATTGCTTACCGTAAGTCCATAGGGGTGTCTGCAACGGCCGCGAAACAATCAAACCATAATTTTGCACCAAAATACAGAGTTTGTAGAGTTAGGACTTGTATAGTTAGGGCTTGTAGAGTTAGGACTTGTAGAGTTAGGGCTTGTAGAGTTAGGATCTAGTGACTCTTCATGATATCTCATAATTTTTGACAATGACGTAGCTATCAGTTTATGAAACTTGGCAACCGATTTTATGTCAAATATTTTTGATAGTATTTCATTTATTTTTATGTAGATAAAATCTAGCTTTCATAACAAATAGAAGTACCTATCCATAAGAAATGTTATGTACAGAACTGCATCAGCTATTATAGGGGTTGTGAGGTGAAAGTTACAGATTCTTAATTTTTTTTGTGTTGTTTGTGTATTTGTGATGTGTATTTTAGATATCTAGAACTTCGAAAAGTACTCTAGTTTTGTACACAGATCTGTATCCATCTTTATGGGGGTCAGATTGTGAGAATTTCGGTTTTTTGATTTTTTGTTACTTGTGTGCTAATCCTAGTTAGCACAGTAAAGTACCCTAGAAGTTTTGATGAATGAGTGAATAAGTTAGTGGCAAAATCGACGTATTTCAGATATTAATAAAAGCTTAATGTAAAAGCTAGACGAATGAATCTTGATGTGTTTTATATGTTTGCTAACTATATCTTATGCTGAGAATTTATACTCTCTAATATTATCCAGGCCGAAACTATTAGGGTTTAAAAATACGAAGAGAACTTTCGAGAAAACGTGAATAGTGCTCTGCTTTTTGTGGGCACTCCTTGGCACTGGCGCTACTGTGGCCTCAGATAATATGTCACTTTGTTGTGCTTATACCGATGAATGTCACGAAATTCGTCGAAAATAATTTACTTGTATAAATATTTTAAATTTCAAGATATCATACGAAGCTTATTCTGTACAGAATACGCTTCGTATGACATCTTGGTTGTAATAGAGGAAGCCGAGAAGGATGTGAATCGCTTGACGGTCGTCCTTATTTATGGATAACCACAAATAAGGACTACCACCCGAAATTGCCCATAACAGGGAAGTGACTACAGTCCTTTTAAAAAGACATATGCTTAATCCCGAAAGTTCTAATTATTTGGAAAACAGGATGATCAATGTTCGTTTCACGGTTTTGATGTGAGCTTTAGAAAGTTGTTTTATGAAGTATTCCGGTGAGTGGCAAATTCAAAAAAAAAAAATGAAAAATTATTTTTGTAAAATTCTAATCTATTGGTCCGAATGATTTCGAAATCTCATAAGCTCTACTACTAATAAAACTGCGCTTAATGAGGCAAAATTTATGGAAATCCGTTCATTTTTTATGACGTGAAACGTCTTTAAAATCACAACGAAACATACGAGTATCAGGTTAGAAAAGTGAACCATAACTAAAAGGTCTATATCGTCTGACCTTAATAACTACAAAACTATTAGTTTTAAGAACATGAATCTAATGTTATTATTTAGGTCATGAAGTCAGATTGATGTTATGACTTTGAGTTAGCATCAGAGCCGAACGGGATGGTGGGGGAAGAACACTGCGTATAATGATAGAAATCCGCATTTTCGCTCATTTCTATTTAGTATAACTCACGACTCACATGTGATAGCATGGTGATTTTTTCTTGAGTGTATGGAGTTTATTTGGAACAATCAATTGAAATAAAAATAATTGTAACCGGAACTATAATTATAGCTAACACTAACCAGGATTTGTATAAAAAAAAATATAAAAATTCAATATGTCGGCCTCAGCCCATGCTGTGAGCTGACCAGAAAAGTGGATCAAGGCTATCGTTAGAAAGAAGAGGTTATTGGCTACGCATCGATACCCCAATGCTCGGTACCGACCGAGTAAAACGATTTCGGAAGCGACATAAAGTTGCCACCGAACACTCAGTAGACGACGCCGACTTCGCAAGCAACTCTGCCGCTTCTGTACCTTTTCCATTTAGTGTCTGTTGTGTACTAAAACTTTTAGAATGAATTCAGCTTTGTTTTCATTTCAACTTTTGACATTAAAAGCGTCTCGCTGATGTAGACATTTCACGTTAAACCGTAGGCCGTGTGCCCCGACACAGCCCAACCCGATTTTTTCAAAGACATCATAAGCGAAAAATTAAAAAAGAAATGTTTTCCTTATTAATTTTTATATTTTTCTAAATATCAGTTTTTAAAATAAATTTATTTTTGTACTTATAAAGCCGCGTTGAATATCGCAAGTAACTATGAAATTGATTGAATTGATAAAAGAATTGTACTGAACTTCGCAAGCCCCGTTCAAATCGATTACTTTGTTCCAAAGATATGATTAATAAAATAATAGAGACTTAAAAGTTAGGTAATTTTTATAGACTTAATAATTTCTAAAGATAACGCTCATATTTTGGGATCGAAAATATGTGCAGTGATTTTTCGTGGTTTTCGAACTCAAATGTGATTGCTCAAAACAATGCGCAAAATTTTAGTGTTAGCCTGCGAGGCTTTCTTGCAAATCTGTAAAGATTTCTCTTAAAAATAGGTTTAGCCATTGTTGTACTATGCCTATGAATTGACAGGCGGTGTATTTATATATGAAAAAAAAAAAAAAAAAGGAATATTTATAACCATAAGTAAGTATTTTCGATGGAGGAATAAATCAGAAATCTTTCAATTTATCATTTGAGGCACAAAACATCTTCTTAAGCCGGCTTTATTTTAAAATACGTGTATTCGACCAAGTAAATGGCCACAATCAACATTTAACCAGACCTTTACATTATGTATATTTTAAAGTGCTCATTATGCAAATGCCATCGGCGTCTATTATTTATGAAATTCGAGGAGTGTCTAGCGAAATTACTGCTATTACACGAAATAAGTCTAGGCATTTAATGGCACAGAGATATTGTGTTTTCACTGAAGCGTTTATAGTTTTCAAAACAAATATGAAAAATAATGGAAAAAATATTATTCTAAAAAAATATTAAGCCATAACATTCATTAAATTTATTGAAAAAAATGTCATTTTGTCCAAAAAAACACTCTAAGTGTTGTATTTTTGTCACATCTTCGTAGGTAATATAATTCAATAACCAGAAAATTGCTTATACTGCAATCAATGTATCGTAACTCAAACTAAACTATAACAGAAAAAAATTAACAATAACTGACTATCTAGTGTTTTATGGGGGTCTCGGTAATTTGATGTGTTGTATAAAAGTATTGCTTCTTTTCAAGTAACTACTTGGAAATAAACAGTACAAATTTATGCAATAAATTAAACCACCAAAATAGGAGCCATCTGTTTCAGGAAAACAAATTTTCTAATATAAATTTCTGACAAAATATATCGTAATACTCCACAATTATTATAATTTTAAATAGTATTTCTTTTAAGTATTTAGTACTAGACTTAGAAGAGTATATACCAAATACTTAAGATTGCATTTATATTTTATGATATGGGGACATACCCAAATTACGTGACCCATATTTTACAATTTTGACCTTCGGTGACCAAGCGTAGTATTTGCTAAAACACTTCCCCCTACTTTTCACGTAGTAATTCAAAGTTTTCTTCTAACAGAATGTTAATATAATCAAGGAGAAAAAACTTATTTTAAAATATATAGTAACTTACGTCATACTGCAAATTATAGAATACTATATAAGCGCCCCATTTCTAAATAAGTACATAAACTATCAGTTTTGAATCAGCTGGCGTCCCGGCACATTTGCGTTGCAATCTGTTAGTTTAATTTGAATATATTTCCGAAAAAGCGCGAGAATTCTCAGACTACGTGATGAAGCATTGAGCCCCGCGTGACAAAGCGTGGTATTTTGAAGACCCCGTGAATCGGTCACGTAATATGGGTATGTTCCCTATTTAGAAAATTGATTTTCATATACCATCAAGATTAATAAGTATATGCTTTAAAGTGTTTATTTAAAAAAAAAATAATTAATAATAGATTTTGTTTACGAAAATCTAGTTTAGGGTAATTAAAAAACATTTTTTACATACCGTGTAGTTTCATATGATTCTCATAACCTATCCTTATCGATACAAATAACCTAAATTTTATTACGACGCATTTATTTAAAATTAATAAAAAAATTGATTTTCAACAAAAAAATATTTTAGTCTTTTCACAATATAAGTATTTAATTTGACCTGTATTTGGCTGACGACATATTAAATTATTATCCAATGTATGCATTTTGTAATATTTCTATGATACAATTTTAACACTGGATCGTTCCGTTTTGAACCTTGCTCACTTATTTTTAAAAACGTCAGACTTATTGATCCAAAAGTCGACCCCCTGAAATAAAAACCAGTACCTAACTGAACAACTCATTGAATTATAAAACTGAAAAAACTAAACAAAGTAATATTTAAGAACAAGAAACGCGACCGTGTAAAAAAATATTTTTTGGAAAAGAGGAAAACGAGTTCTGTCTAAATTTTTGCAGGCGGGACAAATGTTTAATCAAAACGTTTCATGGTGCTATTTAAATTAAAGCTTATTTTATTTTCATAGTATTTTAAAGGGATAAACGAACATGCTTGCCATCGGATAGTAGGTGATCACCACCGCCCATAAATACCCGCGACTCCATAGAAGTCTGTCTGTCTTTCATAATGCAATAAGCTCTTTTCTTAAAGATCCTCTTATCATACACGATTGGGAACAACGTGGGCGGTATAACTTATATGATGTACCGTGATATACATTTGAAATTATATATTATTCCAAAGTCCGTACGTGGCAGAAAGTTGCTCACGAAGCCAACGAGAACGCCAGCCACTAAGACGGTGATGATGGTATTTCCAGCAAGCGGAGCAATCATGAAATTTAGTGACGGCACTAAGGTTGAACAGTTCTTCAGATCACTACCCATAGCATATGCGGTAAAATATGCATGGACTACGGCCGTGGTGTGCTAAGCCAACGGCTCGAGCCGGCCGGATATTACGCGGTTGCCGACAAATCGAGACGCTCGGCGTTGGTTGCGGTTTGTCCGTCCGCGCCTACAATACCTCTAAAATTCAAATTACATTCACGTTATAGTTTATTTTGTTATTAACTGAGGTACGTGCCGAAAAATCATTGTATGAGGCATTCGACATCGCCCACATGCAATATTATAAATTGTAAAGCTTTATTTTCGTCATTTTGCCATAAATTCATTGCTACACAGTCGCGTTTTATGTTTTTAATCATTTAGTTATTGCTACAACTTTTAATAACTTTTATTTAATTCTTTGATTAATTTAACTCATGATATCTGGGTAGTTGTGTTTTGAATTTCTCAATTATAACACTTTCATTTTGTTGTAAATAAAAAATAATGTCAATATTGTCAGCGACATATTTGGCGTTTAGCACACGAAAACGTCTTCAATTCAACATTTTAGGTGTGCAGCCGGCCACTTTGTACTGACTGGTATCCTGTATTAATAATTACATATCTGTTTGTAAAAGAAATATGCTAAATTTCATAGCAAAATATTATTTAATATTTTGGTAGGTACCGTTTATATTTATTATAATTACGAACGGATGAGTTTTTATGATTTTCAATATAACTATTACATAATATTATAGAATTAAATAATAGACTTTGTATCGTACTTCATAATTAAGACACTCACTGCAATTACAGAATAGAAGAAATATACAAATAATCATAGGTTGTTCATATAAAAAGAAAACGTATGAAATTGAATACATAAAGCTTTTACATAAGAAAATAACTTCAAGTAAAAAATTCCCGAGTCACAAATTAAAATGGATTCTCAGGTAATTTTTCCATGACCTCTGTCGGAATTTAAACAAATGATTCTCTAGATAAAAAAAAAGTCATTCGCAATGATTCATTGGACGGTTTTTATCACGGGGTGGCGCTGGAATTTGATTTAGACTTCAACATATTAGCTATAGATATCTGCTTTCATTTCGTATTGCAAAAGATTAAAAAATCCGAATGGGTGTGCGTCGGATGCTCACGATTCATATTCGGTACCCTAATATTTATTTTAACGAACGTAAGTAATCAGTTTTGATGTGAGTGATTAAAAAAATGTTTTGTAATTTTAAATATATTAAGAACATATATTAAGAACAGTTTGCTGAATGGAGGTTGATTTTCTACGTTTTATATTAGGGAAGTTTTTATTGTCACTCCGATTTTGCAAAATGACGATTTCATCCGATGCCAATGTTGTGATCCTAGGAGGCGTTGATGGCCATTTTCAAGATGATTATTACAACGCTCCTTTGTACTACGACCTTTAAATGCCAATTAGCTATGTACTCATTTAATCTAACCCGAAGGTTAGGACGTCTTTTCAAATTTACTTTTCCATTGCAAGTGTCATAATATTTTTTTTGTAGTTGGTACCAGATCATTCATTTTCATATATTTTTTATATTTCAATTTTAATAGTTTCTCAAGCAAAACAATATTTATAAAACTATCATTTTATTTTAATACATTATGAAATTATATTATGCAACCCTATGCGTATCTGAATATAAAAGGATCTATGAAAGAAATATGTTTATTTCTTCCATAGATCCTTTTGATTCTCTAATAGAATTAGACTTAAACAATAACATAACATAATTATGACCGATTGCTTTACTGATTTAATTTCTTACCGATGATATATTTTCGGGTTTATTACTAAACCAATTTTTAAATCTCTGGTTTTTAAATGAATTATGAGAAATCTATGTAATCTATGTGAACAACTCTGAATACTGAACGATTTTCTAGTAAAACAGTATCATTATTTATTGAATTGGTATGTCAAGTTTTATTAATATTACCGCTGAAGCACGCTGTCCCACAATCTTTTTTTGGTTTAGGTTGGGGAGCTCGCCCTTGAGCCTTTCACGCTGGATCAGTAAGGATTGGGGGCTGCTAACGAACATTGTCGTCGACGCATGACCACATCCAGAACCGATAGCTTAATATGCTGTCCAAGTGACGGAGCGCGTGATATAATTCGACTCAGGTTAAAAGCATTACTCAACTCACCCATGGTCAGGAACGATCGTAATATCTCCTGGTTCTAAGGCAGCATATATAACTAGGGATCTGCTATCGCGCTATTGAGTTGTTTAGGCCGATATCAGTCAAGAAAACTGAAGTGTCATATCTGAATATAACAGAGGGTTAGACATTGATATGAATAATTGCATGCGATGATGCGTCAATAATGCGACGACAACGTCTGCGGCTGACGGTCTAATGTTGCTCTACGAATTGTTTAACTTTATTTAAATTAAAATTATTTGCTCAGTTCACTGGTACTTAAAATCGAACCCGGTACTTTCTGGTTTGAAGCGCTCTTAACCGTTGAGCTATCGTCGCTTTGAGTACGAGGTCTTCAATATGTGATTTATTGAATACGAGCTTGTACACAACTCGACTATTGGCATTTATCTATAATAATATATTATCACAATACACAAACATTTGTTATGCATGTGTGAGATAGCTTAGTTTCACAAAATACAGTCGGTAAGAGTAGCACAAAAGTGGTTCAAGCGTTTTCAGTCATGTAATTTTGATGTCAAAGATGAACCTCGCTCTGGTCGACCTGTTACGGATAAAGTCAATGCCATTTTGGAAAAAGTAGAGCAAGATCAGCATATTAATTCTTACGACATAGCTGAATAACTGGGAGTTGATCACAAAAGAGTTTTGTTCCATTTCTAAAAATCTGGATCTACAAAAAATTTCAATACTTGGATCCCACACGAGTTCACTGAAAGAAATCTACTGAATCATGTACAGATTTGCGATTCTCTATTGAAAAGCAATGAAACCGAACCGTTTTTAAAAAGCTTGATCATTGGTGAAGAAGAATGATGTACCTACGACAAAAATGAGCGCAAAAGATCATGGTCAAAAGGCAATAAGCTCCACAGACTACAGCGAAACCCGAACTAACTCAAAATAAATTGATGCTATGTGTATAGTGGGATTGGAAAGGCATTATTTATTACGAACTTTTACCGCCGGGCAAAACCATCAATTCGGGTCTCCACTGCCAACAGCTGATGAGGCTCGAGCAAGAAGTAGAGAATAAACGGCCGGAATCCATGAACAGAAAGGGTGTGATTTTACACCATGATAACGCTAGACCACAAACTTCTTTAGCCACTCAGCAAATATTGAGAGAGTATGATTGTAAAGTGTTAATGCATACACCATATGCCTTTGGCCTTACACCCTCAGATTTTCATTTATTTCGGTCTCTTCAAAATTCTTTATGTATTGTTAGGTTAACATCGAAAAAGAATTGACAAAACTACTTGTCGCAGTTTTTTGATCAGAAGTTCCAAAATTTCTGAGCAATAGGATTATAATACTATTTACTAATAATACTAATGGCAACAAGTTGTTGAACAAAATGGCATATATATTATAGTTAAATGTTAATAAAATATGATGAAAAATTATCTTGAATTTATATATAAAATATGAAGAAACTTATTCGACGACGATATATGTTCATATGTCGGAATTACTATTAATAATAATAGATAAGCATTAATTGTATTTTATGTAAGTATTGGAACGTGAGGGAACGAATGGTAGGCTTCACTACGTCATCTTAATGGTTGGATAAACTTTTTAAAATAGAATTTATTTTTTACAGAATTACATTCATGTTTGTTTGAACGTCAAGTTGAATAAAATGTTTATATTAAAACATGTTAGCCAACTTCGCTGTCGAAATCTTTTCTCAACACTGAAATCGTTTAATCCACAAGGGTACACAATTCATATAACTGAATCAAATTTAAAGTCGACAGCCGTAGCATTTTTGAATAAAAATGACAAACAGACTCATACACAGACAGACTCCATAGCGTCATCATAAGTGGTTCATTTATACCTTTCAATTATGGTATTCTAAGAAAAAATAATAATTTATGTGATATTGTTATATATTATGTACAAATAGATGAACGAACTAGATATTTTGCTAATGAAAGCAAAATTACCATAATCATACATCCTTTCCCAGCGGTATACTTGGTAACGGAATACTTGAACGTAGCGAGTTGCTTTCCAATCAAAACGTAACAGGTTTTAATTCTGACCAGGGCGGACTGAATAAATGATTAAGGGCGAATTGAACAAGCGAGTTTTTAACATAAATTAAATTAAACTATTTGTTTAGTGCCTTGAAAGTTGCTTCATAATGATCGATAACGGTCGCCGACCAGCACCATACCAGAAAGGCTAATGGCACTTGAGGGTAACGAAAATATGACTTTGACACAACACAACTGACTGACGTTTTATGTTACTCAAACTTATATGATTTATTATGAAAATGTGCTTACATGACAAATAGATTAACTAAAAATCATAATATATTGTCCGGTACGTTAATTATGTTGGAAGTGTTTACATATTCCATAATAAAGTCAAATAAATTGAGTGTAACGCCGAGATAAATGTATTTAACCCTTAAATCGTTGCGGAAGTGATTGGGTCCGTGCACGTCGCTGATAAGCCCGCGTTCCGTCACTGTGTGTATGCCAAAACTTCGCCGAAAGCGCGCCCTGCTCTAATCCCTTTATATTTAAGCACCCTTTATGAGTCCAAGTCACGATATAAAATGGCGAAAGGGCGTGCTTACTCCGCGCAAAGAGAGTTCTGTAATATTTTTTTAGCTTTTGTTCACTTTTCTTATTTGTCAGTTTCGAAAATTGTAACTTCCAGAGACTAGAAAACAAAACACATATATCAATAAACCGTTCAAATCCGTCATAGATCAAGATTTATAGGTCATCTGTTTTGTTTTTACAGATATCACAAACTGTGAAGTAGATTTCAATGAACTAAATTAATTATCTTGTCGTTAAGTATACGATTATTCTAATAACTCTTATAGGCACTTATCATATGTAAATAAAATCAGTATAAAAAACACACGTAACATATTTATTTTGAAGTATGAACTCACAGCTATTTCTTTGTCAGAGGCTTAGAGAGATGTCCACTTGTTACTGTTACGATATTTGTGTACGCACGCGCGTACGCATATATGTACGATTTCTTTCAAACTTTTTAGGCGTCGATGGATTTTTTAATTCGATACTGAGTAGGGATTTCCTCTAAGAAAACGATATTGGACTAAATTTTTCCCATTTTCAAGTCGGCCCGATGGGCGTTGGAAGTATCGCGTATCTGCAAAGATTCTGGTACGTTTTCTCCGATATACAGGCTTCATCACAATGTCTTTCTTAAATTTTAGGTTTTAAAATCTATAAGACTAGGAAAAACATTCGGCGATACAGGCTTGCCGTTTCGGCCCGCGTGTCGTACGTCGCGCGCCACTAGCGGACTCGCGTTACGCTAACACTGTTTACAATACATGCAAATTTAGACTCTTATTTACTTTATTCACTGGATTTATTGGTGTTTTTCAATTTGAGGCGTTCCGTTAGAAGATGCTTCTGTTTCATTAAATATAATGAACGGACGTTATCCGCGGTTTCATACGCCTGAACGTAGAAAAAAATAGGTTTTGTTTTTTGTCCCTATTTTTCTAATATCGGTTCCACCTTCGATTCTACATTCCAGTTCCGTTTCCAGATTTAATCTTTATTATATTCACAGTTACCGCTATGATTCTAAGATCTTCCGACCTCGGTATCAATTTAATTTTCGATTTCAATAAAAATTTTATTCTAGATTCTGTTCCCACTACGCTTATTGTTCCGATGTCGGTTGTAATCTCTCTTTCAGCCATCAAATCTCATCAGCTTATAGTATTTTCAATCAATTACAATTTTTAAGTTGACAGCACCGCCTAATAAAAATTGCTTAAAGTACTCTCTATTCTAAGCCTCTCCAGTGTATAGCACAATAGTACGATCGGTATTCAAAGATATAAATGACATATAATCATCCATATATAACATATAAACCAACGACTTCTATACATGACAATACACTTGCTTTAAGCGATTACAAATTCGGTATTCGTCGGTCATTGACAGCGTCTATGAACACAGGATTTTCGTATTACCTTCGCGATCTGAATCAAACATGCGAGGAATTCGAAAAAAAAACCTTGTTCAATTCTTTCCGAGTGAAACGTAAATGTTTTACAAGCGCGAGCCGTTACCCGGCCGGCGGCGTGCGGGCGCGCCCGGCGCGGACAGGTGGGCGCGCCGCCCGCCCCAAGCGTGAATTATTTCGGCGGGACCGCGGCTTTTGTGCGCATCATTACGGCGTATTGTGATTCGGGGTCGCCGGGCCCCTTGGTGTATCTAAGCCTTAAATTGTGTTTGGAACAGTAAACGAACAGCCCCTTTCGGTTTGGACGGGAAAAAATAAGTTACACATGTTTATTTCGGGTATAAGGGCGATATAAAATCTATATCAAAATATAGCACTATTATTATATTTGCCAACGAAATAATTATCCACGTAAAAAGATAAGTTGTCTGTACTGATGTGCGTGTACATCTTATTATTGCATATTAATGTTATGGAAAGCCAACATTTATTTTTTTTATGTTAGGAGTAAATATCTGAAAGTACCGAAACGATTTTGAAAATTCTATCAATAACTTCAACCTGTACTATTCATTGCAGCCCATCCTTTCATTTATTTGTTTTTTATATTTACCAAGGTACATTGCGATATATTCAGTAGTTTCTTATTCAACGGTTACAAGCATACATATTGAAATATATACTTTGATTTATATAGTTACAGATGTTTTAGGTACAAGGATAGACAAAACAATTTTTATTCTACTTTCATTGTAAGTTAAACTTTATTTCTTTTCTTACTTCTGTTTACGAGACCACAAACAGATATATATTAAAAATATATTCCTAATTAGGAATTAGGAATAATTCAAGTATCTAATTAGATACTTGAATAAACACTATAATAATTATTGTGGGTGAACAATAGAATACGATATAGAAAAATTCAAAAAGGACTGAATAAAAACCGTCCCAAAAACCTATTTAAATAATTGTTTAAACAGATTTTAAAAACAACTAATTAGTTGTTTTTTGAGTAGGTTTGGAATAGTAAGATAAATTATATTATTTACAATTGTGTCCCCTTACAAAAAGAAGTTCTTCTTTTTGAATCAATATTTCACATACTTATTTATAGGTCATATGTTCTTTTACCTTGCTTTAAGTAAAACCGACTCCAAAAACAATCAATTAATTGTTTTTCGAGTCTGTTTAAATAATAATTTAAATAGGTACTTGAAAGCAGTTTTTATTTCTGAATTGATTATTTCAAATTTCTTAGTTATCGAGACATTATAACTTTATAATTCATTTAGCTACTTTGTATGTGGATTAAGCCATGGTTAATAAAAATAGCCAGGCATCTCCTATATTTTTGTACAGAGCAAATGAAAAAGTAGTTCCGACCCCGAATTTTTGTCCACTGGTTTTTTGCCATACCAGGGATCTTACATTTTTCATTGGAGTGTAATTGACAAATTATTTTTATACAAACTACATCAGTATACTTAATCGTTACAATATAAAAGTTCTACAATTTCACATTGTCATTCATGACCACATTAAACTAATTCACCCCATTTCTACTGTTATCCTCAAAGAGTTCCGATATAACAAGAACCTAATATTGTCACGTTGGAATTGCATAAACTATTTAAAATATATAAGTAGATTATATAATTATAAGTAATTAATATTAATTCTGTATATATTAGGTTTCACTAATAGCCATTAAAAAATAGTTTCTGGCGACAAATCGTAGTATTATCCCCTAACTCCTAACCGTTAAGGAGCGCTATGGCTTCCACTATTACTTCAGCAGCATGAGAAGTTGTCGTCTCATGCTTCTGAGGTAAAAACCATAAACCAGAGACAAAAACTTGGACTATTAAAGAAAGTAACTCAGACACATTACAGGGTTGACTGGGTACGGTTGAAACAAAACAACTATCTTGCGAATGATTACGAGGAGAGTGCGGTGCGCAGGGGGGAGAACGAAGCGGACGACAGATCCGAACACGTATCTTAATGCTGCGACCTTCCCCGCTCGGTATGGTTGTGTACAGGAGACCGTATTGTATTTTGGTACCTAAAAGTAAGTATTCCTCTTATTAGATTTATTATATTATTATATGTTCTGTTCAAGCGAAAATATTGAGTATGTGTTTGTGATTTTTATGAAAGTTTTAGATTATGTAATTTCAATTAGTGTTGATGTGTTATTATTGCAATCATTTTCTTAAACTGTCTTTCACTAATGGTGAGGTTGGGGACGGTCAAAACAATTTTTATGGGTACGGTTGGAATAGAAAATTTTTTTTTTTTTTCTTGATTTCTAGATGCCAAGAGTTCGCGTAAAAAAGACTTTCAGAGGACAGAGTAACTTGTCGAGGTACAAAAATACATTTGAGGAGGTCGAAGCTGAAGATTCACTACGAAAAGCGGCGGACAAGCGTGGAACAAACCACTGTTCTCTCCTCAGATATTTACGAAAGCGACATGCGTCAAGTCAATCTCAGAGAACAGATTCGGATGAAAGTCTATTCATTGCACCAGTTGTAAACAACGGGATAACGAAAACTGCACAGAATATGGTTTTAGCTATGTTTGCCACATTTGAGACTCGGATTGATCCCTGCGCTAAATATTTATTTTATTGAAGAAACGGCTCTTTTTGGTTTATTCTTAAATTTATTATCGTTTAGTTTGCTTTGTTTTAAAGAATACTATTGATTTTTATTATTTTGTTAATTGCATTAATTCTTTATTAGTCGTCAAACGCTGATTGAAAATATCGTTATTAATGTTAAAAACTTGAAGATTGTTTAATGTTGTCATACGGTGCCATAATTATGATTGTAATTAGAATTTAAATCAAATAAAATAGTTAAAATATTATATTTTGTATTTTTTCCATGCGTTTCAACTGATCCCAATCGCTGTTTCAACCGCCCCTGGCATGTGGACGATTGATACAATCTTTTTTTTTAGTTTTTAATAAATCTAAAAATAGCACCCTAGGAACTAAAATGGTACAGGCTTTTCGCAGTTAGAAACACGCTCTTGAATTTGATATATCATCACCATCACTAGGTTTATAAACAACAATACCATGAACGATAAAAGCCAAATCGTTTAAACAGTATCCAGTCTACCCTACTTCCGTATAATATTTGAGGGTTTCCCTCGATTTCCCTGAAATTTCATTATCAGATTCTGACTAGATGACTATTGGACCACCTCGGGAGTATAACACTTTCAAACAAATGAAATTCTAAATCGGTCCACAATTGACGAAATTATCTCTGAACATACATAATACATAAAAAAAATACATACAGACGAACATAGAACCTCCTCCTTTTTTGAAGTCGGATTAAAATAATAGTATTCCACACCAGTGAAGATGGTCACATTATCGAGTTAACGAACGAATGCCATTGAAAATTAGATTAGGATAGGAATTGGGAATAAACGCAACAAATCAAGAGCGAGACCGTAATAAAAATCGAGTGCAGGAATATGACTGCGATTCAGAACGACATTAGACTCGGGACAGATAGTGGAATAAAATGAAATAAAGAACAAGAGTGGGATCAGTGTCGTGTTATATAGAGAGATAGCTCGGTATGAAAGATATAAAGTATTGCTATGAGTATGGAACTTTAATTGCGCGAGTTCCATTCGCTCTTGGTGGTTAAAAAAATTTGTGCCAAAAGTAATAACACATTTGAAACCTTTTTTTTTTTCAGTTTATTAGGGTGTTTTGTATTAAACAAGGATATACTGATGACTTCGTATTTATTTGTCAAATATACGGAACCGTGAAATATAATTATAGTATAGTCCCAACATATCATATATTTCAATTTTATAAATTTTTTGTGCGATTAAATTGAACTCTCAAATCAATCAAATAAATAAATTTCAGTTCACCAATTGATTGAATTCGGTAATTAAATTTGTGATCATGGAAAATCATAAATATCCATTACGCAAGTATCGAAAATAAATTGTTCCGTCACTTGCATTCCGCGGGCCGATGCACCGCCTCGGGCGATGCCAAATCGATTCTGAAGTGAACTCGATTCATATCGTGGAAGCGCTTCCATTCGTACCAGAATTAAATTTTTAAGCCGGTGACTCAATTTAACATGTATTTGCATCAAATTGAAATAGAGTTTCAACATGAATAAAACAGAAGTATATAAATACATAACAAAATAAAAAATATACAACAGAAATAGAAGCAGAAATAAAACAAATTGTACTAATGTCTATTTGAATAAGAAATGGATGCTCTTAGATTGAAAAAATAAATCATTCAGGCATTTTTCTAGTTATTGCTTAGGTATTATTAAATATGTGAGCCATATTTCTTTTGCTACTCATAATTTCAAAGCCGAATTTCATTTGAGTCCCAAAATAAACGAAACAAATTTTGTCTGCGATTTTTCTAACGCAGTTTTTCTAAAACTTTTTTCTTGTTTACATTTTTTATCACCCCACCTCCGAGGTACTCCCTCCCACAATCTTTTTGTATCAAATCGAGGTACCCTAAGCAGTCCTCTATGCTGGTGAAGTGCGGCTTGGGGGCAGATAACGACCGTTGTCCCCAACGTGATGATAGCTTTCGAACCAACCGCTTAGCGTGCCCTCCGAGGCACAGATAAAGTGCTTTAATTTGACTTAAGTAAAAAATTAATTTGTTATTCCGTAGTCAGAAACGAACCCGGTAACGTCTAGGTCGAAGTTGATGCACGCAACCACTAATCCAACACCCCCCTTGATTATTTTAACGGACAGGTGTTTTGGTGTCCGTTTTTTATAAAATCTCAAAACTTCGCAACACACCGTGCCGCTAGTGTATTGGCCGGTTTCTTGTATAACGTAAGCTTATATAAAATTCATATAGTGTGTGAAATTGCGCCATTTATTAAATTAATGTTGCGCTTTATAACGGCGAGCGACATCTGGAGTTACGATTATAACACGATGTAACAAAAAGCGTTCGTCATTGCTGTTGCATTGTTTCTTGTTATCACTTTTTAACGCAGTTCATTAATGTGCTTCCCTGAGCTTTCATTTACTGCTTCCTCTTGACTTCACCGACAATCCTCTACTTATCTAAAAATGATTATTAAAAAGTGCTAATGATCGTTCGATTAACTTTTATCTATAAAAGAAAATAAAAATGCCATTGCAGATTTTGATGAAACTTGTCGAACAATTAAAACTAGATGTTTTGGTATTTTTATCAATCTCACAAAATATACTGATATTTTTTTGCTATGATTCAACTTAAGTTTTATTTTAGTTTAACAAAAATCTGAAGAAAAATTATTACATAATAGGTCGGGTCGTACAAGTAAAAAGTTACAGTGCAATATCTTTGGTTGTGCTGTTTGTTTCTGGCTAGTTTTGATATTATTAAATATATAACATTTAAAAAAAAGAATGATAAAAATTTAACGTAGAAATTCAATACATTTTTATGTTTTATTACAAAAAATAGAAAAATGCATCACAAGCCGCGAAAAGGATTTGTGACGTATATGGACCTAAGTTTAAGGTCCAAGAATATTCAGTCCGGTAATTTTGATGTCAAAGATGAATCTCGCTTTGGTCTGGGCTGGGATTTCCATAAAACAGTTTTAATCTATTTTAAAAAGATGGATACACAAAGAAGCTCGATACTTCTCTCCCACACAATCTCACTGCACTGAAAGAAATCTAATGAACCGTGTACTCGTTTGCAAATCTCTATTGAAACGTAATGAAACCGAACCGTTTTCGAAATGATTAATCACTGTTAATGAAAAATGTATTACCTGTGATGATAATGAGCGAAAAAGGTCATAGACAAAAAGCAAGCGAGCTCTATAGACTATACGAAATCAGGAGTAACTCGCTATAAGTTGATGCTATGTGTATGATGGGATTGGACGACCATTGTTCATTATGAGCTTTTACCACCGACCAAACCATCCAATTTAGGATCTCTATTACCAACAGCTGATGAGACTCAAACAAGAAGTAGAGAAAAACAGCCGGAATTGATCAACAGAAAGGGTGTGGTTTTTTTTCCATAATAACGTCAGATCAAACACATATTTAGCCACTTAGCAAATATTGAAAGACTTTGATTGGGAAGTGTTAATACATCCACCATATAGCTCTGACCTTGCACTATTAGATTTTCACCTGTTTCAGTCTCTTCAGAATTCTTTAGACAGTGTTAGGTTAACATCAAGAGATGATTCTCAAAACTACTTGCCGCAGGTTTTTGATCAGAAGTCCACAAATTTGTACAGCTGTGGATTTATGTCACTACCTACAAAATGGCAACGAGTTGTTGAACAAGACGGCATATATATTATAATTAACTGTTAATAAAATATGATCAAAAATTATCTTGAATTTATATATAAAACACAAAAAAAATTTCCCCTACCTTATATAAAATTAGCATTTTTTATAGTGAGTAAGTACATAAACTTGAATATAAATATCAATCATAAACAACTCATAAACGAGCTGCATTGTAAACTCGCCCGCTACAAGGCTTTTCTCCGTAAACGTCCGTTTCATAGTTTTCCAATAGCATACGGAAATTATGGAATCGTAGCTTGAAAGCACTTCGTAAGCGCTACATAAATCAATTGTTAGCGCTTTATGCTGTTTACGTCCGGACGTTTGCGCGCACACTCGATGTATATTACGATTACAGGGTTGATTTAAATGGATCGCGGTGTTGTATTTATTATTACAACCGCTCCGCTCGTCTCATTTATTTAATCAAATAAATCACTTTTATTTTCGTTTGTAACTCTGATGATATACCGATTATTATTTCTGTCCTATATTATTTGTATAGAATTGTTTTGTTTTATTTATGATAATATAATGTGCCATAGGTGTTCGATTAATGTTTATGCTAATCTATCAGTTAATTTTTGGTACGTATTTTTTATTAGTATTTTGTTAAAGTGTAATGTCGTTTATTTTTGTATATTTATTAATTGTCCGTTTACCATGAGTAATGCAATAGTAATTTAAAGCAAGGGAAACGAAAACCTTAAAAAGTAAAATAGGCAAAATTTACGCAAAAACCCTCCGACTATGATAATATTTTGTAATGGAATTTTTTTAAGCACGGCTCAACAGTAACTCAATTTTTTTCTTGACCGAAAGTCAATCAGGAACATTCATAGTTCGTTTACGTTATTTCCGCATCTATAATTGAAATTTCGAGCCCAGATAAAAATATCAAATTAAAAGTGGCTAATATTTGTATTTCATTCATAATAAATTTATTAATAACTAGTTGTGCCGGCAGTCCGCCCCGGATAGACATAGAAGAATCCCTCTATTAATTTATGAAACCATATCTCTTTTAATGATGTTCGTTGATAATTACTTCAATAATTCCTATCTGAGTAGGCGACTTCGCCCGGGTGGACATAAAATAAATTTTGTGCAGTGATGTTTATATGCTGTAAATTTATCTTGCAGTAATATCTGTCACAAATCCAAACTAAAAAATTCACTTCAATCATGTGTAAATGTTACAAAGCACTCACATGTTTTCTTATGAAAATTCATAATTATTATTTATCGCCGAATTTTTTCACGGCTAATTTCTGAAGATCGTTATGTTGCATAACTTGAATTCAGTTGGTTTCACAGTCGCTATAGTTCACAGAGTGCCTTCGTGTAGTAAGCTATAGTCGACAGGAGTTTAATAAATTAAAATCACCGAATTCATTGTACTCAATTTCTGGGTTGATTTCTAAACGTTTTAAAGTCCAACTGGACACTAGTCAAAAGTATACGGTTGGCTTGCATGCTAAATGCTGAAAAAACTTTTGTTAACTTGGGCTATTCATTTTTTATATAATAAAAAATTGATTTTTATTGGATTTTGGAATAATCGAGGGACTTCTTAAGATTCGATGTTATAAATGATGAGTGATATATTTTAAAACTTAATCTCTGTTGAATATTTTCGAATTCAAAGGCTACAGCGAATTGCGATGGTTGGAAATTTCTATATTACAATTATTCAAGATGTACAGAAAAAACAAAGAATTCGTGTCTAGTACTATTAAATATACCCTGGATGACCACCTCTTTCATTTCTTTTTAATTTAAATTTATCGACGCGCGCAGTGATTGCGAAAAGTATATCGGAAGTTTTTAGATTGCTACTCCTGCGTGAGAGAGGGAAAGACAGGCAATGTAGAAAAGTAGCAGGAGATTCTTCTCCTGCTACTTTTCTACATTGTCTACAACAGCGATGGAGTTTGTATCGACACTGTAATGCAAAAATATCAACTCAAAACGACGTAACCATACCATCCTCGTTCTTGAAGAATGGCATGGTCTTTCGTTTCAAATATAAATTGTAACTGATCAAATTAATGCTTCATTTAGAAGCGGCATGAAAAAAAGAAATTCACATCATACTATTAAATACCGTAACAAATTCAAACGTAAATCGACCAAATCGACTGCAGTTAATCGAACTCGAGTAAGTCTAATGCCCCGCGATCAATATTGTTTAAGTTGCTATTAAGAACGACACTTACAACAGCGGAGTTGCTAAGTTAGTTCGGCCAAGCGTAAGGTGGGAGATAATGTATCTGTAAGTTGCCGGCAATAGCGATCCTTTCCGATACATTTGCCTTGACTTATGATACTCCAGCTCGGCGTATGCGCCGAGTGATCCTACACTCGTATAGTTTTTACTCGGGTTATCGCATGACTATATATTGAACAAAATACTTTGTTTTACTTTCCGATATTGAGAGACGAAATTAGAAATTCTAATGTAACACGTATTTCCTGAGTGTAACACGTATTTCCTGAGTAATAAAATGTTCTAAGTAAATTATTTATTCTGAACATCGAAGCGTATTTTTGCGTAACGTTTTTTGATTTGCACAAATCGCCTAAGATTTTTTATTGAGCATTCAACTCTTGAGACTTGAATTTTTAACTTTTTCGAGGACAAGGAATATGCTTTAAATATTCCGAAACAACGCCAAGTTGCATCAAAATCCGTTTACTGGATTTCTAGTAAATCTGCGTAAATAAAAAAAATGAATAAAATAAGAATTAGAGTTAATTTCGACAAACCATCTTGAAGATTACATATTGATTTTTTAATTCTAGCTTACGATTATACGTCTATAATTCTGCAGCCTTAGCCTTAGTAGGTATACGTCACAGTTTTATACATACATGACGTTGATTTCCATTTTACTATTCATAGTAAAACATAGATAGCCGGATGGCGGTCGGACAAACAGACGGATTGAAGCTTAATATCAGTAATATTCAAACATTTTAATATTCGTATATTATTAAATACTAATTAATATCCCAATTTACTTTATACCTGCTCCCGAAATCATAAAAGATTTCAAGTTATATTCTTGAAAAAATTATAGTTGTATAATGATCTTAATTGGAAATAAAGCATAAAATGGTATAATATACTCAGTTACTGCTCATTAAGTGATTTTATCGTGTAACTCATATATGGAAAAGGTTTCGAAAAAGGTGAAATCGTTTTTAATATACAGATTTAAAGTTTTTTTTTTATGTTAAAAGACAAACTATTTTATTTCTTCGAAAATAATTAAATTAATTAAGCAATTTCTGTAGGTCGATATGTTGTAGTATGATTATTTGTATAACAAAATTGTTTTTCAACGAAATCGGAAAATCCGTAATGGATGGCTATATTAAAAAAAAAAACATAAAGTCAAAATATCGTAGCGTGCTAAAGAAGTCCTGTCACAGTTACAAACTTATTTTCTAAAGCTATCTATACACTTGCGTATATATTCAATAGGAGATTTTTGTTGGCCAAAAAAATTTATTTATTTACATTTACACATACACACAATAATAATACGTATTATTAAGGTAATGATAATAAGAAACACATTGCAATATATAATATTGTAAGCGATGAAGGAGGAATGAGCAATGCTACGAATGAAAAGTAAACAGGTAATTTCATTTCAATGACTTTTTAATACAAATGAAAACTACTTGCTCCGCCTTTCAAGGAACATACTAGGTCGTCGGTTTCGATCGTGATACACAACAGCATCATTGTATTAATAAATTAAAATATACCGCCACGTAACAATGATAAGGTGCACCGGTAAATTGAACAACCGTTAGAATTTTCAAAAGTGCTTGATTAAACTTTAAAAGTAACCAACACGGATCGGATCCTTGAGCGATTATTTGATCCTGAAATGCTTTTGACAAAAAAAAAAAAACACCAAGTGTATTGGCACAGCGACAGCGAACATTAAAGGCATGAAGAAAGCATTAAAGCGTAACAAACACGATGCATTCCATTGTTCGCAGCGCTGGCGCGGCATTGTCTCACGAGACATTGTCTCATCACGCATAGACATTGTAAAATATTTTTCGTTTTCGTTATCTATCATAGCTGTAGCTACTACAACATATTCAATTAAATGGCCAACCGAGCTTTGATCGCCATTCTTCGAGTCCGCCGTGGTAATATGGTGATTTCCTGACAGAAAACTTGCTATGCTCATATCCATACAGTACATACATAGTATGCGAAATTTACCTGCTACCTAGTTTCACTTTAGTAATATTCCGTAGTACCTTTTATTTAATTTGTATCACATAGTGGTATCTGTTGTTGATAACACTACGTTAAGCCCATTGGTGCATCGACTTTACATCCAGCACCATAGCAACAATGCGATTGTCTCAAACTTCACCAAATGGCTCTAACGCTTAAAAAAATTAAAAAAACGTCAATACACACTTGAAGAGCAAAATATTATCAAAGTACACACTTTTATCCAAATCGTTGATCATCGAAAATTTTTCATTTAAAATAATAAGATATCGCGGAAGTAGCATTTTTAAAGTTCTACAATCAGCTGTCAAACTTCTACAGTTTATGGTTACAAAAATATTTGTATTTTATGTCACAATTCAAGTCATCTAATCGAGCTTTTACAAGTCAATTTCTCTAACCAAAAGAAGATAAACGCAATATAATTCAAGAACGTCACAGGACAATTTCATTAGCAGTGTAATATTTTTAATAAATTGTGGTTCTAGCATGCGGTATCGTGATTCGCATACCAAAAATCCTACGAGAAGGGCGGTACATTGACTCGGTACTCATAACAAACTAGTTCTGTCTGAGTGAATTTAATCCTAACTGCACCCTATCATCCGATGCATTTTAGATGATTTAATTGTGGAATTATTTATTTTATAAATAAGTGTTACCACATGCGCTTTGAGAATAATCATGGAGGTCTTATTTTCTGCCCATATACTACATGCCCATCAATTATTGTATGAATTTTCACCCATAGCGACAACATGGTAACCCAAATGTCTCGTTACTCTGAGAGATTTGGCCTAGTATCGTTCACATACTTGTAAAAATTTAATAATTACGTTATTTTAATATGAATTCTACCTTCAAATTTTGATGGAATTTATGTAAGAACACCTCTAAAGTATATAATTTATGCATAAAAAAAACCGTTAAAATCATGGCATGGTATAGAATTATACGTTCTTTTGTCGTACACATGCGTATACTTATTGAAGACTTTGATGAATTTGTCATGGATACCATAATCAAAACTTGACTACATTTAAAAGTTACCATTTCTAAAGTACTTCCTATGAAATAAACATAAGTAAATAAGAATAAAAGATTCCGATAAATTGAGAATATTCTCTTTTTTTTTTGAAGTCTTTTAAAATACCAATCTTCGCTGTGATTCAGAAAAATCAATAATTTTTAATCAGCTGCCATAAAGTTTATATTATTTTCAGAGAACAATTAAAAGAGTTTACGACTATAGTTTTTATATAAATTTCTAATAACTCTTGTTAAACTAAAATAAATATGGCTACAATGATCGGTGAAAGGTCAGCATAATGTGTGATAATCACCTTTTTGAAAGTCGCTAATTACCCTAAAGCGATTAACACCATCACCATGCTATATACATCATGCTAAATAATATATTAATACTTAATATACGCATAATTTTATTTAGGATTGTGAATCCGCGGAGAAGACCAACTAAAAAGTTTTGAGAAAATTAAGTATTTAAAAAAAAAAACTTAACAATATTATACAAATTAAATGCGTAAAGAAAATAAAGAAATGGGTAAATTTTTAAAATGACGTCGGTGAAAACTCTGTTCGAAGTGTACGAGTATTAAAATTTAATTTTCAAAATTCATCAACCAAAATGTCAATTATTATAACCTTTAAAGTTTAGTACATTCATGGATTCTGAGTCTGTGAAGGCCGGTTTTGTGATATCGTACACGATTTAGATAAATATTAAACAAAGCAATGTCTCCTTGTTACATCCCGCCTCCAGTCGTGTACGTTTCCAGGAAATAACACCGATACAAAAGCATTGCGATGAGAGACGTTACTGGAACAAACTGTATGCATTCCTTTGTCGTTGTTATGAAAGACCGCCTTCTGCGGTAGCTTTGTTGCGAGAGCTCCTAACATGGCGGCGCTCGCGTTAAATGAAGAGATGCGATCGTTCGCGGACGATAATTCTCGGTCTTATTGTGTTCGTGGCTTTTTATTGGAAGCGATAACTGTGGCGTTATTAGAATATTGGACTGTTGGATGTTGAACTGGTTGCTTTTGGAGTCAAATGGTACTCTGGCTGCAAATTCTGAGACTGGATATATCTTATTATTTTAGGTGACCATTTTTGTGTGTGTATAAATTTATACATTGGTATCTCGTAAAGGGCTCTAACGATTTGTATGAACGTTTGCAGTGTGATAGCGGTGTGCTTTTTAAATTTATTTATGGAGGGGTTTTTTCTGCAAAAAAACGGTTTTCTCATCCATCTCCAGAATTTAAGGTTATTGCCTTATTGCTATGCTACTGGATGTAGTGCTGATAAACCAGTGGACTTAACGTAATATTTTCAACAACAGACGACAATACATGACAACACGTTAATAAACATGAGAGCAGATGTCAGGTAAACTTTGCATATTATGCAGTGTATTTATATTACATATCTAAATATTTACTGTTCGAAATGAAATTACGCATCTTTTCCTTGGAAAATTATTCTACTCCCACGGCATACTTGAAAGACGACATGCAGAGTTCGGTTGTCCAAGCGGATTACGTGCAAAATTGCTACGGCATCCTCAAAAAACGGTAGGTTAAATTAACATATTTTTTTCCGTGCCACGAAGATCATTTTTAAGCCATCGACCTTGGACGTTGTTACCACATAGGTAATGAGCTTGAATAAAGTGAGATTGCTCTCATTTCCATGGAGATAGGCAAGTTTGAAAGCAGAATAGTTAAAAATAATAGTTAAAAGCTCATATTCTTCATTAAATATAATCACGTATCTACTGAATATAAAAATATAGTTTAGTGAAATTTATAAGCTATATTCCGAGTATTTTTCCAAGTCATTTTCTTCTATTCAGATATATAAATCGGTTATATCTTTCTATAACATATGTTCGTTTTAATACCTACGAGTACCTTAGAAATTAATAGAATCAACCACTTAATTATGCGGCATACATTTTACACGTATGTGAGGAAATTACAGAGAATAATGATATTTAGTCGTACAACAGCAAGGGCAAGTCTGACTCCGCTCTCGCTGTACCGTACAAAGGCCAAACAAATTACGTAGTACCGAAGCCGTACGCAGAATTTTTCAAATCAGCGAGGGAAAAATTGCGCGAGGTCCCTCTAGTTGTGCTCATGAAAGTTTGCTCATTGAACTTTCATTCTCTCCCTACTGAAGTTGAGCAATAAGCTCGCGAAAAAGCTACGTGGCTTTTTGTACTTAGTTTGTGTCTAGGATCTCTATATTAAAACACGAAGTTATTCAAGAATCTATATCATATATATTAATATGCTAAGGTTAAGATGTTTGTTTTCCTTTTTAGAAAAAAAAACCTTACAGTTACTCCACATAAATTTTATATTATTTCATAGATAATTACTTGCTCTATCGGCATCAACAACTAAAAAATTTGTTATTTCTTTTGTTTTTGTAAATTAATTAGTAATTAAAATTATAAATATACATACACACACATATATATATATATTAGGCGTACCCTATATATATAAATAAAAGTCCTGGCTGACTTAATCACTGTCTCATGAACGCCTAGCACAAACCGTATACCTAGAAAGCTGAAATTTTGACAGAGTTTATTATTGGCAAGGTTGTAGGTTAGGTTGTAGGCAAGGACTAAGAAAGGAAATTTCAAAATTAAACCCCAAGGATGTAAAATGGGGGTTCAAAGTTTCAATATATATATATAGACATTGCAACTAAAGAGTTTTTAAAACTATTCCTAAAAACAAATAAGCAAATACATAATTTGAGATTTTTTTTATATCAACTCCTTAGGAGCTGAAAATGAACCTAAATAATCAATATGAGCGTCGTTATTGAGATTTTTGGGACGTTGACTCCAAAAATGGAATTTATGTTGGAGTGTGATTTAAGTTTTTCGTGAATTATGCCATACTTAGACTAGATTTTCATTAGGTTTTGCCCACTATTTCATTTCCGTAATTTTTTTGTGAATTTTAATATACATACTTCTTAGGGAACATAAAGGAATCAAACCTTTTCTGTATGCAGTTTCCTTACAAAAACAATTTCGATGGAATTAAAAAAAAAACATATAGAATTGATTATCATATAAAATACAGGTAACTGTTTATTTGTGTGTTTGTTTATGTGTTTGACCCCTTATAATTAGATCATATAAAAGCCATAAATTTTATTTCAATTTGTAGGCCATGCTTATTATTAGCTTTTCTTAGACAAGTATTAGAGTTTGCGATGAGGATTAGGAAAAGGGGCGACAAAGATATGGCGAGGTAGAGCGAAGACTGTAAAGAGAGAAAGAATACCAATAATCCGATTATAATTATAGGATTACTAAAATAGACAGACATCGTTAATTTAATGTAATACTTTAAGGGGAATAAAAAATTGAAAAATGTTATATATTGGGTCGGGGAAAAAGTACTTTCGTATTTTACAAGTGAAAAGTTGTAGTAAAATCTTTTTGGTTGTGCTGTTATGTATTTAGCTAGTTCTGATACCATTAAACAGATGACATTTAAAAAAAAAAGAGAAATAAAAAATAAAAACGGTGCTTCGCCATTTTTCTATTGCGTTCGTTTCCACTAAAATAAGGGAATTTAACGTGGAAATTCGATACAGTTTGAAGTTTTATTACAAAAAAGGGAAAAATGCGACAAAATGCAAAAAAATGTAATGTTTATGGACCTAATGTAATTAGGTCCATACATTTTTACATTACATTACATTGTAATGTAATGTTAATGGTAAAAGTAGCACAAAACTGGTTCAAGCCTTTTCAGTCCGGTAATTTTGATGTCAAAGATGAACCGCGCTCTGGTCGACCTGTTATGGATAAAGTCGATGCCATTTTGGAAAAAGTAAACCAAGATCAGCATATTAGTTCTTATGACATAGCTGAAGAGCTGGGGATTTACCACAAAACACATTTGACCCATTTGAAAAAATCTGAATAAACAAAAATCACAGTACTTGGGTCCCGCACAGATTGCATTCTTCAATTTTTAATGAAAACTGAATTTTCTCTTTGTCCGGCTATCAGTCGAAAATTAGTCCATTTATCGTTATAGAACCTAAACCATTAGACGCGAAATCGTTTGTAGATTTATTTTTTGAATATCATATATTGTGGACCGTACTTTTTATTTACCTTCTGAACCAAGAACGCCATAATACGCCAACGTAATTATGAAATCAAAACTATTTTTCTTTATTCGAACATCAGTTAAATAATACTAAACAAATCGGCATTAGATCTTTAGGGTAAAAAAACTTTTTGTATTTTTTACTTAAAAATAAAAAAAAATTTAATCATTTTGTTGTACATGATTGGTTTTGTAAGTTTTTTTAGGTTTCGAAAAAAAAAAGTAATAGTCATCTGAATTTGCTTATAACAAATTGTCAACTTAATAAATAATTAAATTGTTTAAGAAAAAAAAAATTAACAGCACTATTGAGGATTTTCATTTTTTTTTAATTTAGAATAATTAATTATAATAATCAAACTACATAAATTTAAGACACTTTTATAACGTGGTCTTGTTAATTATATATACAAGAAGAGCTCTAAGAAGCTAAAAATTTATAGGCCAATTACTTAAACTTTAACGTCTTTTGTAAAAATGAAAGTCCACGAAATATTACTTAATTAACAACTGAATAACTTTATGAAAAATCAACAAATTATTTTTTTCCAAAAGGACTTTAATTTATGAAGTGTTTTGATGAAAACATATTTTTTTTTAAATTTTAATATTGATATTTAATCCTATAAAAAAATATTTTATGTGATAGACTGTCGAGCGGTAGCGCGGCCATGCTGTATCGGCCGCGCGGGGCCCTATTTTCAGCATCAAATTAAAATTATAAATAACAGAGGTATAGTCTGGAAGTCAAGATTTTTTCTAGGAAATTTTCTCCTGCTTATAAATCTTTTTCTTGAATTTCTTAAATATTAATAGTTTTTAGGTAATTGCCATAAAAAGAAATACCTTTTTTTTCATCTTAATTTGTCAATAACTTTTGCAGTTTTTATCGTCCAGTAAAATCCTTCGCACACATTTTTCTAGACATGATTTCGAATCCAATGAGCTATCGCACTTATTTTTAGGACCTTTATCAAAAATTAACACGATTTTGAACTTGTCAACTAGATTAATCATCTGACTCGGAGTCGTTTGTAGATGGTTTTGAGACCTTTATTTTTTTTTAATTCCCTTGCCTTTCACTTATTTTTTAAGTTCCTAACCCATAAAGTCCATGGGGTTCGGACAAGCGACTACTAGTCACTATGTATACAGCCGAAGGACCGAGTGCAAAGGCAGTGCGAAATGAATTGCGCTACCAAACAGCAAGGTCAAATATCGGCGGAATAGGTTGCTAAACTTAGTTAAATGGTCCAACTTTCAGGATCCGTCTCCGGCGAAGTTGCATTGTTCTCTCAATGATTGATAGCTACAATTATTTGAATTACTACGAATCTCGTGAAAGTTGTCAAGTGCCGTTTGTCACTTACATGCTCGCGCTGTGAGCGCGTGCGGCTTCAACGTTTCGAATAGCGGTTATTATTTGGATAGCGAATGTGTTATTGTACGACACGTGTACAGCGAAGATGTCCTTAGACTTTGGATTTCCGCAGTTGTAGGTTGTCTATTACTAAGCCTACGTCGGCTGTAAGACTGTCTGTTCATCTGCTCTATTTTTAAAGATGCGTTTTTTTTTAACTTTGTTTATTTTTTATTTCCAAACTTCTTTCACCAGAAAGGGAGGCGGAAACTACAGACCTTGAAATTGTACTGTTCTTGCATATCTTTCTTGTTTAACTGACATTCTTCAATATTTTCATGCAAGCTCCTCAATTTTGAGTGCATAGAATTCTACTCTTTTCTAATGTGACTCTCATTTGATCTGCACAGAATTTTCCCTAACAATTTTTGACAATCTTTTATCACACACATCCGCTTTATTGCTAACATTCATTCTCTCCGGTGGGCAAACCACCGCAGCATAATTATTTCTTTCTTTCTTTCTCTAATCTCTACATCTTTTTAAATCACACCGTTTTTTAGTAGTTGGTGGGAGAAGAAGGAAAGGTCTGGGAGCGTTAAATCTGCTCATCATATCATTTGCAGACAATTCAGAGCGACAGAATTTCGTATGTTGTACTTTAAATAAAGCAAAAGGGCTTTTAATTAAATTTTTCAGATCCGACGAAAAGAATTCAAATAAACTGATAAATATATGTTCATGGTTTTTGTAAGTTAAGCCCAGTGCTCAGGCAGCCAGCTAGGTTAGGTTAATATCAAGGTCAGACGTTGTGAAATAAAAGGTTTATAGGAAAAAATCCCGAGGCAAAAAACAAATTTTAATTTTGACCTCAGAAGCCTCCAATTCCTTTGATGTTTTATTTGCCGCATTGAAAGTAACTCTACTATAACACTCAAAATTTCAAACACTCAAATTTTAAGGTTAAAATGAGAATCACACGTTGATTTGAAATTCTAATTACAACCTCAAAACTCTCATTAAATGAAAAGTAGTATTTTGGACTTTTGCTCCAAAAATTTTAGCTCGAATTTAAAAAATTGCAAACTTCCTTATAAGTAACCAAATTATATGAGAACCATATTTTTTTCATGTTTAGCTTATAAATTTTACAATATTATTAATGAAATTATATTTATTATTATACGTCTATCAGATTAATTTATTGCTCCATTTTTGCGTTATTACGCAGTTGAATTAATGTGAAGTGTTCTTCAATATTATATTATGTTTTTGCAAGTAAAATAATTTTTATGGTAAATTACGTCATATGAGGATTTTGAGGTTTAAATCCGTATAATTTTTTTTTATATTTTGACGCTTTTGAGAGTCAAATGTGGATCCTGTAGTTCTAGTTCGATCCTCAAAGTTGTGAAACCGACCGTAAGTGGTATTTTGAGGTATAAACTGGGATTACTTTCAATGTTGAATCCAATCTTTACATCTCAAGCTAATCCTCGAAAACCTCACTGAAGATTTTGAGGTCTTAATGTAAATTTATTTTTTGACTCGCAATACTTCGCATCAGTGCAGCATTCAAACCCTGATACGAAAACCTGTAATGTGCCCAAGTCACTATTACCTTACTATAATAACGGTTTAAGGCAGTTAGAATTTTTTCATATTCTCCCATTAATTAAAAAAAAATGTACATAAATATTGCCAAGAAAAATATATAAATTATTGTCCTTTCGAAATCGGATTAATTTCATTAAAATATTTCAGTTCATGAAATTCTAGATTAAAAGAAAAAAATAATGATAATAGTAATGTATAAAAGTATTAGCAAATCGAATATTTAAAAAAATATGTTCTAGGTTAAGTCATACACGAGTAGAAAAAATTTTGGCAACAATATGATTGTTAATATTTTGACAGATTGACACTAAATGATTTTATTAACAACGTCTGTATTTGTTAATAAAATCATTTAGCTTCAAACTATTCGAATTCATATCTAATTGTTTTGTGTAATGTTAAAACGTATATTGTTTCGTATAATAACTTAAATTAAAATAACACGTTAATATGTAATATTGCTAGTTGATTAAACCGAGTTATAAAGTTAAATACGGCCTCACTACAAACATGAAGATAATAAATTGAATATAAAACAACAAAAAAGAAGACTAAAGGAACTGTGAACTAGTGTGCTGTAAACAATATTATGATATTTGTTAAGGTAATTTATATAAATAAAAGTCACATAAAACACATGTGAACCTCATACGGTAAATCTTTAAAAAATATAACTCCAATATTTGCTCGTGTCACCTCATTACCGACCCTGAAAAATATATGTTATTACGAGGAGCTCTCGTGAAAAACAAATTTCGCTCACACACACGATTTTCCTCGGAAAAATCGCATTAATAAGCTTTCATTTTCACAGAGATTTAATATTTTTTTTTAGTCCCCACACATAAGAGGTCCTTTGTATAAGCCTCATGTAGAGCACATAAATTCCGGGATTCGATCGAAACTTTCGTCTCCGTTCGAATATATCTTGGGAACACCACTATTATTTATTTTTGCCCTTATTGACTACGGATATGTCGTAAAGAGGATCTGTCAAAAACTATCTATAGTCTCTAAAACATATTTTTATATGAGTTATTTTATGTTATTTCAGACAATATAAGCATTTACTTAACTACCTTAAAATAATATCTTTCAATTTTCTAAGACATTTCTATTGATATACAGTATATGTCATCGCTTGATTGCAGTTCATAAATAATTTCATCAGAGTTCAGATTGATGGAGCCAAACTACATAATTTCTCTGTATTCAATTATGAAATTCTTCAGTACGTTTGTCTGTTGAGATTGTCGCTGATATGGTCCAAGATCCCAGAGCTCCAGACCTTACTTATTTTCTAATGCACAAATTGTATTCCATAGAATAGGGTTAGTACGTACACATGCCTGCTAGCCGGGGCCGATGGTCAAATCTCAGGTACCAGGTACTACCGTTGCGTAAAAATACTATATACCAGCTCAATTTACTTAAAGTATGAGAGCTGATTTTTAAGTATGTTGAACGGAACATTGTAAAAAAATTTGAAACAATACTGCCAGACACCTTTTACCTGCAGTAAATATCACCAGACGTTTAAAAGATATAAAGTAAAAAATATAATCTTACTTATATCTGAGACTTAATTCTCGTATATGATATTACGGGACTCTTTCAATACTTTTTGTACGCAGCCAGACCAATTATAGGGACAGACATCCCCAAGGAACATTTAAAATATCGCTGTGAATAGGACGCGATAAGGTCTACTCTAATAAACTGTGTATACGTATAGATCTTGATTGATTTAGGGAATACCACACTTTTATAATAATAAACAAGAGAGTTGAGTCAGAAATCGATGAAAATCTATCGTGTCCAGAGCATGAAGAAGATGATACTAAAATTGGTTATAATATCTGCAATATTAATGCTGAAGCTAACTTTGTGATTCGGTATTCTGGTACCGATATTAAAGCGATCCTGCTTGGTAATACATATCATTTGGAAAGTGAAGACTCTCACGTGTAGAAATTGACTGGCGTTGCAAATGACTTGATACACCTTTATATGACTAAGATTTGCGAATAATTAGGATCGTCCTTCCATTATTACCAGATTTCCATGCGATGTCTGAATGTGATTACAACCCTGATTTTTTAGGACGGGCAAACGGAGACCATTCGATGTATTGAAAAAAAAACCAAAAGTATTAAGAAGCGTTTGTTAGATATTGTCAGTGCGTGCGCATTGCATAAAAACTGCTTTTGAACAGCATCTTAACAAATAACCTTCAGTTGAAAAGTGATCTATAATCTATAATTCTCTATCACCAGGAATTGGACTGTCATAATTTTCACTATTTTCAAACTTAAGAGATATACCGCAAGGAATTCTTAAAGATACATAATATCAATCAGATTAATGTATTTGACACACGCATTGAGACAGAAACAATTTGTTATTATTAGCAAGAACTTTAATCGAGGCCAAGTTTGATCACGCATAGTAGTTTTGCGTCTACAATACCATTGATGGCATACAGTTCTAAAAATAAAAATTACAGTGCCTATGATGATCATTAATTTTATTCTCATAGTATTGCGATAGTCATTAAATTAATTAATGGCTTCTGAACTACTAGGAGATTAATAAAATGTTGAAAATAATGAAATTAATCGCAATTATCGTCCAAGCGATAATTAGATTAGAACACCGAAAGGGTTTTTATAAATATACTAAGGTGCAAACTCGTTAGGTCACCACGTGATCTGATGACCAATGATGCACCTGAGGACGAACAGTAACAAACATCTCAAAAATTAAGGGTTTTTCTGCGTTAATAATAACGTTTTGTGTACTTTTCCTTCAAAATAGTTAAACTAGTATCTTTGACATAAATATATTTGTTCATAAAAATTGCGTATCATTAATGTGAAGTTGATGTTGCTTAATATTGTTAATAATCTCCGTACTTCGAAATTTATTTAATCAAGAATTTATACGAACATTTCTCGTCTACCGAACGAAAAAAAAAATGAGCATTACAACATTTTTAAGTCCACGGTTTTAGCTACTAATCCAATAAATCACTTCACCAAACCCTGATAATCCCCTTACAACAGCACTTTGCCACAATTCCGGACTGTACACACAGTGAAAAAGCTCACATTTTTTTTCCTCGCCCCTCCCGCGGCCCCCGCGGCCCAAGATGAAATACGCATTTATATTTCTCGCGCCGCCCGCCCGCCGCCCGCCGCCCGCCCGTGCGGCAAAGGGGCCGCATATCGCGTAAAGTGTATGCTAAGATTGCACGCCGCTGGATTTCTTCATGCGATAACTTTTCACGGGAAATCCGAAATACGTGAACGCTTTCAACACGAGTATCAGATAATTAAATAAATAATAAGCTACGTATTGGAATCGGAACGCACACTTTTATAACCGTATTATCTCTTAATACCTTATGTGTGCAACATAGTTCACATTAGAACTACCGACTACACCCATCGAAGAGCCCGTTTAGCCATTGGTTTCGGTGCAGCTATTGAAGCTCCAGGCACATCAGTCTGTGACGAAAGGAATGTGGAAATATATATACATATATACCCTCAGACATAACGTTTGTCAGTCTTGTTTGTGTTTGCGTATACTAAACAAACAGCTGATACAATAATCAAATACATACGCATTTTGATCCCATTATTCTGAATGTAACACGTCGGTCATTGTACTGTTATTTTTTATGATGTCACGAAATGTAAATCCAATAAAATTTTAATAGTACTACTTTTACATGGAGAACTCATTTTTAGGGTTTTAGTCAATTATGAAAGTTTTATGTCTGTCAAGATCTTTTCAGTTTTTTTTTTGTATATTATAAGGGGTTAAAAAGCATGTGAGCTATCAGAAAGTGGATGGTTACCGCCGCCCATGGACACCTCGCAACCACAGGGGAGTCACTAGTGCGCTGCCGGCCTTTTAAGAAGGAAAATGCTCTTTTCTAGAAAATTTCCTTGTCGTAATTCATTGTAAATATTCTGCTATAATGCTAAATCGTTCCAGATTTTTATCGTATCAACAGAAAACCGCACATGAAGATAGTAGAACGCCATTCATAAAAATTGTGTTGTAATACGATGACATGTGTATGGGAAAAGCCTTCCCGCTATGACTTTCCGCTGTGAAAATTAAGATTTTTAAAAACTCGCATACCGTAAAACATTTTAAAAAATTTCTTTTAAAAGAAGGTAGACGACATTAATTTCTAAATCCTCAAACCGAAATCTCCCCAGTATCGGTACCGAAAACAAACAAAAGTTATCAAGACTATTGATGGATAAATTTCTACCTACATAATCAAGTTTCTACAGAACTCTTAAAACGTGAGCCCTATTCGCACTTGTACAATGTTTTATAACGATATTATTGATCGTATTTCTCCATTTTTAACAATTTGGCATGCATAATGAATAATTATAATTACAAACTATCGCAATTAACTTTTATAGTCGTCTAGACACGATATTAAAAAACCGAAACAGCTTGTACAACGGCTAAAAAACGATGACATTGTAGGCTACAAAAAATTAGTAGCTATTTTTTACGATTCCAAATACACCCATCAATGTCATGTGTGATTAGGAATGTCTGTGGTTTTGTATGTCTGTTTCAGAAAACTTTTGAACATATTTTGAAAAAATCAGATGGATATTTTTGCTATTATAATTTTCCGTTTTCAAAGACTTAAGTGTATTAAAATTATTACAGCACTACGCGAGCTGAGTTTGAATGATATCAGCAAAACAAATATGAGATGCTAGTTCCGCTAACCCACGAACCGCTTCGCTTTCTACTGAATGACGTCATGTGAAATGGAAATTGTAAATACTTTTATTAAAATTCTATAGCGTAAATACACACGCTTAAACACTAAATATATGAAATACATTTTTTATTGTTTATTCTAGAAATAAACGAGCAGGAGGGCCATTGGACACTAACAACCCCAGAGGGTGCAACCAGTGTGTTGCCGGCCTCTTAGGAGGGCATGAAATGTCTAAAAGAAAGAGGTTAGGTTGATGGAGGGGGTATAGGAGGGGAAGTAGAACACCGGAACTCTTATAATAGAGCTTCTGGAAGTTCTAGACAGGTTTTTGCGAGTTCAACTTCTTCATAAGTTGTGTTTTATGTGAAATGTCTATTTGTTGCTACATCCTGGCAATTTTAGCGAAATTTATAAAATTTATGTTTTATCTACGATTTATAAAAACTTTCATGTTGAAATTGCATTAAAAGTGATTTCATTTGAAAAGGTTAATATGTAAATAAATGTTTTCTTATAGACTTTTCATGTGCATGAAATTAATTTAGTTTTACTTATATGCTCTATTTAATTTGGTATAATAAATATATTTTTTAAGGGGATAAATGTTTATAATCTGGAAAATAACTCCGTACTTTTTATATAACACAAAATAATTGAAGGAATTAAAAAAAGTATACTATTTGACATAATTTAAGTAATATTTTCTCGTCAAATTTTTTTTGAAATGTGTATTTTAAGTTTCAGAATTTTTCATTTTCTTCGGTTTCATAATTCAGTACCTTTGGCGTTCAATAAAAAAATTATAACTAGTTTCTTATTTTTAGTTTTTTCTCAATTCAAATTTAATTATTATAATAATATAGTGGATACTTTTGTACAAAACTATCTGTGCTCGCAACTTCGTACGTCTAAAATTAATTTTTAAAAAGCAACAAATTTTTCGTTAGTAGATGTCGATTAAAATAATGTATGTTGCACATAATTTATTTCTGAAAAGCCACCAAAACTTCGTCTTGGGAGCTCGAAAATCGAGACATACTTTCAATGTAACAAGACGATTCAACAGTTTTACTACGTTACATCTTCCATGCTAATAAGTTTTTTTTTCAAATGTATATATATTAATAGTTTTTCGGGAAATATTAATTTCTGCCAGACAAATCAGACTTTTTTATTTTTTTTTCAAGTCGATTCCTGTTTCCTTTTTTAAAAAAAGATCGTTGACAATTTTATTTCTGCTGATAGCTCTTCTTCAAATTAAGGAAACATTTGATAAATATGAATTTCAACTTCATATCATCGAAAATGTCTTTGCTAAGGACTCACTAAAATGTAAGTAAACATCGGTATTTAGTGGGATGATCGTTGTTATAAGGTATTAGTTTAAATATTTGCACACAATTTTCAAATTCGAAGAAAGATTTAAGTACAATAGAAAGATACTAAATATTTGTAATATTTTTTTTGTACAACGCAATATTTCATTTATAGGAAAATCGGTGATGAGGACATTATTGCGCGCTCCGTTCCGCAACTTAATAAGAAGTGTTGGTTAAATCACTTAATCGCAAATTAAAGAGTTGTCGGTATATTTTATCGAGACAGAATACATTAATCCCGTTTCATTGTATTGCCTGTAATGTATGAGTTTAATGCTTGCGTACAAAAAAAAAACTAAGCTAAAATACCCCAAAATGATAGTCAAAACACTTTTATTTAATGTTCGCTTTTTTTAAATTACAAACTTACAACGTGCAGGCCGAGACTCCACGCATTAGTGAAACGTCTCCTTTAAAACTGTATGCGGTCGTACTGCTGGAAGAAAACTTGATAGAGTTTTTTGGAACGTTTTCCCAAAAAATCTTCTCTGAATCACTTCCTGTACTCATTTATATACTTTCCTTCAATAATAGTATTTTTTTTCCTTCAATAATAGAATTTTTAAGGAGGAGACGGATTAAGCTGACCAGATATTAAAGGTTCGCTGGCAACTCGAGACGCCGGATGTTACACGCGGTCTAGAGGCAGGAATCTATATTAAGATTGAAGTTCCCACAGACGACAATAGTTTGTCATCTGTGGGTACTTCAATCTTAAAGTAGATTCTTGCCTCTAGACCGCGTTAACATTCGTCTGACCACATCTAAACTACTGAGTTTAGATGTGGTCCTAAAGAGTGTGCTTTTGAAGTGAGAAAGTGTAGAAAATACAAAAGGGGATGTTTTAGCGGTAGGTAAATGCGCAAAGTTGTATCTTTCTGGGATTAAAATCGATGAGGTTAAGTCTTCTCTCCATTAAGATATTTACGCTAAGGATGTATCGATTTCAGAAATTGAATCAGTTCCGATTCTCATCGACGAATTCTCGAGAGTTTTTAGCGTGGCTGAAGAATAATGCCTTCACAGTAGTGCCATCGTCATAGCAACGAATGTTACTAATTTTTATTAAACCATCGATGGACAAAATAAATAAAGGTTTGAAAAAGTCAGCACTCACTGACTTTGAATCCGAGCATAAACCTTCAATTGCGACCTTAATGGTCCGTTCTTTGAAAGAAATTGCCAATCCATCCACGCGATTTCTGACGGAAACCACCCATAAGAAGGAGATTTCAAGTTATATGTTTTGTGCCAGACTCTGTTAACATCCTTCGTTACTTCCAAACTTAGACTCAGTGCATCGTCTTTGCTCTGGACTGCCTCCATCCAACGGTAGTCAATAAAGTAAGAACATTATCAGCATGAACGCTCACTACCAAAACTGAAGATCTGGTGTTGGCGGTCATTTATCAACTGACTCTAAGTAGTTTAAAAACTAGTGGTTAATAATCGATCACATTACTTTGGTTAACAAGAAGTTAATTATTGTGATAGGTCGGCCATTGAATGGATCCAAGCTTTTATTTAAGCACAATACGAGGTACCCTATCAACAACTCGACTTGTTAATGGGAAAAATGTGTTATATCTACTGGTATTTATGAAAAATGCGAATATCCGCTATATAATTACCATGCAGGACAAAGGGCTGCGGGTTTGTATCTCCATCTCGAGTTGAGTTTGACACAAAGAGAGTGCCTAAAAGATTGGTTTTCTCTTTTATAGCGTGGGCCAGTGCACCATCCTCTCTTTGCAGAAGTGAAAGCGACAGTTGACAAATTGTTATTAATTATAAATAGTTAACTTAATTTTTGTTTGTTTAAATCATTCATTCGTTAAAAGCAATGATATTATATAAATAATCATTTGTATCAATTATCTCAATAACTTAACTGGCGGCTATCAAAACTAATATAAGGTAAAAAAATAGATGGAAAAGCAATAGCGCGCACATTTATGAGAAAGACAAAGTAACAATTTATTTCAATTATTTACTTAAACAATTTATTTCAATTATTTACTGAAATAAATTGAAAGAGACACGTACATATTTGGGAATACTTAGTACTGCACTTTTGTTGAAGAAGCTACTTAGTTACTTAACAATCATGTTATTGTTATATTAAAATAAAACATATTCAGTAATCTTCTGTTTTTAAATGGTGCTGCTAAAAGTATAAATAAATTTGATCTTCTAAGTATATCCGAAATCGACCTAGTCCGTGACGTCACCAACGTTCTCGCACGATACATTTTGTGAAGGCGTTTGTTCATATCGGCAACTAATAATTTTTTTTCTTCATCTTAGCTTACATTTCCACTCACTTTACGTCAAACTAAAGGCCCATCATGAAGATACAGGTATAAAGTCATCTTCGTGTATAAAGATGTTATAACAATCAGAACCGCATTGAAGTACATTCGACCGTTCTTGAAGTAATCGTGAGTGAACTACTCGTGATTAATCCAAGTCACCATTTTGTCACCTCACAAAACTTATGCACGGAATATGTATTTGCGTTGTAAAAGACCCCTTCGCTATACATCAATGATATAATAATTCAATAATGTTGTGACGTGATTGAGTATTTATATAAATCCGTTCCTGAATATCCTTTAATAACTTAGCGGCATTATTTCTAATACCGGGTAGCCAGAAATGGTATGTTTGTTGTAAAACATTTCGTTGGTAATGAAATCAACATAGCACTTACAAGCCCATATTGCTTTAAATAGGTTCAACCATGAAACTATAAACAGTAAATTGTCAGCACGGTTGATGGATTTCAGAATCGGCAATGGTCATTTTATCTTAAAAATATATACATCAGTTTTAGAAATAAGTACTGGTCCATGCTCTTCAATCCAAAACCTCGTGTGGAGAGTTGAACTTCTTATCGCTCAGTTACAATTCCTTTCTTTTGGTATTCATATGGTAACAACGGATTAAGGCCAGGGAATCCAAAATGTCTTACTATATGTATTTATTTCGATATAGCCACATCAAAAACGCATAAGTGTTTAACTATTAGGGTTATTCGAAATCCGTGGCCGGCTGCGACCAGGACGTATCGGCCGTGCTCAGCAATAAAGCGGCTCAACCGTTTTGGACGACATTTTTATTGCTCAGACAAAATATCTCGGTCCGGTTGGCGTATAGAAGCGGCGTGTAGACTAAAAAATAAATAGACCTACATTTTTACTACCTATACGAGCTCCTGAACTTTGAAAAACATTGTAGCTAACATAAAAATACTTTTTGAATAATGCCTGTCAATTAGTAATAAGCGTGGTAAAAAATGTAAAAGTTATTAATTTTAATAAATTAATTTCATGAGTTATACTTCTTAAAAGGACGACAGACCACTTGGCGTTGTGCGTACGTTCGTGGAGATGGTCAGTCTTTTTATGGTGAGAATGCTCGTTTGTCCCTTTACTACAACAAAAAAATACAATTGTTATTGTAGTTTTGTTGTTGTTGTACTTTTATAGTTTGATTTATTATCGTAACTTTACAAACAAAATATTGTTAGAATAGTATTTGTAGTTAGATTTCAGGACATCTTACATGTCAATTTTTTTAAATTCGAATACAAATTAGAAATATATTTTATTTTATACGTCATTATAAAATATTCAAAATACACCATTTACGCATATAAATGGATGTTGGACTTCATGAGATCGATAAACTCCGACAACATATCACCGATCAATATGATTTTTTTTAACTGGTTTTAAATGGTTTTAATGCTGTTTTGCTATTGTCAGATATCAGCTGATATCAAGTTTGTCACCGTTAAACTGATCACTACGAAATTTGGTACATATATTTACACACGGAGAAACTTTTTGATTTATCTATTCTTCAAAAAATCACCACTAGATGGTGCTAAACTGTTCACCGTCAAACCGATATCGCTACGAAAATTAGTACATGACTATTTGAAATTGGAGAATATTTTCACGCTATTTGCCTTCGTCCTCAGCGTCACATCATTTCGACCTTTCATCATCCTTTCGACCGTACTGATGTACGTTGCGAACGACGAGCATCTGATCTTGATAGAGAAAATAAAGACATTCATTGCATGTCCACGCTGGTGAAAGGGGCCGTCCATATATTACGTCATCGATTTTTGCTGATTTTCGACCCACCCCCCCTCCACAATCATCCTATCGTCATTTCCTAATGACCCCCCCTCTCGCGAAACTGACGTCATTTCCAGTTTGACAAAATTAAAACATTTGCGGATTTGAAAAAATAGGGTAACATTAAAACGTTTTGTTATATAACCATCTTTTTTATTGTTATGTATTTTGGCAATGTTCATTAATATAATAATATTATTCTTCCGTATTCTATACATATATTTAGTTTTCTTTGGATAGCTCCCACGGAGTTTTCACCCATTCGTGCAAATCCTGAATCACGGGTAATATCTCCGTATCCTCCCCATATTCATTTTGGCTCGATTCTTTTGGCTCGAGTACAATATACTGTTGTACATTTTGAAGTAACTGGTATCACAAGAATGACGTCAATTTCGAAACGCCCCTTCCCCTGCCCTTCTTCCATCGTTTACCGTCATCCGCAGACCAACCTCCCCTAATTTAGAATGACGTAATATATGGACGGCCCCAAAGACAGAATGAAGTCCTACTGGGCCAGCTAGTTATATTATGCATTTATGGTTCGTCATGAAGATACATTTTCCTCGACAGGAATGAGCAAAACTTTTGAGAATATTTTTTTTTTAAGTTTAATTTTGTAGAATCAAAATTATGTACAATAAGACTATCATATATAATAAAATAACCCTACAAGTCGATGAGTTGGTTAACGCTACAGATATTTGTCCTGTGAATAATCGAAAATTTTATAGCACAATTTTTTACCGAATATTTGTTTGATATTGACCTTAAGTTTATACACGTATAAAAATATGTATTAGAATGCGCTAGGTACACTTAGTACTAATACACTAAGTGCACTTTGTCATGAAACATCGAGATATAAGAGTACTGTTGGCAAAATTGACAAAATTTTCGTTTGTTCGTTGTCTACTGTCTATAACTATATTTAATTACCTTATACTTACAATACAATTACATTTTTCATGTATCTATATAACAGAATTGCTCCAAATTTAAATAATGACAGACCAATCATAAAGAAACATGCGTCACACGCAAATTTTAGTTTAACTCAACATGTGTCTTTAGTGTTTTCAGTCTGAAATAGTGGTGCATTATTTTGCATAGATTTTTATTATATAGACACGTCTATGTAACGAAAATGTAAATGGAGGATAAAATTATATGACGAATATTGTTGTACATTTTCATTATTCATTAAATTTGCTTTATATATATTTACTACGTATTTTACTATTTTTTATACCTTTTCTGCTAAAGAAAGTCATAAAATCTTACAGAAATTATCTTTCGTCATTAAATTGTTAAGTATTATGAAAATTAAAAAAACCTCAAAAAAATAAGAATAGTTTATTTTACAAATATATACAACTTATGCGTTTGAACTGAGAAATTTAGTGAAGTTCCAACTCTATGAGTTTCTTTGTCCATCGGTGCGTTCTCGATGTCATCGACAGGTCACTCTCGCTGAGTAATAACGGAAGAAGCGCACAAAACAAAGTTTTTCCCGTATCACACTAAATCTGCAAAAAAAAGAAAACGTGAAAAAAAATGTTTTTTTCGTCAAAACGCCGCCCGACCAAATTGTAGCTGACGCGGGTCTTCTTGTGAAATTCGGCATGTGTATAGAAACCGTTAGCCAGTATAGTGTGGCACGCTGTATAAAAAAGTAAAGAATAGTTATAAATAAATAGATAGATAGATAAACAAATAAGTGAATAAAATAAATAAGAAATCAGGGCATGGCAATAGCAGGGTTTTAATTGATTTGGTAAAATATATCGCTATCAAAGGATATTGTGATTTTAAAAATGAGAATCAATGAAGTTTTTACGACTATTACATAAAAATGGTGCCATAAACCATTCGGCTACACTAACTTAAAGCAACTTAAATGCTATTTGATTGAAGTAGTCATAAATTAATTTTAGATCGATCTAAGTAGTCTTAAGAAGGCTTAAGACGTCAGGACCCGGGATTATGTCGCTTTTCATGATACATTTCCATACATGACTTGATCACGGTGAAATGTCCTAAGTCAATAAATATAAACTCAAGTATTAAATAATCGACCGATAAAAATGTGGGTAGTGAAGCTTCAATTGGGTTGTAAAAAATTAGCTGAGAGCATGTCGGACCATGCTCATTGTAGGGCATTAATTACATAGAAATGCACTACAGATGAAAAAAGTACGTTGTTATTTTTTTTTTAGTCGACTACAACTAGAAAAACAAGTAGGTATGTCGACTATTACTATATAACTAGTATAAACTAAAAGGTATCAAGCAAAAGAGCTAATCTTCATGGCACTTACGTTCTTTTGTTGAGAAGCGCAGATTTTCGGCAATAACTTAAAAACAGTATATCCAACCATGTTCAAAATAATTTTCGTTGAAAGTATTAACTATGCGTTAATTAATTATTTTATTTAATTTAAGTTAATTAATTAATAATTATTCATTTTTTTCATATTTTTTTGGACATATGATTTAGAAAGTAAAGAGATAACACTTAATATCTGCAACTTTCTAAGCGATTTTGAAGTGAAAAAAAAATTCAGCTTCTGTTACATGTATGGAGTGCCCTCCCTAGAAATATTAATTTTTGTTTATTAGCTACCGAACTAAGTAGCGACTTCTACAAGACACCTACACTATAAACATCAATATATGTCTTATAGTTTTTGAATAAAAAGCTTGTGACATACGGACAGACGATCGAAAGGACGGACATGATGAAACTATAAGAGTTCATTTTTTGCAATTTTGGCTCGGACCCCTTAAAATTGACATGGTCCTGGGAAACAACTTTTCCAACCTTTAAAATATGGACCATTCAGTGATACATTGAAGACTGAAGTAATTTATTAATCATTAATATGTGTATGACTCAAGGATTTAATTCGTTTCTTAAAAATCAGCAGACATAAGAAGTTGTATCTTCTATTTGTAAGTAACATAGATCTATTTCTTATTAACTATTTAATAAGACCCTAAAACTGAATGCTATTGAAAAGTACTAAAGTATTTTCAGGACACCTGTAGAACCAGAAATCGTAGATGATCCTGTTAAAAGTGTTTGTTGAAAACTAGTAGGCTTGGCTTTCCGAAACAAAATGAGACTGTGTTTTAACTGTTTGAAAATTTCATTATCTGTAATTTGTCTGTAATAGGTAGAACACGGCCTGAGACTATTAGTAATCAACTTACCCGTAAGAATGGAAAATGACGGATTTGTTGTGCCAGCGCAACAACTAGATTTAAGGTAAAGCTTAGTTTTTAAGTGACTATCGCAAAAGTTGAACTTTCTAAATAGTTCTTATTGTAATTTAGCAGGGGAATAAATGCAATTAGATAAACAATACAATTATGTAAAAGACTATAATTATTTGGGAACTTTATTGTACATATTTAGTCTTTCTTTTAATTTCCTTGCTCATTAGATTTAATTGATTGTAATTTAGTCGTTTTGGTATTATTTACTTACAATTCCATTTTTATTAATTCACACCTATTTCTTAGAAGGGTAGGCAGAGTCTACGGATCTCCACATGGTAAGATCCGTATATATATCTCTTGCTTCTCTGACATCTATCACGAGTTTCATGAACGCTCGTCGGTTTCGGGTGCTTAAAATTTAACCCTTTTTTGTTAAACCACCACTTTGTTCCGCATAAGGTTTTCTAGGACGACTTTTTCCGATCCTTTAATCACACATATTCTGTCTGCGAAAAATTATATTAGTCAAAAAGGAATAATATCTATCAAACGGTGTTGTAGTAAGAAAATTGAGGAACGAAGCATCAAATTATGACGAAATTAGTTCAAAATCTAATGTTGCAGCCAAACACGCGAACGGTCACCGTATGGCAGTACCAACAATTGTAGCCTCTCATAGTCGAAATTTGACACGGAATGTTCCGAACGTAATAACTTTTTAATTAGTTTACGCGACGGGAACGCATAGAATAGCTCGGAAATGAATGTAGCTTTTGACGGCAAGTGAAATTTTTAATTTACGATTAAAAGGGACGGCTACGCACGAAGTTAAGCCACGCAAAAACATCGCGCGGCCGCCCGCCCGATGCCGTATCAAATATTTAAGGTAAAATAAATAATTGGGGCCGAAGCGGGCGCTCGATGCTCCGGTTCAGGACTTTATTTGCGCCCCTCGTTCTCGGAATGCCGGTGACGCCGCAAGTGGAGAGACCCCACGTGCGTCTACGATCTAGATGGACTTTATTGGTTTCGGACTGAACACTGAACCAATTTGATCTTGTTACTTAAAGAAAGCAATTCTTCTATACGTACAGATATATATATGTGGATATCACAGAAACGGGGGTGACGATACCGATATAAATTTGTGCTTTGATAAAATTTTGTTTTACAAGTCTTTCCATAAAGGTGTCCTCCCTGGATGGACGAAACGCTAAAAAATCTAATCGTTATTTTATAGTGTAATTTCGTGCAATTTTGAGGTAATTGCATTGTTGCTACGTTATTGGTTCCCTATATCAAATGGTTCAGCATAACAAACTACAGATGGTTCCACGTAAATAGAATAGTATTATTGCCGGAAATGCATATAAGCAACTTTTCCCGTGGGATGGCATTTCTACGGCAAATCAGAAAGACGACAAGCAAAGCTCGATCATCCTAGCGCCAGTAACTAAAAAATACTTCATAATAATTTTGAAGCTCTACTTTGTAATATAGACTATTATATCTTATTGATAGATCTTAGTGTTGGTTTTTTTTCCATGGCGTTAGGTTTTTGTCTATACAGTGTTAAGACAACGCTTTACGAAAATTTTAAATTACAAAAACATTACATCTTTTGCAAAGAAAAACTTTCATGACAGACAAACATAATGAGAATGAACTTATAAAGGTTCAAGTTTACTAGAGTAGTAATAGAGGAATACATGACGTCATAAAACTACTATAATTAAGATTAGGAAAATAGCCGACTTAATAGATTTTGTTCGTGTATAATGTATTTAATTTTTATAATGTAATTCAATTTAAACTAGAAAAGCTTATAAAATTTAAGTACTTCATAGTTGACGAAACTAAGGTAATGTACAGGTAAAAATAATTCCATGTAGTAAAGTTTCTAATGCACATCGCTAACTTTAGCCTCGAGCTTTGAAGTCGGTAATAAGTTTGCTTCGTTACGAATAGCATTTTGCCGGTATCAGTATTTGTACAAAACTTAAGTAAACACATGCATTAAATATTAAGTTAATATTAAATCCATAACGTAAAGCGACTTAACTGCCGTTTATTCAGTTGAAGTTTCCTAACTGTGACACAAAATGTAAAAGGTTATGATACAAAGATATTAATATATTTTTGTTATAATTATAAATACGATTGGACCGCCCAATCTCCAACTGCAAGATTTTGTTTTAAAAAAATATTTGTGGGTTTATTCAAACTATAGAGGTAGCAATTAATCTATTATACATCAGAGTTGAATTTTATTTAAATTGAATCACTTGCAATTCATTTAAACGAATGTCAAATTTCTATACATCTTGGAATTCGTGGCAGCAAAGCAAAAACGAAGTGATTAAATATTTCATAAATTGTATAAAACTTAAGGGTTTATGAATTAAGAAAAATTATTTACGTTATAAGGTGTACGTAATTTTCTGCCGTGGAGATACCAAAAAAAAACTTGCGACAAATAGTTTTGACAGTCCTCTCTTGGTGTTAACCTATGGTTACCTAAAGAATTTTTGTAGACCGAAACAGGTGAAAATCTGAGGGTGCAAGATTAGGGCTATATGATCAATGCATCAAAACTTCCTAATAAAACGCTCTCTTTGTTAACTTAAAACGATCGAGTCGGTGTCACGACGTCAAAACTACGTCAGACGAAGGCGTGTGGCGAAAAACTTCTCATCTCGACGTAGTTCTGACGTCACAACGATTCTGACTCGAACTTTTAAATTAACATAATTGATCGCCGCAGACCGCGATTTCGCGATCTTCTTTAGCGTGACGTCAGCGAAAAAAAAAAGCGAAATGTTTATCATTCGACGGGGGCGCGCTCACGTGCGCCCGCCCCGTTTTAATCGTGAATTATTTACGTCGCGTGATGTAAAACCAACTCACGTGATCGCGTAATTACACGTAAAAATTGTTATCTACGCGCGTCTACGTTATACGATCGTTTGATTGCGGTTTCTATGCGACGGCGCATTGATTTAAGATTTGATTTATTTTGATGAAACTTTTATTGTTTTGGAACTGGATATAATAGTAAGAGCACCTATACGTATTGCTTATTACATCTATACTTATTTCAATTAATTTTTCTATGCGATAGCGCCTTAAAAGTCAGTCCGCCACGTTCGAAAAGGAGGCGCCGGTTATAACCCTGAAGAATCAGGTGCTTTTTTTTTCATTTATAGGCTAATTTTCGCGTTATCTTTAAGTTTTCTACACTCACTAAATGATACAAATCACAAAGCTTTATAGCGTAATACTCTTTATTTATTTACAGTCTTATCGACGCTCCGTTTTAAATAACTCTTATTCGACATACATCCTCAATGGTTCCCTTATGCATTGTTGTGACCAACCGATTAACTAAGTGCACTTAGATTAGGAACATTATCGGATTGAATAAGCTGACATGAAGTACTATTTTTAATCTTTTTAACTATTTATTTTCTCTTATTAGGTTTGTTAAATTACTTATATAAAACTATCTTAACCTTCTTCCTGTTCGAACTTCGCAACTTTTACATATTCTAAAAGGTGTTTTATATGTCGATATAAAATGTCTCCTTAAATACTATATAGCTAACCGTTCAACTTAACACTTTTGTTTATTTCTATTAATTTTATCTCCAAAAGGAATTTATCGAAAAATAAAAAAAAAAACACTACACTAATTCTTTTTCACTCCCCAGATAAACACCCCGATTACATTATACAGCAACAGAGTTATTCATAAGTTCCATACGCAGATACGATCTCGTGACGTCATCAGAGCGCGGCGGAGCTTTGCTGCGAACTTTCCGGAAACATGCGAATAAAGTTCGACGTATTTACGCCTGTAATGCCTTTTAAATTGCCAGCAAAACGATATCGAGCCGAAATTACTTCGCGTTCGGGCGCAGAGCCAAACGTCATGTTGTTTTTTGTGAAATAGTTGGTATTTTATACGCGAGATAATGCTTCAGCGCGGCCAATTAACGAAACTGTATCGACGTATTGAACCGAGATGTATACAATGCGATTTAAAGGAGCTCTGTTAGTTTTTTAACAGACAGTCAAGCCTTAATCGGCCACTAACTCACCGCTTACTCGTTAAAAAATGTGAACTAACGGCTGGTTAACACGATTGATAGATTAACGTTGCACGATAATATCCACACAGAGATCACAACGGTTAACTTTTAGAAACATCTCTAGTATCAGTTTGTGTGTAAAGAGTATAACTAGAAGCAACCAGAAATTGTTATATGTAAAAGGACAAAACAATAACTCTTCGACCGATGATAATTTTTAATTGCACTTTGCGAGTTAAGTAGTTTTTTTATTGAAAATACTAAAAAATACACGTAGGTTTATTATATAGGCTAAACAGTTGTACATAAACTTCATTCGCTGGACCTAAAGCTGTCAACAAACTATTCTGCATCGAATAGTCGATGCTCCATAGCGATACGTTCATGTATAACTAATGCACAGATAATGAAAGAATTGTTTCTATATATATGTATATGCTGCGAAAAACAAATGTCATAATGAATAATAAAATAATCGTTCAACGACGTGAATCAGTTCCGGAATTACACAGGGAAATCCCCTTAGCTGCTAACAATAAACACAACAGATTACTGTGACCAACATCAGCCACAGAAGTCGCTACGCAAAAATACCTACTACCGTCAAGGCGACGGAGCTCAGCGTTGCCTTTGTTAAATCAGACTATCGGAAATTATTTCTCTTTGGAGTTGCTCTCAGCCCAACAATGGAAAAAAAAAACAAAATGGCGTAATACAATCAAATGCGAAATATAAAATGTCGGGCGTTTTAAAACAAAAACATTCATTAACTTACTCACAACTGTGATTTTACTAGTGATTTAAATATTATTATGACAGACGCTGCCACAAAGAAGAAAGTTTTTTGATCTTACTTTTCGAAGGCGTATTCGTGTTCATTTTTGTATAATAAATATCATCAATTAAATGTTTATCGCCATACCTACTTTAAAAGGGATGCTAACGTTTTCGTATCCATCACATTTTGATACATGTCGTTCAGTAAAAAGTAACTGTAAAATTGCCTATTTATTTAATATAATATATACATAAATAAGTATTATTAATACGTGACGGGGATAGAATGTATAAATAATTATTTGTTTATACCGCTCCCGTCGCGCATTAATAATAACTTACAAAATAGAGCTAATTATAGTTACCTTGATTTTACAAGTTATCTTTATCGTGCGTTTTATATAATTTGCACATATTTATAATAATTAAAATTCTCGTCTTTAAATTTTTCTTTAAACGAAGAGATAAACCAGAATATATAACTCGATGAAATGTGTCGTTTTCTAAAAGCTTTCCGAATTTAGTGACGGATATTGAAAATATCTACAAAAATTAAAATGAGAAAAAGAAAAATAACCAATTGCTTTAACTCCAACACTATAGAATGGTTTTCAATTAGTTATATATAAATATATTAAGATGAGAGAAAGATTTAAAATCGTTTATGATCGGACGAAGTAATGTAAAGCCTCTTTTCTGGAACAGTAAACCTCCACTCCATTAAATTTCTTACATATTTTCATGTTTGTCTTGGTTAATATTCCCTAGTTCTGTCATCAACCGTATCAACGCGATACGGCGTTTCAACAGCTAACTTAAGCCTCTCTTCCAATGTCTAAAAACCGCCCCCTTGAAACGCAATCTTAAATGGAGTTCATCGTGACCGTTCACCGAGTCCGAGCGTCGGCACTTGTTGGCGCTTCGTAAATTTTCACCAAAAGCCGAAAATCTCGGAGCGCTGTTTGCATTACCGCCCGAGATTACCGCGGCCCGCCGCGTCGGCCGGCCGGCTCTGGGCGGGCGGGCGGCCGCGGCGGGCGCGCCGACGGCACGATATAGAAACGAGATGAGATCTGTTTAATGAACTTTTCCCGGAATCCGGTCTCTTTTCGCGAACCAAGCGTCCCGATTATAAATTTTGACATCTCGCGGCGACGTTAAAATCGATCCATTTCATATTTGTAACTTTAAATTTTTAAAGGACTCGCACCCTATATATTTAGAATAAACAGGATGCGAGTCCCAATCGCAATTCTATGATGTTTTATATATCATGCAGGGAATAAAATGAATTTGTACTAAATTATTTTTTATAACATTTTCATTCTCACACGTGTTGTTTCTTTTTTGCAATATTTGATAAGTTGATAAAAGGTAAAAAAATTTTCAAATTTTATTTTATATGTAAGTCACCATTCTCTTTGTTTCATAAATCGCCAATTTAATTATTAATAAAATATATATATTATATCCTTACGTCAATTAATCCTTATTCAAAACATAGCCTCGTACCTTTATCAGTATATAACCTACATTTATGTAATAATTATTTTTTATTTGTATCAAACGAAACGTTTACCTTTTACTTAAAATCAAAATATAATTTAAGGTGCTTATTTATATGTAAGAAGGTTCTTTATTGTTCATTATTCAAGAAAAAATCTTTGACAGTTTTTCATTTCCTTGTTTTGTAACTCATTTTATTTTAATATTATACTACACATTTTTATCTTGCAAAAGGTCAGATTTTCTGCATTTACCAATAACTGCAATTTGATGAATTTACAAAAATCACACAATACGGCGTCTTGTGCACTTCACTAATTCAAACTTTTAGTAATTGTCATTAACTAACGGAGGCATATCCTCAGGATATTAAAATTATTGCACGCCTCATAAGCGGAGCCCATGAGGTAGTGCTCTACTCTCGCCTTACGAAAAACGAGTGATTTTTTGAACTTTAAATGTCTTTATTTATTACACGTTGCACTTGTAAAATAATGTATGCACTCAAACGGCAAGAATAATCACTGATTTTAATATCTGTAATATCTTCAAAACACATTTTGTTATAGAACATATTTTAAAAACCGTTTTAAAATTTTTTTCCGTGGACGTCCGTGTATCCGTATGTGCGGATCCTGTATGTGGTCACGATAACGAATGAAATACTTCACTAAATAGTGTTTTTTTTCATTCGCTTTAGTATGCATCTGAATAGAAGCCTATTGAATTTCACTGTCCTATTCGGTGTAGTTTAATTGATATTTAATAAACAAAATTTTGACGAGTCTTTTAGTAAAAAAACTTATTTTTTTTATTAAATCTTAATCTAGAGAACATAAGAAACCCGAAACGTGACTGTCTTTTTTATTCTCAATGTTTAAGTAAAAATTTTGACACCACGGTAAGTATTTTTTTTTAATTTATTTCAATTTAAAATGAAAATGACGATTATGGTATAAATTTTTGTTAATATACAGAATTTAGAGCATTGAACAATGCATACCAAGTAATTTGTAATCATTCATAAAGAGTGAGCTCCAGTCATTCGTCGGAGCTGACATACACACTTTTCTTTAGTAAAAATGGAGTAACCGCTATGAGGCGTGCACTTTTGGATTTTCCAAATTTTTTTCCAAATAGTGCAGTTTGCTTATTATTTTATACACATAAAGAGTATATTCATAATATCGGCAAAGGAGAGCGCGGTTTAAAATGAAATCAATACTGAAATTATAACATAAACCGACGAATACATTTCCCAAGGTTGCCACAATACTTACACAAACAAAATTACAGTTCGATAACTGGAAAACAACATTACATTACAATATACTGGTGAACACAATCCTAAACTGAATTTTAGGAGCATTAAATGAGAAATGTAATGAGCGAACGCGATAACACTTAATATCCTATAGACCTCACGTTTTATGGTTATCCATAAACAAGAGATAGGACTTTTCGATTGATAACGTTATAAAAATTTTCAATACTTATGCCAAGTTTATACCCATAAAGTATGAAGGCATAGGAATATTTAGTTAATCATTGGAAATTGGTTAGTCGTATAGCTCTTTCAGAATTCGTAGTAAATTTTGTATTACACATATTTTCATTGAACAAAGAATATGCGTGAGTTGTACAAACGCATCGACGTACGTACATAATATTGCTTAGTAATAAAATTTCTTCTCAAAGATTTATAAAAAAAAAATGGTTTACACACGCATAACAATGTTAATATAGCGTGATATTCCACAGTACACACACACACACACACACATATACGTATATACACAAACGTGTATATGTGTCGACCAAAGATATTTATATAATATAGAGCAGATATTAGCAATATTTCTAACCAAAAACTTTGATACCACATGTCTCTAACTGTTAGTTAGGCCTTGTCGGCATTGCAATATTTCGCGGCTGGATTTTTTTATCGCAATTCCGTAACAAATTGAATCTTATAGGAGTAGTCGCACTGGCGGTTAAGAATTCACACAGACAGGCCCTAAGGTCTTGTCCACACTGCGAAATAAAATTCGCGCGTGTATCAAATCTCATATTTTTTTCTCGGTAGTGAATTTTTAACCACCAATGTGGCTACTCCTATAATAGTATAAGAGCTACCAACGTTTTCGAGCAAGAATTTCAGGTCAGCTGATTTATTGATATGTCGTCTCTCTTGCTCTTTGGGTGGTCTGGGCTGTCTGGCCGGCGGTGGCGGTTGCGTTTACCTGTGCGCATCCTATCTGTACAGGTAATGATACTAACTTTTCAAATCATTTCAAGAAGGTTCATTTTTAATATTTTAACTTTAGATAAGCTTAACAAACATCCATCTCTTATTGCCAGACATTTTTGTCATTGCTAACAATGAGCCAGACGCAAATTTTGATTTATTTTTTGAATTAAAATTCAAAGTATTTCAGTTTGCCTGTAATTTTAATATTATGTTGTTTAAGTATGAAAACCTGAAATTAATTTGCCAGACACTAATTTGTTGTTAAACCGTGCATTAGCCAAATATTAAAATGATTATAAATCAAATTATTTAAATATTTTTAATCACCTTGTCTAATTAGGGTTTTTTCTATCTCGTTCTCAGCAATTTATTCTGCAATTGTTTCTCTTTATCCAATAGTATCATACTATACGAATTTTCAGGACTTTGTCGTTCTAAGTCACCTGCTCGGGCACGCTGTACGGCGCGGTGTATATTATTTTATATTATTTCTAAGTGTATTTTCAATTATATATTTTGTTATAATTACTTTGGCAAAAGTTGTTCTAAAAAGGAGGAGATTATGAATATTTGCGAAAAGATGCCTAATCGATTCCACCTGTATAGGCTTTTCTATTCTATAACTATTTTCGCATGTCGTGGATCTTCCTTTTAATCGATTCATGGAAACTCTTCCACAGTCAAAAGGAACCCTTATAGTTTCCCTACGACCGTCCGTACACCTGTCTGTTTCTCCACGGCTTATTTCAAAGACTTGTAGTACTAGAAATTTGTAATTTGGTATGGATGTAAATGTTAGTCATGCTGAAAACTATCGCAGACTTCACAAGTTAATGACTAATAGTGGACCAAACTTTGGGGAAAATTCCTTTTTAAGGTACTTAGATCACGTTGATGGTTGTGTAAAACAAGCACTAAATGTAAGTTTACGAACCATTTAAAAAAATCTAAAATTCAATTTCAAGTGTTCAATATGAACATAAAATATGATTATAACAAGCACTGTACACAATTCAAATTCAAAAATGTCTTTGTTTCTTAGATTATGAAATACATTACGAATCGTTTGTAAAGAAGTTTTTATTTAAGAACAACGAACAAAAAACTTGAGAGTAGCTCTTTTAAATTCAATTATATACAAACTCTATCAAATGCATACAACAAAGAACAAAAAAGACCTATAAGAAGTTGAATTAGTTATATCCATGAACATCTGTCCCTTAAATATTCAACAAATGTATAAAAGCTTTTTTACCCAGTATTGGCTTAATAAAGATTTTACATTTGTGTCAGGGTAAATTTTGTGTATCTGACAGTCACTGCTTATAACCCTGATCATTTTAATTATATTAGTAAACTTTCACAAAAGTGGCTCTTAATTTTTTACCAGCGAACTCTTTTTCTCCGATAGCTTGTGAAACCTTATCTTTATTTATAAGATGCTGTTATATCAAAAAAAAAATGGAATAGTCCTGTGTCTACTACTTACGTGTCTGCGACTCGAATATGCTTTTAGGAGTTGACACATCGAGATCATATTTCGTTCGCAAACAGGATGCGGGTTAGATTAACATATATATAAGTTATGAAGGTTCGTTTACAAGCTAATACCCGATCCCAAGGTCAGATCGGATTATCTGCATTCACGGACGACGGCATTTTAGCGTTTAATAGCCTATCAGGTCGACAGAGAATGTGGTGACCGCATCCAGTACATGGTTGGGTAATATGCCAAAAAAATTAAGACTAGGTGTCACCTATGGCTACGACTACGCTGATACACTCTCGTCTCTCGATCCCGATTTGAATTCTTATGGCGATGACGTTACTCACCCCGCTCGTGATTCTTATAGCTGCCGACGATGAACACTTCAAAATACATTTGTCTCTATGTTTAGACGTAGCTTATTCAAAAGATTTATCAGTCAATAAGTGCTTCACAATTAAGTATATATAATAATAATAGATTTTTAACAATGTAATAAGTGTTTATGGATAAAGCATCGAAATAGGGGGGTAATTATTATCCAATCGTAGTACCTGAATTGATTTTGATATGTCAGTCTTTACTTGAAACGAAGATTTATTTTTTAACGGAATTTCTATCATTTTTTCAAGTTCAAATCAAAAATATATTTATTTCATAAGCTAGAAAATAACACTTGAAATGCGTCATAATTTTAGCGATTTCACATTTTTCCACCTGTTTGGAAGGCAGTTTTCATTTTTTGTTTGACGTTTGATCTCCTGCAAGATAAGAACGAGGATCCGACGAAGAGTAAAGAAAAGTCGAAAAGATATATATATATATATATATATATATGTGTGTGTGTGTGTGTGTGTGTGTGTGGGGGTGTGTGTGTGTGTGTGTGTGTGTGTAATACATAGAAAATAGAACAATAGAACATTTATTTACATCGATTTTACATGAAAACTTATAAAAATATCACATATCTAATAATAAAAGATATTGAGTTGAACTCGCGTGCAAAGGGTTCTATGCAATGAATATGTTATTTGCCATACATTTTTTAATCTCACTCAAATTTGTAAGTGGAAACTTACAAGGAAACTATGTAAGTTTGTATGCTCAAATATTAAGAGATTTACCATGTTATTTTAAGACCATACTCATAAATGTATTCTCTCTACGTATAATGATTTCAATATTTTAAAAAAAATACGGAAATATTTATATAGAGAACGAGCGTCTTTATTTTTGAGGACAGTTGATTTTCATCCATTTTTTCAAACGAAATAATATATTTTAAAATTTTATCGTAAAAGAACATATATTTGTGACCATTATAAGTCACATGGTACAGTTTGTAAACCTTTTTTTATTTTCTAATTTTGCTCCCAAAGGTGTTCTTCATATTCAAAATCAGTACATATCTAAATTTGGATCGTAGAAATTAATATATGTACCAACTTTTTGATTTAATCGATCCAGTTGTATCGGAACAAATAGCCTGTGAAAGATGGACAGACAGACACACGAGTAATTGTGTATGGACTTCATTTTTTTTTATTCGGACTAACGGAATCCTAAAAACAAAACCATTAAAGAGAAACCCGAAGCAGTTGGAATATATGAAATAGACGCTTTTGTGGGCAGGTTTAAAAAGGTTCTACTGAGCAAGCAATATATTGCTTTTGCATTAGAAATAGGTCGAAAGGCCGGATTAGAGGGAACGCTATTACCGGGAATTGTTCGCGTATCGCCAGCCCGCCGGAGCGGGAGCGGAGAGGAGCTATTGAGGGTACGCAACTTAAAATGTTACCTTGTAACTTAAGTCTCATGTACCTATGTCTCAAATGGGTATATTGACTTATGAAAATTCGACCCCTTTTTGAAGAATGTTAGAAAAAAATACAATCATAATTTACCTGGGAAGTTAAGGCACGGTTGCATATTTTATATTCAAACAGATTATGGTAGTTCCCTGGGTGAGTGCTGGGATAAAATTTCTTCTCATTTACAGCATGTTATATGTTTTGGATTCCGCTTAAATTCTGATCCTTGTTCAGAACATTAGAACCATAAGTAATTTTCAGTTTTAACTACGTTTAAACAGACTTTTTTTTAAAGTTTGTTACTGAAGAAAAGAAGTCTCTCACAAAATTTGCCTTGAAGGGCGTCGTTACGTCTTGCATTTTCAAAGTGACTAAATTTTATGCATATCCATGTCCAATACAAGAACTGACCCGATTTACCCACTCTTGACTATGACAGACCGACTATTTTGTCAGATTTTTATTACCTCGTTTTATAGTTACGTCTCTCAATAATCTTTCTATTTTAGTCGGCCGTTGCCGCCAATCTAGCGACAACGAACCGTACGACTTAGCGAGCCTCCTGCGGCCCTTGCGAATGGCTTAATTTGCCTGCGACCGCTTGTGACTGTAAAATCTAGTGATACGACTACTCATATACTGCATTTTGCAATTTATAGTCGTTAATACCGATGCACATCGTGTAGTGAACTATATTTGCCTGCAACAGGCAGGAACATTCAGCATGCCACTCTCTGCTGACCCTCAAATCTGCTTTTCCACTGCGAATTCTCATCTAAAGTTTCGAATATCTAATCAAGAATACTGACAGACATCGAACACTTAAACCAGTAACAAAATTTGTATTTATCTCAACCGCCAATAAATCTAATTATGAATTTCAGCAAATTATAACACCTTATTGCATAGAATGTTCCTATATTAGTTTTTATCACTCGGATTGCTATCTTTTCATTTCAAACCTTGGACATAAACCTCTCCGTATCGGTTTAATGCGTGTCGAGGGTTACTAACGATCGCTGCCTCCTCAACTATGACAACCTCCGGAACAGAAGACTTAGGGTCGTATTAATAAAGTACACTTAAGTAAAGCGTTTCATCTTCCAGCGGAAAGAGTGAGACAAGTATAGTGCTTCGCTATAGAAAATAATATACGTCTCGCTTCCACGTTACTTGAGATGACGCATCATTTGAGTGACGTTTGTTAATACGACCTTTAAAGCGTTATTCGACACACGTAACGAATGGTTTGATTTGACCTAAGTAGAAAACTCATTGAAAAACTCACTTATGATCAAAACGGAACTCAGTACCGTCTACTTCTAGATCGATGCTCTTGACTTCTCAACACCGACACTAATTATTAATATACCAATAGAACAAATTAATCAATAGTTCGACACGACGTCGTCGGCTAATCGAGGACACGGTTCGAAGGTTGTATCGTATTTTAGAAAAACGGCGAATTAAGTCTACGCCGAAAAATTAAAAACACACAAAATATTAACAAAAAAAAAAACAACCGCCCCGCGACAAAACGGGCGGGGAGGCGCGGGCTATCTGTATCTCGCGGGCGCGCCGTTCGCCGGATTCAAAATTGAGTTCGTGATGCCGCATGCGTGACGCGACCCTTCCGCTGTTTGCGAGAAGAAATGTCGAACGTAAACTGTACGCGTTGAATTTGAGTGTGCGGGAAAAGAAATTAGTAAGAGTCGCTTTAAACCACAGGAATGCCGACGTGGTGGACGACGACCGATTTAAAATACGCGGCCTTAATCATTCTACATGACTCGACTCGTCAACTAAAATAATGCTATTAAATTGTTTCATTGTATGAATTCTAAATCACATAAAAGAAATTAATATACCAGGTTGATTTCTAATCAGGTAAAATGTTTTTGAAAAGCTTAGCGTTAGTTATTAATTATTTATAGCAATAACATTTCTGTAAAGGCAAAATCACCTTTGCCTGTGTTGTAAACATAATTGAGAACTAGACAGACGCATGACAAACATGACAATCTTGAAAGATCAATCCTAGAAGTTGTTCATCTCTTCGGTCGTAAGCGAACGAAGAGATGAACAACTTCTGATGAACTGGTTTGACGTAAACATCAGATGAATAAAGAATAGTTTTCTATGCAAGGCAGGTCCGGGAGGCAAGGGGAGTTACGTGGGTTGCTTTTCTAGTTAACTTGTTTATGTGTTTTCTCTGTAAGAACGCGGTTATAAAATATTTTCCCCAAACGTTACTTTTATACCATTAGGTCAGAGAATTTCAAAATGATTATATTATGGCTCTGCTATAAGAAAATGTGTCGAGGTGTCAATACGCTTAGCGCACTGTTTTCAAAGCAGGTAGGAAGAAAATAAATTTGCATATTATTAAATATTATTTTTTACCCAAATATTTATTTTTGGTAATTAACATGAGCAACTTTTCTTATATAAAGTTATTATATTTCCACCGTACGAACTTGAAAGATGGCCATCAAAGCTCTATTGCTGAGATATTCAATATAAATACGGGTAATTATGTAATGCCCTTCGAGAAATAAGCGGAGGATTCGTAAACAATATGCGTCAATCACGTAAAATGTATTTAATAACGTCTTTCCGAGTTGTCGAGCTCAGACGGTGGTAAATTTTAAACTGATAAATGCCACCTTGTTTACCTTTCAGATCGTAAAATCTGTGTTTGCGACGGAATTTCATGAAAAGTCACGTTCCGCCAAAATCTTCGAGTGCAATCATTTAAAGCAAAGAAAACGTTAATATTTTTCAGCGAAAATTGGACAACCAATTTATGTTGAGACTTTTTTTATCGAAGTGATTGTCCGGAAAATATAATATTTTTACCGATTGTACCTAAGTAAATAAGATTGTTAAGGGATAATTTATTTATCAAAATTTGTATAAATTCACTTTAGTTCTCATTTTGTATTTAAGAACCATCGAAAACATATTTTTGTCTTTTCCTTTAACATTGTGACAAGTAAAAAAAAATCTTCATCATTATGGCAAGGAAATGTATTTCATATAAGGGAAAGTAGTGCAAACGTTCAAAATAATCAACAGAAAGGCATAAGTATGGTGGTATAAATATGGTGAATTTGCCTTCGGAATGTATTTTCTTAACAATACTTAGAGGATTTGTAGCTACTAATGAAGTAATAAGTTCCTGAAAGTTACAGATTTCTGAGAAACGCTTTAAAGCTTATACATGTGAATAAAATCATTTGGTCAAAAAATACTTTTTAATTTTTTCTAATGTAGCATATCTTTTTTCATGATTTAAAAAATTCATAACATTACAGGAAAATTGATAATGTTTGAAAAAACATAGTTTTATAATTGTAACAAAATTGTATCATGATTAAATTTGAAAGAAAAAGAAAAACGCTTTATTTTTCAAGGATCTTGTCAACTGATGTAGCTCTTAATTTTGTTCCTAGAATCTGCCATCAGTCTCAAAAACATATTCAAAATGTAGATCAATCGAGTAATATTTTTTTTCCTCTTTTTACATATTTTGCTTTTACACCAAAAACGAATTGACTTAGAAATTTGAAACTTTCAAATCTTATTACTTTATTAGTACCTACAAATCCCCTTAATATCATTTAAATATCTTCCGAAAAGAAATTCACCATGCTTATTCTTCTAGGGCCTTTTATGAAATGAATTATCGTTTTTATCTTGGAACATTTTTATCAAAAAGTATAAAAAAATATTTTCTTACGATACAATCATCGTTACTTAATTTTTTTCGGGTTATATAAATTAAAATGCCAATCTACGGGCCGGCTTAAACTCATTCCTTTTATTTAATAATCCGCGGCTTAGCCCGTTTCATACTATCACATATATTATACAATTAATTATTCAATTAGTTATGTCGTTCCCGTCGTAGTGCGCTCCCGATATTTCTGTTACTGTCGAGTCCAATTTCGGCTCTACTCTCTGTTTCCATTTCGACTCCACAGTTGATTTGATTCGCGATGCATTCTATATTTCGATGCTCATTTCGATGGTAATCTTGTCTTTTTTTTTAAAGTTGTCGTTCGCTATAACAGATCAATATGAAATTAGCTTTTTCCATGTTCACGCGACCAAAGCGGAGGGAAGGAGGGAAATGATTAATTCACGTACTCAAGTGAGTTTTCGTGACACAAACTATGTGAGTAGTATTCGTGACTAATTTCACTCTAATTGGACGCACAGTATATCATATATTCAACGTCCAATTAGCGTCATCAGCCAAGGCGAGGCGATTCAATTCTCTTTCTGGTAACTTCAAATTTCGGTAATTATTTCGTACATTTTAAGTTGTATCGTATATGTGATAATAAATCATATTCATCTATCAATCAATCGAATTCGTAACGTCAATACGGGGTACCGAATCAAGTGATAGTCAAAGGATTTTGTATCACCAGAATTCCAACGAGGTGGTGATGATGCTTGGTAAAACTTTAGAATAATACTACGCCAACGGCTTTCGCATGATATTCTTGAACCACCATAACTTTTTACTCCCTTTTTGGAACATTATTGTAACTAGTCCAAATTTCAATTTTATAGACTTACCCACTTTATAAAAAAGAGCTGATATATCTAGACAGACAGGTCGAAAAACAAACAGTCACAACTCATATATATCGTATCTTAGAGTTCAGTTCTTCTTACTGTACACTTGGTGCTTCTTATACTATATTTCAAGATTGTGTAAAGAATGAAAAATATCTAAATTAATCAAATTCCCAACGTACCATAAGAACAAAACGGCAGCGGCCGCGGTCACCGCCGTGGTGAGTGACATAATTAATTCGAAAACCACTAAAGGGGTAACAATTCGACCTGAATTAATAATAAGTGAGACACAAAACCGAAATTTAATCCGGAGTGACCCGGAGCATGCCGAGGCCGAGGCGGCAATGCGGCCGGATAAAATAATAAATAGAAATGTGCTCGGATTCCGTGCGATATTGTTTTCGCGGACATAAATAAAGGCGCCCCCGAACAATATAGAGAGTCCTATAACTTTCTTTTAATGTATTATGAGGATGGAAATAATAATGCGTCCTCGTATAGATATGATGCTTATTGTTACACCTATCAATAATAGTTCGTGTATATAAATATATATATATATATATAATTATTCTGTACGTGTGTTGGCAGTGAACTCCTCCTAAACGACTGAACCGATTTGAATGAATTTTTTTGTGTGTGTTCAAGTGGATTCGAGGATAGTTTAGATTCACAAATGGACCTTATAGATGACGCCGTTGTCGGTATGTCAAACGGCTGGACCGATTGGGATGAAATTTTCTATATATATTCCAATGGGTCCCTGGATGATTTCAAAACACAATTGCACAATTGGACCCGGTAGGTGACGCTGCTGTCGGCATATCGCTTAAAGCTTTTCCAGGCAGGACGACCTCTGCCGGGACAGCGAGTATATATATATATATATGTATAAATAAATAGAAATTATAATACATCAATCATGATATTTTTTAGGTTATGTATTCCGAATGGAAAATAATTAATTAGGACGAACAAGACGAGTCTTATCACCAGGCAGCAGTTGCCATTTTGTCGTGACTTTTATAAAAAAAAAATAAAAACTACTTAAAATCAAGGACTGAAGTTTATTACATTTTTAAATTTAATCTAAATATGTAATTGGCTTAAAAAATTTTAAATAATAATAAATATAATTGTACCTTTTTTTGTCAAATTAATGTCTGAGAAATGGCGCTAAGATAGTTCTAATGCTACCAATTATATAAACGCCTACTGAGTCGTGTAATACAACTATCAACCGAATGTATAGAGAATTGTATTCTACTTTACGTTAATACAAAAATATTTAGCGAAATCTATTTAAACTTTCTGAACACTCACAAAAACAAACCTTACACGCTGCTTACAGAAATACTATAGTTGCTTTCAACTTTTATAATAAATTCTAGATTACTCTACAAAGCTATTTTTATTGTAAACATTCATTCAGTAAAATCGTAACTAGACGAATAAATTTTTTTTTCTATCAAGTAAATAAAATTCTTAAGAGACAAGAATTTTATTAATAAAAAAGTTTATTAAAAATAACCGATAATATACATTATTCAACATTTTTTTTTTCGTTTTAAACCTATGAATACGTTTTTAATTTTTGATATTTCCGTACAAAAATGTCTAAGGTAAAAATCGCAAAGCTTAGTTTCCACTTGATAATCAAACGAATCTTAATAAACATACATAATAATATTTCATTATCAGATTCGCGAGTCATGATATCACCTAGTTATTCCTTTTACTAATTTTTCTGAAAATCTTATTAAACAATATTGTTTACTAGAACATCATACACAGAGCACAAACACATTCTCATTGGGCAAGGCACAATTAGTTAATTTATTTTATCTGATATCCTTAACTGCCATAATATATAAATATTCACCGTTGAATAGCTAAACGTATGTAGACACTGTAACCTTTTATCAATTATAGGTAATTATCTACTTACATCACACCTGATTGCACGAAAAACAAACTTCTTAGCAATGTACCTCTTCATTACGTACGTAATTGTATGAGTATCTAACGGAACTTTTTTTCCTGTCATATAAGATCGGCGCCACGGCGGTATCTACGCACGACAAACTAGGAAATAATTTAACAATCTTTAAACATCCAATTGGATGTTTAAATCCAGGAAAAATCCAATTGGATTTCCTGGATTTCGAACCCAAATTATCTCCTTACTGGAGCAAATATTTTTCAGATTAGCTATGTAAATAATCTGAACGCTATTACATGTTTGATAAACATGTACACGTGGGCAAACAATATGATATATTACATTAATTATGTCTAATTTTTAAAATTTTTCTCAATATTTTTTACGAAAGGAAACAATTCATGTAATTAATTGTATTTATTTAGTAAAGAGCCTGTTAACTCGCTCTTTTAATTGATTTCCTGTATTTCCTTGGAAATAAGGAGTCATCATAAATATACACAACACTAGCTTTCCACCTGCGGGTTTACCTAAGTGGGAATAAAATGTGTTCCTTAATCTTTTATATGAAAAGACCTTGCTGACAATCGTAATTCCGTTCCCGTTTTCAATTCCGGTTCCGGCACTTTTCTCGACTTCGACCCCGATAGCATTATTAGTTTCGGTCCCGGTACTGGCTCTTCAATCTGCTCTCTATGTCGCGTTTCCAATTTGAAGGAAGCCAGGCCAAATTCTAGTGTCAAAATAATATATGGCCTCTATTGCTCGGGGATAACGTAGCTTTCTTTGTGCGAAAGAATCATCCTACAATTAGTAACCCCCTTCCTCAGAATAACTTTTTCCTAACATCCTCAATGTGCTCATGAAGAATGCATTAAAATCCATTCAGTAATCTCAGAGCTGTGCGCGAACAGACAAACAGACAAAAAATTTAAATATCGTTGTTTTCTTTTTTATCACGTTTCCTCTCCATTTTTCATACAATCTACAGATGCCCTGTTATCTTCTGTTTTATGATATATATAGATTAAGTAATAATTCTATACTAATTTTATAAATGTAAAACCTGTATGTTTGTCACTCAATCACACTAAAACGGCTGAGAGAATTAACTGAAACTTTACAGTAATATAGCTTATACATAAAAATGACATGTACGCTATAACTTATAAAGAAACTAACATTTTCTCGCGGCTTCGCTTGTATGATTGTAGAACGAATACTTGACTTATGCAAATTGGTAACAATAATATTCATGAGAAGTTTATGTTCAACATTAGTCGAGGATCAGAATCACGAGCGGAACCAAGATCGAAATTAGGAGTGTAAGCGAAATCGTTTCATAATAATAAATAAAGTCGGTATACGGGCGAAAGTTTTACGTGACAACGACTTTGAATGGTAAAATCATTTTAATGTGAATATTCATTCGTATAGTAGGAAGAAGGATGAAATAATAGTAACAATTTAAAACATTTATTTATACAAAGAATTATATTTAAAACATTAATTTATACAAAGAATCTCGCACTGAATTTCATATTAACAAAATTTTATTTTTACCTTTACACATACATACGTATTTATATACAAATATACATACAATAACTTGCAATACATTTGCAAGCTATGCACTAATTCTCTAGTGCTGCGCGCGCGGCAGACCGATCATAGTTGAGTGGGAGAGAGACGCAAGGCATTCGGCGGGCCTCTCTCTCGTTCGGTGACTCATCGTTACGTTACCGAGCGTTACACTTTTTCAAAGTGACTCCCAGCCGCAACCTAATTTAAGACGTTGTCACGTCAAAAAAATGTGTATCGACATTACGTCCGTGCTTTCGGTGTAAGAGTGTGGATATCTCTGATTTAAAATCGATAACGGGACCGGGATCGGGTTCATGGTCGATAACCATATCGATCGACGTAAAAATGGAAATATTTCGTTGTGTTTCCGTGCGGGTGAGCCGTGGATGGGTTGTGTGTATTTCGGGCGCAACTGCAAACTATATATCGAAAGAAGGAATGTCATCGGGATCGTGGTTGACGGCGTGATCGGTCGATATGAAATAGGAAAGAATTCGTCGACGTCTACACGGGCGGAACCGCGAGCGAAAGCTAGTACTGATGTAGTTGAGATGAAATACATTTTTGTACATTCGAGATGAGTATGTTTTAACGTCAAAAAGGTAATACCTGGGTCAATTTATTAGACTTGAGAGATTAATATTACGGAAAGGGTATATTTACTTTTGTTATGGAAGCAATTGACTTTGTGAATGTCATTTTGCCCCTTCTAAATGTTTAAGAACGATAACTGTATGTTAGATTTGACCTTAATGATCGATCCTGATTTATATAATACTATAGAACAAGATTATTTAATAACGAAAAAAAGACACTGTAGAACTCGATTAAAAAATTATCTGAACACAACTGAACTCGACTTAATATTCAGCCAAAACTAGAAACAATCCATAGAAATCGGGACGTTGTCAATTTTATTACTTTCTCTGTTTCTCCCGCGATTCAGCTCAAGTTGCTTAGGACAATACTAAATTTCTTATAAGCGTAGAATTAAACGAGGAATGTCATAATGGCTTGTCCATTCTGATATCGAATGAATAAGGTAGGACCGTTTAGATGTTCCGGCGCTCAATTTGGATGTGTTAAATATTTTCAAACAACTTTGTTTATAATTATTTACAAAAAGTTGCTATTTTTACAATCACCGGCGGTATTAATTTAAAGGAGAAAAATGTTTTTATGAGAACACGATGGTAATTTATAATATTAATGTAAAATATTATTAGAAATAGGATTATCTGATTTAAAATCAAATAAATTTTTGAGTCGACCATATAATGAACTTGCAATATCAGAAACAGCACTATTGCGAAAGTTAACTTCATGCTCTAAATAATATTACTTCCAGTAACTAATGAGATTATTTTTATTCTTCATTTTAGTTATATAGATAAGTTACATAATTCAAACACAGTAAACCATTTCACCGTACTTATACTGTTGTAAAAAGATCCATTTTGTTGCCGCCTAGCTTCATACCAAGATTTTACAGTGACCTATGGGGTTGATATCTTATCCGTTTTTATTCAATTTACACATTTGTGCTGGTTTTTGTTAAAGAATTGGTTGTGTACCATAGTCCATGTTAAGTCCAGTTCACCTTAACAATGAGCATAATAGATACCAATCTTGTTTTGGAGCCGTCATAAACTTCAATACTACAATCGCTTTACAGCTCCTATTTGATTCTGGATATATATGAAAAATGATTTTTCAAGTTTGTTTGTGTCGGGACTTAATTTTTGAAACATAGCGGTAAGCGCTGAGCAAAAATCAGCATCGATCGCCACATTTCGACATTACTGATAAACGTTGCATTCGTCAAATTCCGCCGTATATGCATTCGTCGAGATTCGTGAGCCTATAAATTTCCATCCGGGCGTCGCCACGCGAAGTAGGTACAAATCGCTCGGAGCCCTCGTGTTTTTTTACGGGTCTCTCGTAAAACGAGAATCATTCGCACGGCTGCCCCCACAATGGGCGCAGCTGTGATCGCTTATAAATGAGTCAAGTTTACTACTGCTTCCGCGGGCCGGGGCGCGTGTCGTAAAAAAAGAAATCGGGTCGGTTTCATTAAAAAAAATTGTCCTTCTGCTCTATACAAATTTGTGAAGACATCGTTAATTATATTCGTAAGCGAATAGAGTTTCACGGAATAATATAGGCATGTTGCTGTCACCGAAATAAACGACCGACGGACCTACGTGTGTCTAGAAAGTTCTCTTAATATTGATGAATCTTGTGTATATTGGAACAATACTCTGGCCACAAACAACGTTGAACGTTGATTACTTGAAAAGAATGCATTTTAAATTCATTACTATACAACATAATTTAATAGTGCCATAGCTGTTCGTCATCATCATCATCATCTCTCAACCTTCAGCCAGTCGCAATGACGGGAAGGGACAAGTCCAGATACAAAGAAAAGAGCGTAATTATAGGAAGAGAGTGCAGGTTCTAGTCTGGATTAGGAGTGGCGGGAGTGTAAAGCCAGCCAGTATGCGTGCAACCTAAAGGTTAACTTGCACGAATAAAGCCAGAAAATGGAGTCAAGATAAGTAAATAATAGATACTATAATGTGTCAATAAATATTAGCAAGTTTCTTCCGTTTGTCTTCCGTTCTCCGTTTTCTTCGCTTGGTGAAGAACTTTCAGTGTTCGTTTCTGGAAATGTGGTATGGTCTAGCCCCATTTTTTTAATTTTTACATTGCTCTGTGCTAATGTGGCCTATTCTCTTTAGGTTCTATAAAAATATGTTAATACCTTTTGCATTGAAACGGTGACAACGGTCGTTTGCAACCCCTAACCCTCACTGGACCGGAGGAAAGGCTTCGATTTAAAATAAAAATATTACGACCCATCAGTACGGTAATTGAAACCTGATGCAAGACACATGAAGACGAGTAATAGCGGAAAAAATGACTGTGGACACACAGACAAAAAGACAAACAATCGACAAACGAGATCGATACGTATGACGTATGAGATAACGTTTTCTCATCGGTTTGACGAAACCCTAAAAAGGAGTTGGATAAAGAAACGGAGTGCAGGTGAACACATTAATTTATTGTCGTTTCGTGAACGCTGTTTCTTCGTGGATTCCTACCGCTCCCTCATTTCTTTGACCGCGACCGCGGTCGTCAGACGTTGCCTCGTATCCGGACGTCATCTGGTACTCGGTAATATTAAATATGGCTTTGAGCAATAAATCAAAGCCGCGAATTGATATTCAGCTTTTTTGTGCCATTACAACGAATCCAAAACTGCTGCTTGCATATCTTTTGGATAGTCTTTAGCCTTCTATTTTATTTTAAAATAGCTACAATAGAAAGGGGTTTTATTCGGTAAAGTATAAATAAAAGTTTTTAAATATATGGCTACTTGAATTTATTATAAAATTTTAAAGAAAAATATATTCATAATTATAGCCGTCGAAACGATTCAGTAATGAAACAGTAAAATGTAGCAGGAATTTTATGTAGACGCCTCTTGTATAACAAGAGCTTTTCATAACTTGCTAACAACTCGTCAATTAGTCAACGCTACTGTGTTTTGTGATTACACACGGGTTTCCCATTAAATTATCTTTACGATGTAATATCATCATTATAACGGATCGTGTGATGCGATATCTTACATGTTACAGCTACCTTATTATATATAGATCAGGAAATTTTGTGCATTATTTTACATAAATGATATATAGATCTTCAATATTATAATACTTACGAACATCATAAATGATCTGCATTTGTTCCGAAATCATAACATGGAAGACCAGTTTTAAATTATCTTTTTTGAATGCGTGTCTGTCGTTTTGTCATCGAGCTCTCACAAAGTAACTTCGAGTGTTTAGAATAAAATACAGTATATATTCGTGGATCTTTAAATATTGAGCCCTCCTCACGGATCCGGCAATCAGTCGTTTATTATGGTTACCCTATATCGTTTCAGAGTATTATGTTCAATGCTGTATTGTCACATGCATCGCACGCACACACACGCACACACACACACACACACACACACACACACATTCATATACACATATATATACATATATATATATATATATATATATATATATATATATATATATATATATATATATATATATATATATATATATAATAAGCGTAACAACCAATTATTTTCATCATGACTTTATACTATTTTCATTATAATTCGACTATATTAACCATTTTACTTTCTGAAACAATGTGCATAGATATGGTTTGAGCTTATTTAATTTAAATGAATTCGTTCGTACAATAGAGAACGTGAAATATAAAAAAGGTAGGCAAGTTGAAAAACGCGCTCGGCGGCGGTTGACCACGACGCGTACGCGTCTGTTGAAATTTTAATTGATATCCAGGGCGCGCTGCATGCACTGATTGCACCTCTCTTATCCACGTGGATGCAGAACGTTTAACCGACCCGAAAAGGGAAACTTTTAATTAAATAACAGAAACTACCTTTCAGTTTGTAAATAGCGGTTTATAACGCCTACGAGTTTTATTTAAAGTAAGGTATCTAGAATATCACAATACTTCTAGGATTTCTCTTCATAGTGACGAACTTAGTAACTCAATTTGATCTGTCTATGTCAAAACTGTAAATGAATCCCTTTACACATTACACACTACATGATTGTGGTGCCTACACATTGAGGTAACATTTTTTTTGTTACCCGACCGCACCACGTAAAGAGGCATACAGTTATTATCAGCCAATGAATATTTGTTTGTCTGTATGAATTTCGTTCATTTGCAACAGTCTACAAACTAAACGTGGTACTCGATTTCAATGAACTTTACATTTCTCGTAAGTGTCACCGAACAGAGGACAGCAAACAAAATTCAACATTTGTGACGCTAGATGTATCAGTACTGAAAAAAAAAAAAACAAATGCGAATTATGAAACATCAACATTGTTGAACAGGTCTTCTGTTTGCTCTATGATATTTGTTACGATTATGTTCATGCTCTCCAAACTTCTGCCTATCGACCGGTGCGTGCGGCTGCCGACCGATTCGCCGGGTCGTCTAGACGGTTCCGTGTCGTTCGCACGTCACGTGTCGGCTCCACGCCCGTAGCCTGTTTACCGCTCGTCAGTTATCCGTTATCAGTTATATCTATAGTTTGTCAATCATAACACAGCTCTGCAAAATTTAAATTTTGGTCAAAAAAAACTTTGTCGTAGCCCTGAAGGTTTGCTTTACTCACGAATTGAAATGCGAAATTTTACAGGTCACTGTAGTTCTTGTTTTATTACAGCCCTAGTAAATTTTTACTGTACGTTGAACAGTAAAAATAGTATACGAATGCTCCTACTAGGTCAAAATTACTTATTGAACAATATTAAAGTAGTATCAGTGCTAAAATAATTTCATGTTTTAAAATGGAAATTTAGTGGAGTGAAAATTTTATTAGAATCCCATCGGTAAGCAAGGATAAATATTTAACTAACTGACAAGCGATAACTCTAAGATGTGTACTCCTCCAAACGATAATATTAATCTATTTTATTTATTTTATATTTATCTATTTTATTTTATTTATTTCAATTTTAACTTAATTTATCATAGCATAACCTATTTATACAGTAAATTCAGTGTCCTGAATTATATTTTTGTTTTAGTCAATATATCCAAAATTGGAGAACATATCTCAAAACACGAATCCTTAGTTAGTATTATTAATCCATTTTAGAACCATTTTAAATATACAAAGTAAGAGAATGTGTATCAATTACCATTCGTCTATACATTGTGATTATCCATTCCTAATTACAGTGTTATATTATTGCGTATATACATATCTTAGAAACTTATGCAATAACATTCACTCGTTAACAGTCAAAACAATCCCTACTTCCCTACTAATATTGTAAATGCCAATGTAACTCTATCTGTCTGTCTGTCTATTACATCGTCACGCTTAAACCGCTGAACCGATTTAGATGAAATTCGGAGAGAGGTTAGTTTAAGACTTGAGGAAGGACATGGCATACTTATCGTTTGTTTATCTGTCTATTTATTTGTAAGTTTTTTCATAACCCTACAATAGGTAAACTTATTTTCATATTCTTAAGAGTACTAATAGAGAACACTATTTTTGTAATGTATAGGTCATTTTTATTTATCTTTTTGTTTGTATGTCTACTTATAACTTGACAATGACAACAAATTTTGATGAAATTTAGAAAATTTATAGGATTCATTATTACATAAAATATGGACCATATCTCACTTTAGGTGGTAGAGTGAGAAATGGTGTGAAAAGGTGAACTAGAGCTAAAGCGAAAATAAAAGAAAATGTCAACAAACCGACTGTAGCTAAATGAAAAATAATAATGATTTAATAAAAAGTCATAGTAATTTTAAAAAAATGTTTAAGCTTTTTACACAGCGTCTTTGTCAGTAGGTATTATATCCCATTAATAAAATGTTACAAATGTGATACTTTGCGTCGATGTTTAGTTGTTTGTAACCCAATCATTAATGAATATCTAAACGGATTTAGATGAAATTTAGCATACAAATAGAATACTTTCTGCACTGTACTATACAAAATTGTTATCGATATCGTAATCGAGAGCGAGAGTAAGATTGGAAAAAACAAAGACGCAGGTTTGTAATAAAGAATAAAACCGAATCCGTACTGTGAAATCTGAAATCCTTAAACGGGATCGGATTGTTAACGATGATAGCAAGATCATTTGATGTAGAAAACAAGGAATTAATTATATCTCCAAGCGGGCGGAGCCGCGGGCAAAAGCTAAAAAATATATAACCAATTGTCGCTACGATTCCATTAATGGTAAACGAAACACGTCTATTTCGTACAAATTTATTTCTTCGTTCGTTTTGATTGTATGATGGACGTGAATCCACAAATAACATTAAAAAATTTTGGATTTCGTCAGGTGATTATGGAGAAATAAAATCTAGCCCAGCCGCATTTGTTACACCTTCCCCTATATTTTTTTGCGTTATTTTATACTAAATAATGCTTATAAATTTGACATACATTTTACGATCATTGTTTTCTTCGAGCCATGGGCTGCAATTCTATATTCTGAGACATATTTCGTTTAACATAGAATAAAAACCGAAAATTTATGCGAAACTGGTCCAATCATATCTCTTATTTGACAGCAATTTTCAATGCAACTTGCAATCATAAAACATTGAAAATAACATAATTTTTTTGTTTGCTTTAAGCTATCTCTATAGTAATTCTATTGAAATTTCTAAAATTATATTATGAGAGTGCTTATTAATCTCACAAAACACAATCACTGAGCCATGAGCCACTCTAACCACTAACTTTTTATACTAAGTAGAATAATTTGTATAAGCTTCAGCGAAATCGGTTCAACTATATTAATACTTAGAAATATTCACACAAACTTAAAAAATGTAACGAATATCTTTTACTGACTTTCAGTTATTTCCATTCTATTTTTTATTCAAAACAGTCTAACAATAATTCTAATTATGTATTCAATATTGGCAATATTGGCATAGTATTTTTTAATAAAATCAGCTTAATTGAAATTTGTTAAAAATTTTTAGAAATGCTCACGAAGCTCTAAAGGTGTACAAAATTTCCATTTATTGGTTTTCATTTGTATCCATTCTAAATTTTAATAAAATATTGTTGAATAATACGATTTCTAGGTAATACTTACGGAACCTTGAAAATGTATGGAATATACTTTACTGATGTTCAGTTGCCTCCATTCTAAATTTTATTAAATTCGATAAAATTATTACAAATCTCGCTGGACTCTAAAAATGTATCGAATATACCTTGACTGGTTTTCAATTCTCTCCACTCTTAATTTTATTAAAATCGGGTAAACTACAAGGGTTCTCAGTAATTCTCACGGAATCCTAGAAATGTATCAGATATCCTATTATTAGCTTTCAGTTGTCTCCATTCTCATACATACAACATCCATTTTCATACATAATTTTTTAAATTGGTTAAGCTATAAGTGTCTTTAGTTATGCTCACGAAACCCTAAAGAAGAATTAAACCATTGATATTTTTTTATTGTGGATAATTTTCCTCTGCAGCTTCACCCGTGTGGCCATAGAATGGATTCATACATCTTTCATATCACCGATGACGGTGTATTCATCATGATCCTGATACCTTTTATTTTAACTTGTTCTACATTACAATTCTAGTTCAGCTTCTCTGAAATCAAGCCCTCGAATCAATTGCAATATAATGAATCCATTTTTAAGTTTTCCTATAATTTCACGCAGAATTTGATGATTGAAGATTTGCCAAACAACATCTTTTTTATATATTATTTAGGCATATTGGTAAACAAACATAAAATTGTCGAGCGATGCAGTACCCTGGTTTCAATGAATTTATGGTAACTTAAAAGCGTATGTCAAGCTTATACCTATTCATAAGGCCACTCCTTATTCATTAATCCGCCAATTACAGTTATCACTTACATATGTGTATATATTTTTTGTTTATTGGAAAAAACCAAAAGATTTGAAAGGCAAATAAAATTTTGCACTATTATTATTACATCTTACAAATAAATTACTAAGTAGTATGATGTTCGTTTTTTTTGTAATCACACTTGTTGGCATACGCCTGTTCAAATAATTATCCCAATCTTTTTACTTGATTATGGATCGAATCACATCGCACGTATTGTTAAATTTACTTTAATTTACCATACCTTAACTCTTTAATGAAGGCGAGTAAATGTGTGTTGTTTGACAGCGGTGAAACGGTTATTCATTTACGCTGAAAGGTTTAATTAAATGTTTATCATTTCTCCCATAAAACCGGCAGTTATAATAATATTCTAACTCATAATGCATATTTATCTAAATGTTATAAAACTATATCTACAATTTACAAATTTAAATGAACTCCGAGTTAATGATACATGCTAAATGCAAACTGCATAGGTATAAATAAAAATGTAGAGTTTGTCAAGAAAAGTATACTAGCAAATGAAATTTTGCGTATAATGTTTGCAAAAATAATTAATTAATTGAACAATAATTATCTACTAACACAAGCGTGTCTTAAGATTGCAAAATTTAAACAACCTCTACTAACAAATTGCACGTACAACCGAGTGAATTACTTAACATATTAATTTTGGTTGAGACTAAAATGTTTAAGTTCAAGGATATTCTAAAGACAATAACTTTAAGATACATAGGTATTTGTTTACCAAAGATGAAGCAATTAGTTTACATATGTCATTTGAATCGACAGAATAACATTAATTATGACATTATACATCTGATCCTAAACAAAGTAAATATATATAAGTTAAATATGTAAAAGGATGTTTGTATATATGAAATCGATAAACTCAAAAGCTATATATATATATATATATATATATATATATATATATATATATATATATAGATTTCGATATTAGCATTTACTCCCGGCTTCGTCTAAGTCGGAATAGTGACTGGTAGCGAAATCGGGATTGAAAGCGGGCTGGTGCAGAGAACTGCAAACGGGACGAGAATAGAATCTGATCGGAACTAAATCGCAAACTGGACCGGAACCGAAACGGAGAACGGAACTAGGGTCGAAAATGGATGTGGGGTCGGGATTACAATCAAATGTGTGACCGGCTGCGGAATCGTAAGCGATGCGAGTATTAATAAGTTAGAAATCAATGGACACAAAAGATGAAGGAGTTCATTATACGTCCATGCTGGCGCAGCTACGGGCACTAGTTTTACGGACAAGAACAAACAAAAAAAGGGCCGAACAATGTCTACCGGGCCAGGTAGTTATTAAATAAAAAAGTACTTTGTTTCTAAGTAACTAAATTTCACTATATCATTAATCATTTTTAATTTTTTCCTTTTTTGATAGCTTATTTTATAACATACATTTACTTAGTAAGATAATTTTGAAATACCTGGCGAAAATTTTATGATTTTACAAATAACTATACGATTTACAATACACAAACGAAATGTGGGCCTAAACACACTGATATATTCTTTTTCCCTATATTGTTTGTCATTTCATTTAAGTGACGATAATTCTTTTAGTGCTTCCGGCCCTCTAAAAGGAATTCAAAAACTAACAAGTTAATAGAAATTGTAACGCAAAATCAAACTTCAATAATAATCATTAACTAATTGTAACCCATTTATATATTTTCATCTAATTCATTTTTTTTTTGTCCACTTCATTCTTATGAATGTATATAAATTCATAAACATCATGCCAAAACAAGGCATGTAATTTTCCATATTTGTCTTTTGTCATAACTGGTGTTTAAAAGTACCGTTTTAAAATAGTAATATTACTTTTATTGCAATAATTAACGCTAAAAGAATATTGAAACGTTTGATTTTCGTTAGATAGAAAATTTTAATCAACTTAATGTGAACAAAATTTTTAAATTAAAGCCTTATTTCCTTACCTCATTAATTGACGTAAGAAAAGTTGAGAAAATTTGATGGTTCGCTTGAGTGTTAGAGAAAGTGGCGAAGAGTCAAGTTTTATTACAGAGCTTTAAGTTGCGATGAGTAATGACCAATGATAACTCTTACAGAGAAGTCTTATTACAAGAGTTCTTGAACACCTCAAAAGTCTCAAATCGCAACATACTGACGATTCACCCCGAATCACAGACATCTTATTATATTATGAAATAGCTTTAGTAAGACTTAATTTACTGATATTAAAATTATATATACATATAATATAGACTATAAAAATACAAACAACTTGATTGGACAACAACTATCATTGACACTCATTTTAATTTCGGATCAGAATACAATAAATTTAATTACACATATTGCCGCGTACTATGACACGACACTCTTAGGATTTCAGGAAATCGAAATAAAATGAAGAAGAAAAACAATCTGTCGTACGGGATAACATTATAACAGTGGAGTCCGAGGTCGGCAGGACGTGCTCTGCGCCGTTTGCAGCTATTGTGCGGTTGCGTGAAGGTCTGCTATCGCCCTTTTACGGAGTGCGGCTTAAAGGGAACTGGAGAAGCAAAATAGAAGAGCAAATTAGGAAGGTGCAAACCCCTTAGTGTCAAACTGTAACAGATTACAAAAATATTACGTCGTCAGGCATTTTTTAGATTTTTTGACCTTTGCCTGCGAATTAATTGCCTGATTTCAATTCAATTCAATTAATCCATTTTATTTAAGCGCAGTTAAGTTAAATTACGTTAGGTTGAAAGAAATATAAGACAACACACATGCCATTTCTAATCTTGATGAATCTAATTGTTAATACAGATTTTTTTTTTAATTTTTAATGTGCACAAATTTTCAGTGAGTATTCTTTTTATAACACAAAGGACTTTAATATAAACCTGAAACTTCATAACGTGTTCAAATTAGCGTGTAAGACTAAAATTCGCAAAAATTCTGTTTCATTTTTTAATACGACCACCAGTAGGTATTAAGCTATTAAATCGATGTCGTATAGTATATTACGAAAAAAATACACAAAAAAAAATCAAATATGATTGTCATATTAATCATTTAATGTAAATATCATGTACTGTTAAAAATATATTTATATAGTAATTTAAATTCCAATTATCACCAACAATCAAGCCCAAAACAAAACATGTTTTTTTTTCGTAACTAGCACTTTAAGCTTCTGGATTAAAAGGCCATCAACGAAAGACCTAATACCTACCTAAGAAGTTAGGGAGTTTAAACGTGTCATTTCAAAGTCACCAAAAGAGCAATAATTAACAAAGACAAGAAACAGCGCTCCCCCTTAAAACGGCTCGGCTAACATCAATTTCCGAAGAGCTTCGCGCCTCTTAAAAGTTGAATGGCTCTTTTCAGCTTTAATTAAACCAAACAGGGCGAGGCGATCGCGGGGATCATTAAGGTGATAGGCGCCGCCCGCCCTGCGCCCGATGCAAAAAAATTCTATTGTTATCTCTAATATAACGCAATAATATTTCCTGTAAGTTTAAAAATTCAAATTCCGTTTCAATATCTTAATTCGTTTCCGTTACAAATAAAAATATTTGCTAAAATCTTTATTGTAGTTTGTGAGCGATTTAACATTTATTTATCAGACTAAACAGTAAAATAATGTTCAATCATAAATTAAATACATATGTAAAATATATTACTGGTGGGCGCGTGGCCCAAAGCGTGCACTCGATATCGAACATGATGTCTTTTCGATTGAAGGCAACTCAAAACTTATTGATGTTAAGTTAAACACTCATTATTAAAATCGAATAATCAGTTTTCGACTTAGCAAATTAAGGCACTCGCTTCGTGCCCCCGAGAGCACGTTGAGTCGTTTTTGCACATTGTCACCGTATTGGTGACGAGGGTCATCAATACCTGCGTCGAACCAGCGTGAAGCGCTAACATGTTACTACATTTGTTTTAACTGATAAAAGTTTGATATAGATGGAAGAAATGCACGTGTAAAAATGGAAAATAACCTAAAAAGTTTTACAAACTATACATGGACTATTTGAAGAGTACTTGCTATGTAAAATATACCTTATTGATATATTGAAAAAAAAATGTTAATAAGATTATATTGATTACATTAAACAGTCAGTAATATTAATAATAAAGATTCATATTAATTCAAAAATTGAATATTTTGGTCTTGACCATGTGCTCATAAATTCGATAGTTTCTTGTCCAATATCTATAGTATAATATATACTTCCTTAAAAGCTACAAAAGCAAATTGAAAATTAATCCGCTTCTATGAAAGCGAGAGTACTGGAAGCCGTTACCTTTCTTCACACTTGTTGTTGACTAAATACAACAACACCTTTAATCGGCTTACGCTTACAATCGTAAGTGGGAAATGCGATAAAAGCGAACGCCACTAAAGCCCGAAGTATCCCGCAGCGAAGCCGAAGCTGTCTGCATTTACATAAAATTCATATAAAATACCTTTTGCTCCATTACATTTTTATGCAACTACGGCGTATTCTGTTTGCGGGGTCGGCAGATGACATTAAGTGTATTAGATTCCCTGGGCGTTGCACGTCGCAATAAAAATTTACGTCAATTTTATACTAATGGCATCGTTTAGGGATGAAGTGTTTGTAAAAACGCGACAAGCGCGAGTCGCTCTCACGCTCTGTAGGCTTCGGGACACGGAACACGAATTAGAAGTACCATCCATATCTCATATTAATTTTTAATATTTCACGTTTTTTGACTTACTTCTTTTATAGTTACCATCACACCATCACACCATTAGTTGCGCGGCTAATAACACCACAAGTAGTGAAAAATGCTACAGCAAGATCATTAACATCTTTGCAATTATAGTACTTACTTGCGTTATTTTAATACTATCGCTTAAGAAAATAAAGCTAATACGTTGGTATAAATGGCGCTGTAAAATGAACTTAAATTTATCATCACGTGCTGGATTTATTTGACCATAATTCAGTCATACGTTTATCAATTCCAGAGGTAGTAAGTGCATTCAATAGAGTTCATTATACTGGAGCATAACAATATTAAAACCCATTAGAAATTAGGCGACCCTCAGTTGCAGCGTCCTAAAGCTGGATGCGTAATGTCATGAACGACATAAGCGTTCAGAAATACCGTACAAGACCTCGGCTAATAAGAGACAAAGATGTCGATGCTAAATGATGCTCTTTGACAGCACGTGTTCGTCTGCATTAGAAATGCGAAAATTGGACCAAACTTCTACTACTAACATGTATGAGCACGGCGAGTTCAGGCGGTACCAGGAAGTTTTGAATGCCACCACCTAAATGCGCCTAGAACGGAAATAGTGAACAAGATCAGCTCATCGACATAAACCAGAAGCAATCAGAATAAACCCAACAGTTAGAGTACGGGATCACAGTTAGGACAGATTAAATGTGCGCCCCACTGCCATAAGCGCTTGTTAAAGCCCATTCCAAATTCGTGTTCATCGAGAACGAATTTGGAAACAAGGGTTATGTCTATGATTGGTCATGACTAAAGAATGCTTTTAAGTCAGTATTTGCATCCTTGTCACGATTTCTGAAGAAAACGTTTCTAAAAGAGAAAACAGCTAACTTCTGTGTCAATTGATAAGACGCATGTAAATGTCAACGGGTGCCAGTCATTAGCAACAGCGGCAAAAAATGTTATTATCCTCATCGTATCTATCTACCAAAGCGTGTTTGAATGAGAAGATGCTTGTGTCTCCTAAGTTTCCGTGTATGTAGTTACGGAGAATGTGGCCTGCAGGACAACAGGGTATTATGGGACAAGTAATTAGTAGTACCGATACAGCCATGAGGTGACTAAAGTGACTGTACAAAATAAACAGACCTACTAAGAATAGAAAGCGAGTGTTTTTTGTAGCGTATTTCAGGGGTAAACGAGCAGGCGAGCCATCAGGGAATAGATGGTCACCGTTGCCCATGGACACTCGTAATCCCAGAGGAGTCAGCAGTGCGTTGTCGGCCTTTTGAGAGGGAATAGGATATCAAATGGAAGGATCGGGTTAATAAAAGGGGGTGAGGGGGAGCAGGTCATCGGAACTTTCTCTCACAGACGAAATACAACACCGAAAGCTGCTACCTCAGGTCTGTGTTTTGTGAGAGTGGGGTATTATTTTACAGGTTGAGCCGGTCCAATTTTGTGCTACAACCAATCCGGCTATACTATGACGTTATCACAATTAAAGAAAATACGTAAATAAATGTAATGTGTGCATGTGCTTGTTCGATTCGCTATTGCATTTCGGTATTCTGAGGGTACCCATATACCCTTTTCAGCATGCATAAGACATTCCACGCGCTGCAGCTGCGTCCGCAATACACCCTAACCAATTTTTTGATCCTTTATTATCTTCCACATAAGTGGCGCTAATTTCAGTCAACTAGTTCACTGTTTATATATTTGGCTGGTATGTTTTTTATTGTATGCCATAAGTGACAATTTTTTTTCCATAGCACAAAACACTTCATCGTTCATTCAAATATGTAATAAGTCATTCATATTTCAGCATATATTAAACTAACCCGCCGGTTCAATAAAACTGCACTTTAATTAATTTAAAGCCCAAATCGCCATATGGTTATGGAAAATAAAATGTCATTTAATGAGCATATTTATATTTTAGATTTATTTTCATCAGTTTTTCCATGTAATATGTATATAAATTCAAAGTCCAGATAAATATTTCATATAGTCAAATTTTTGGAAGGTCTCTACTGACACATTATTCAGTCGATTGTTGTTAAAAATGAATGACGTGAAAATTATTTAACTTGTTTGTTATATTAGCGCCTTTAACTGAGGAAAGAATTCAGGGTATATTTACGTAAACGAACCATTCGTATTGCTTATTTTGATATTTTTAAAGACTAAGCTTGATCCTGCATAGTGTAATTGCCTATGTAACAGCGATAACGGCTATCGGGAGAATATTATTTTTTTGCAAATCACCGAATGACGTATTTAGTCATAAAGCAGATAAGTACCTTTTAGTATATTATATAGGTATTTAATACTGGTATAGGCTAACGATTTGCTTTCTATCACGATTTGTTTTCGAATTCAAAACATTACATTACTTACAAAACTTCTTTTTTTGAGATATATGTACTGAAGCACGGGCTATTGAGCGGAGTTCGTACTAAATTCACTAGAGTTCATTACTTAGTTATAACGTAAGTAATATCTCTTTTCCCGCGTATGTAGCTCTAATACTTGATTGTAAAAATAAAATAAGTTTGTTCCGTATTACACTATTAAAATCAATATATATCAAAAAATTTAACGCCACGCTGACGTCAGAGGACGGAACAGCCCTGCGTATCAAAAAAAAGTCTGTCCCCTCATTTGCACTAGAAAACTAGCTTCTTAAAAGATCGAGCTGATCAATCCAACACAACAGTACTTCAAACCGGACCATCGTCTTACATTTTATAATGTAAAGGTCTGACAAGATCTGGATTACTTCCATAATCAATAGAATGGTACACTTCAATATTCCACTCCTATCTGTAGATCGCGTCCAATCTTGAGCGCGTTCAATTGTTTTGGCGTGGCTTTGCGTAGATATATAGCACATTTGTGCATGTTTTATCGCATATACTGCAAGGAGTGCTCTAAATAACTGTTGAACCTTGAATTTTGCCGTTGTTCCCCTCACCAAAAATATCATCACCTCTATCTTGACAGTTGGCGTCCTACCACAATTGCGCAATTTCCTGCCACGTATGGTAAAACTCTAAAAGGTCTAACTTCAGTGGCATCTCCAACCAAGGCAATACACTAACGATCCCTCTGGGTTTGCAGACGTCCATTGGTAGTGGTGACCGCATTCTATATGACCCTTAAAATCCTATAAAAAACGAAATCGAAACTAGCATCCGGAATCGTAAGTGAGATCTGAAAGGAACTGTGGTTAACAGCGTGATCTGTCGAGAAATAAGATGAAGGAATTCATTCCAAATCCACGCAGGGGGACCCACAAAATAAATGCTATTAAAATTAATTTACGTGAATTAGAAAAGAAAAATTCACAGATTGTTCTTTTATAATAAGATCAGCAAAATTTCCATGAACGCATCATTGTTTACGCGAGAACAGAACCCCAAAAATTGAAGGTGAATAATTTAAGATATGATTTATAGAGTAAATAATATTATGCTCCGTATTCAAATTACGCAATATCCTTTGTATTTTGCTCGCAGATGGTTTTATTGTACATTTTAATAAATCTCGACAAGCCGAATTTCCGTTCATATTTCAACGTCAGAGGCAGTGTTGCAGAATTGTTATCCGAAAACGCCGCAACAGCGTCTCAAGGCCAGACTATTGAAGAAAAGACTCGGACGATAAAAACTATGACCAAAAACCTTATGTCTTATGCGTAACGTCTTTGCACAATGTCATTGATACTGAATGAATTTAGGCTGTGACTCTGTCCGTAGGGATATTTCGTTAAAATGGCCAGAAAAGAAAATAATATAGTACATTTTTTTTAATTATTAAATAATATACATATCTTTAGCTGTTACGAATCGAAAATCATTGAATAATTAGAATAAAGGTTATATTATGTAACCTTAATATACATATATACGTGTAACTAGCTTTTGCCCGCAGCTCCGCCTACATAACAAATTGATTCTTAATTTGGCATGAATTTAAAATTATTTTTATTCATTACTAGCTTGGTATTTTGAAATGAAAATTGCTTTTCTATTAACAGTTTTTTTCTCTACAGTGAAACCACTAAACCTTAAGAACGAAGTTTATCCGAATTCAAACGCCCTCAGAGCGGAAACTGGTCTATAGCCATTCTCAAGCTGTTTAGGGTCATAAATGACCCAATTGGACTGTATTTTAGCTGGTTTCTATTACAATGAAGATAGTGTGATTTACATTAAAATCATTGCAAACATGTTAACGGTCGCGATGATAGTGATGTGCTGTGTGTTGCCGCACGTCATTCGCCTTTGTTGAGTAGGGATGTGTTAACACTAGCGATTTACAATCGACTGCTTCATTCGTAATTTCCTATAAAGCGAAGTGAGTTTTTTTTATGTAAATCGTTACAATAAATGAAATCTTTGCACATTTATCGAGGACCGATGACATTACAATAATATGGTATAATTGGACTGATCTGATGATGGAGTCAGAAAGTAGGCACAGGAACTACTCCATAACGGAATAAGATATCCCTATAATATTTTGAGACGTAGTTTCACTATGAGCGATTTTCAGGGTCTGATGATGGAACCGGAAGATAAGCCGAATCTCTCGCGTGGAGAAAGTTCCATGTAATAACCTATAAGAAAATAAATATTTTCAAATTTTTTTTCAAAACTTTAGGCTCAGTTTGGCTTTAAAGTTTTTATTTCAGATTCAAAGATATTTAACCTCAAGTCCTTCATTTTAATCCAGTGTTGAGATCGAAGGTCTACGTTTTAGGTTAGATCACTAAAAGGGTAGAAGAAACTATTAAAATACCTAAAGACTTTTAATGTATGATTAAATTTTTAGTGAATTTTAATGTATGATTAAAAATTATTGCTGGGCAATATACGTCCTTTTACGTTTTAGTAATGCTCTTTCGAATTCGCCTTTTTATATAATCTGCTTTATTAATTGACTCGACCATTTTTATAAAACAGATAGTGGAATTTGAAAAAAAATCATTTTTCATTGCTGTACCATGGTTCAGCGTATTTTCTTTGACGAGTAGTGGTACCATTACGCCACATGTCGATGTATTAATTTTATCGTCACTCCGATAACACAGCTCAAAGTGCAAAACAATTGATATAGAAACAGAGGAAAAGGTTGATTCTCGTTTTACTCGCCAAGTGGCTAACATTCTCAATTTAACGCACGAAGGGCATTTATCGATTGCGGAAACGGGTTTGGAAAATGAATGGAAGAAAATATCAAACAAACGTTTATATATCAGATTATTGAGACAGCTATTTCAGCGACCAAAGGCAATGCTGGACGACGAATATGTGATAGCTCATCGCGTTAACGATTATCGCACACCATGAACGTAAAAACATATTAGTGAATGATATCAATCGATTTTAATTCAGAATAGCCTTTTGAGTTGAAACAAATGAAACATATTTTAAAACAACATATTTAATAGCGGTACTAAATCTAACGTTGGAAATCAGTGATTATCTACCAACAAAGAACGAATCAATCCCCCCATAATAACGCACTACATGTGGCAAAAGTTCAGTTCGTCCATAAACTTTTAATTTTTTATTAAATGTAGTAGGTGTTTAATATGCATATTTTTGCTCTGATACTACGTACATTTTTTAATTGTTAGCACATTTCCAGATTTCCACTATGTTTAAGTAGAATTAGATCGAAGTAGAAAATATGTACAAAAATAATGTACTTTAATATTATATATGATGTCTTGTTTCGGTAATATAATATAAATTATTTGTTTTTCTTTTCATTTTTTATACATTTTTGTTCTCCTTTTTTTATTTAATTCACTTTTGATGTATATTACTTTGTTCTTGGCTTTGTTATATATACCTTTAATTTTATATGTGCACATATTTAAGGATTACAGTATAAACAAAACTTTGTACATACATATCATATTTTTCGATGCGATTTAATAAATGTTGTAATCTATTTTATATACTTTGAAATAAATAAATAAAAAATACTGCAGCTCCAAATTTTTTGGTAATGCTATGCCTGACAAAATCTCTTTAAATACAAGCAGAGCACTATTTTTTTATTTTTAAACTGTCTTCTATTATTGTTAACAGTAAATATTGTTTTTGTATGTCTGGTCACAATTTGCCGCTAAAACCGACAATTAGTGACGGTATTCTATACATATATAATGAAAATAGGTTGTCTTTGTTCGCCAATCACGTAAAAACTACCAAACGTATAGACATGGGACTGGGACGATTCGATGCGGGATGATTTGAAGATGGTTCTAGGCAACTTATTTTTGAATTCCGTAAACCATTCGCCATTTTATTTATAAATAAAAATTACCCAGCGAAGTGGGCGGGACAGCTAGTGTTATATAAAGTGGATGACGGTAATAATACGGTTGAATTAATAAAAATTAGCATGTATTAAAAATTTAATTAACCGAAATATAACAAATTAACAATAATTAAAAATTGTTAATTTATTATTTTTATGTCCCTAATTTTCATTTATTACCACGGAAAAAGCACTGAGAAGACTTATGAAACGCATAGTACATACAAAACGATCAATATATTAATTATGTATTATAATAACCAGAGAATGATACAATAGTTGTCTTAACATCATATTTGTTCGGAAGTTTTGATTTTTTTTTTAACGACCTGAACTAGTTAAATAATACCCAATTTTACTCAAATAAAACAATTCTTACTTTAATGAAAAACCTTGACGGAAAATGAGATTTAATTTTGAATGCCGTAAACAATCAGTTTCAAGTCTCAATTTTCACTCAGATTTGAATTGATTTGTTTAGGTAAACGGGGTCCAACATTTATATCTGATCGCTTTTTATGCAACAGCATTTATAGAATGGGGTAGATTTCTTGATATAATCTAATAGTGAATGTTAATGTAGCACTTACGTCTTCGGTCATATTTGATGACTTACCTTTGTGCAGAAAATGAATCAGTTTCATCTATTGAACAATTTTTGAAGGACGTCATTTAATTTAATTATATTGAATAGTTTCATCAACTCATATATTTTATCAATACGACCAGAATATATTTCGTATTCATTATCCTTACTGTATATCATATTTGCCGACACGATAATTTTGTTCCATAAATTGACATAAATGTGTCTGTTGCAGAACGCCTCAACGTACTCTACGAGAGGAACTGGACCCGGCTGGTCCACGAGCAGCTGAGGAAGTTCGAGTCGTCCATAGTGGCGGCGGCGAGGCGCACGCCGGACACCCCGCCCGAGCTGGCCCCGAAAAGGCACTGGACCTTCGGTGGAGCGCTGCTGTACTGCATCACCCTTATTACTACTATAGGTGAATACACAACTTGAGGCTATATACGACATACATCGTAAAGCAGTAAAGACGAGTTCTAAAGGTTGGATGATAGTTTTCATTTTTTGCTTTTCGATTCCTGTCCGATATTGATGTTTTTTCCACTTTTTTTTTCAATATCTCAAATTAGGCGCCGTCTAGCTTTTTTTACATGTCGTCAAAAAGTTGGCGAACACACACGAAACCTCCTGGAATCCTATTTCAGTAATAGATTCAAAAGGATTTATGTCAATGGCATGAGATCGTGACTTATCTGGCCTCGTTAAAGATATCCATGAGATAATACTGTTTTAAGATGAAAATTCTTTGTTATTAAATGTTAAAAGACAGCAGTCCGTTTACGATGATGTGAAGAATACTGTCTTGAATTTAAAGAAATATTTTAGCTTTTTGCAGCAAATACTCTATTTTTAAATGAAGCAATATCAAATTACAACAAATTATTACTTTTAAATGTAATATGTAGACCCCAGAACTATTTTACTACAAAGGAAAGTTTGATAATTCTACCGTTTATCTGGGAATTACTTTGTATAACAGGCTACCATTGTGTCTCCATATCGGCAAGTTAACGAAAATGCTTAACTCAGCCGCCTACGCAGTTGCTACGGGAAAACGAAAATTATCAGACAATGAAACCACCAGATTGGTTTATTTTGGCTGTTTTCATAGCGAGATATGATATGGGATTCTGCACCGGGACATGTCGTATGAATATCTAAAATATATAATAAATACATAATGTATAAAATAATATCGTATGAATATATAATAAAATTTTCGTGCTGCAGAATCGGGCCGTTCACACGTTATGCAAGCTCAGACCTCTTGTATTTCTTAGAAGTATGTAAGTTTACATTGTAAAAAACCTTTGGTTAAAATAACAAAATAAGCGATTTCCTAAGGTTAATATAGGGCCTACATAAATATAACGTTATTTTTTTTGACACATATTGTTCAAGTAACTAAATCTATTAACGTAAATTTAATCCATGTTATAGTGGATTCAACTAATTCATATTATATTAATTGAACGTAAAAATTTAATCAAATTTACAGTAATTATTTGCAAAATTTGTAAAAGAAGGGTTCTTTTTACTTAACGAGTACAGTAATATATATGTGCTAGTAAATGATTTTAGTACTTTTATCGAAAATAATTTTGTACTTGTAACGTTACTGTGTTCATGTACTTACCAAATTACTTTTGGTTAAATCAGTTTAATGTACCAGTCCCGCTATGCGGGAACTATCAGATATTAAACTTATAAGCACAAATACTACACTTTCATCTCAGGCAAAAGGTTGAGAAGCGATACCGTAGAAAAGCTCTTGGAATTTCCCAAGTCTGATCGTCAGCAGACCTATGGCCCGATGTAATTATTTTTTGTTAGCGCCATCTACTGAACTCTATTAGAGATAATACGTTAAATATTGGCAAAATGAACCTAATAAAAGCTTAATTTTTGGCATGTATTTAAGTCAATTTTACGTTTGGTATTAGCTATTATTACTAAGTACTCTTTGTTATGTTTATCATGAGAACTATTTTGTGTATTTTACAAAACATAAACCTTAAATTAACTAAAGTTACTAGTGGGACCTACTAAAAATATTTTGTTGCTATTACAAATAAAGTATACTGGTTTTCACCGCAATAATTGTTTAATATTACTTTGAAATAAGAATTTATTACAAAAAATACCTTTCAATTGATTATACTCAAATATAACCATAATTTTATGTTTAATACAACATACGAAATTGTAATTTGTTATTAAGTTCTTCTGTGATATTAACAATAAATCATCTACAAAAGCGGTTTTGTTAATACAACATGCATTTTTTTCAATGTAGGAAACTGGAATAATAACTCTAGCATCTCAATTCATAGATAAAAACTTGACATATGTAAAAAAATAAAAATATTTAACAGAAATAGTGATCAACATAATATCAGTACCAGAAACGAAAATAAAATGTGGTAACATATTAGTCGATTATGCAGTCAAAATAAGATCTGAGTAAAATGGTATTATACAATTCTAACTCGTTCTTTTCGAGGGAAGAGTATCTTCTGAACAAATGGTGTTAAAAAAAACTAAATATATTTCAAATGTTATTTAATGATCTACGAAATAATAAAGATATTTTGAATTCGAATTTAAATACTGCGAATGTTGTCATTATAACATTCACAGTATTCATTAATACTGCAAATAATAAAGCATAATCTAAAGACATTCAAACAGCTGGTATATACAAACACTGTTGTATCATGATATCATTTTAATCTCCAACAGGTTACGGAAACGTATCGCCACACACTGCGGCGGGGCGTGCAGCAACCGTCGCTTACGCGGCGGCCGGGGTGCCCCTGGCGCTCGCCTGCCTCGCCGGCCTCGGCGCCTCCCTGGCTCGTTTGGCCAGAGCAGCCTGGTTGACTGCCACCAAAAGAAAAACGGCTACTTGGACGAAAGATGCCGAGGTGATTATGTCGTTTGAAGACTCTAATTTTTTACAGGTTTATTATATTGTTGCAGGTTGGAATTGCCGTTGAAGTATCAATTTATCTCAATTCGATATTATCAACTCAGTGACGTTTAATATCTTATTTAATTAATGAATCTGCCATCAAAGACCTAGCCAGTCATCAGCTCTAACGAAAAGCAAAAAATGACGAGTTTAGTAGTTGTAAACCAGAATTAACATAGAATGATCACATACGGCGCTAGCCGACAAGTGTCGAGAAACTAGTGGCTTAAAAATTATCGAGTTATCATAACCATAGGTCAGATCAACTTACAAATTTCACTAAACATTTCTTTGAATAAAATTCGTATCTTGTTTTATTTTAGGAAGATATCTCATAAAAATCGATATTACACAAAAGTAAATTAACGCATTATAATTATCCTGAACATAGATTCTTTCTGTTTATGGTTTTTCAACAATTTTTTTCTAAGAAAAAAGCATACCCGCCGACTTTTGAATTTAAAAAATGATGTGATCCATTGTCAATTACAAGTAAATTTAAAGTTAGATTGAACCGTATTAAAATGTTAATAATAAGATACTTTAATATGTTTACTTTTGACGATTTATTTGCATCAAATCGAATCATGAATGAAAAATACTATAGTAATTTTAGTGAAAACGGATTACTTTTTTTTTGCCAATTTACGAGGAAAATTCAAATTCTTTTAGTAAACACTGATCTGAATTTTGAGTTGCTAAATTAGGTACACATGAATTTTATTTATACTTGGCAGAGATAACGACGAGATAGAAGTATGCTAGATTTGATAATTGTGAAGGACACAATAGTATTAATATAAGAATAAATCATTATTTAACTGTAAGCTGAAAAACGGTCACTTCACTCCATTGGATCATAGAGATCCAATTAGCTGTTACCATTATAACCCGCATACGCGTAAAAGAAGAGATCACAGAGAAATATAAAACTCAGTTGTAAGATAATGTATGTGTGACATAAAATGATTTAGGTAAATATGATGTGGAGTTTGCATGGAGTCTCTTGAAAATTATTGTGGCAGAGGTAACCACCGAAACATGTGGAGCTAAAAAGGGGAATAACGAAATTGCCAAAAAACATTTATTTTAAGAGGATGATGATAGAGTTAAATTAAGAATGAGAATAAAAAACATACGTAAATTTGTTGGTTGCAAAAGATAACGATGAAATAGATTTTGTAAATGCCAATGGTAAGACAAAACACACAAAATTCACAAAAGCCCAAAAGAAAGATGAAAGATTTAGTGGAATTTGTGCAATGTGTATTGAAAGAAAACAATGAAAGATGATGCTGAAATTTTCGGTAACACTCCAAATTGTTCTGAAAACCGGTAAGGTCAGCAAAAAAGACAGACAATGAAACAAAGGTTAAGTGTTACAATCAACAATACAGGAAAAGTTTTGACCGTAGGAGGGCGTACCTGGGGGATAACTTGTGCATGTTTATCCATATTATGATTAAATAGTGCATTGAAACGGGTAATAAGATATCTCTATGTGGGGTCAGAAACCTGTAAAGAGTAAACGGGACTTACACTGCATAATTTAACACGTATATAGGTTTCATGTAGTAATGTATGGCATGCCCGTGCTTACGTAATCTTTTCAGGAATAGCTCTTTGAATGATCTTAGAAAAATTAAATGTGGGTTATAAGTAAGTAAATTATTCATAAATGTTTTTCTATGATGGCGGATGATCAAGAAATATCGCTTGCTCCGTCTGAATATACGTTGTACCGTTTAGTAGATTGCGTGATTGAAATGTTTAATTAATAAAAATTATACTTTTAACCTCAGAAAACAAACAAAGCAAAAAGTTACAAGACATGATAATAGTAAAAAACGAGTGAAACAAATGGAAGAGACTGTGTCTTTGGATAATTCGTTTATCGAAGATCGAGGGTGTGAACAAAACGTAGAGTTCGAAATTAATATGAAAACGAAAATAAACGAGACACTTCAGAGCGTGATGAAAAGTAATGTCACAAAAAGGCTCGCTTGGCTGTACACAATGATGCGTTGGAGCATACGTTAACTTATGGAAATGAAGGCTGTATTGATGAAAAGCACGAAAGTATGATTAATGCGATAGAAGTGAGATTTTTACTTTCATTTCTAAGAACGATTTCATATTACAATGTGCGAAATATTGTAAGAGAAAGTCGCGATGTAGAAACGCAGTAACAAATATTGAAAAAGGTACAATTCGTGGTTTGACTACTTAGTCAAACCACTTGTAGGTGATAAAAGTTTGGAAGGGGAAGAGATAAAAAATATATTTATCATCCTGGTGTCCATGATAATTTATAGTGTGGAATATAAAACATATTTGTTGTAATCAACTAAACGGGCAATGAATGACGTAAAATAATAAAAAAAATCTTGTTTGGAAAGTGCATTTTTTTCTGTCATTTACACACATCAGTTACCTGGGCCAACTATATATGTATGGCATAGAATATTAATTTGCATGCCTTAAACGCGAGCGTAGGTATGCTTCTACTGTCGCCTGAAAATCCCGTCTACACTGGGTGTGACCACGTTAACTAAAAATCTATTTAACTTTCAAACATAATTTCTTTTTCAATCTCATCACTAATTAATTGGAAATAACTGTATTGAAAATCATAGCTTGATATAGTACCGATTAGCTGTAATTGAATTTTTTAACTGACAATTATTCATGTATTGATCCGCCAGTTCGCTTAAATATCTAAAATAGAAGTCGAGATCAAGCGTGAAGTTATTTATTTTGCATTATGATGTCTAATAAATATGAAATTACCTATCCTTTTTTCGATTCAAGTTTACTATAAAACTATTTGAAAAATAAAAAAAGAGGATTTTTGGTGAAAAGCTCATATGTTATCATAAACCTCAAATTAAAATAACATACATATGACACGAGCACATGCACTTAAGATATGCACATTTGGTATGCACATACCAATTTATACTTTATGGTGAGTATTATGTTACATACCGGTAAATTTTTGCAAAACATTATCACCAATATTTTGTATAACAATATTCTTATTCATGATTTAATACCAGTTAAATAAATAGTAGTCAGCGTATCAGGTCAATTTTACGTACAAACAAAATATTTTCCCTTTAATCATAAACAGGAAATTCGCTTATTTTTTTTCTACTCTGAAAATAATGAAAGAACTTTATGAAACTGTTGTGGGAGAACAGTATTACATATGAATGAAGAACATAATATTAAAAAAAAATCGATTCATAGAAATTACTCAACTAAAGTACGTTTATTGTGAAATGTAGATTTTTGGTATATAAATTAGGATTATTCTTTCAATTATATTTGTTTTCTTTTGTTGATGAATTTTAGCTTCATAACAACGTAGAAAATCTCCCAATACCCCATAAATCTACTCGTGTTTCAGTATGTTTTATGTTTTGGATGCTCTATTTTTTGACTTTTGATTTAAAATAAAAAAAAAATCCCGCAATTAAAAGCACACCTATAAAATATTTCAACTTTTTCAAATACAATTATATTTCGTTAAATTTTTCTGTTCCTTGGATCAAACAAATCATCCAACGCGCATTCTAGACCCGGCAAATTTTACCTGCAGTAGTATCTAATTGACAAACTCAAAATATTTCAAGATTTCGGATAACTCTCTTTTTTTCCTATATCTGATGAATATAAAGGACCAAAAGTAAAATCACTGCTGCCAACATTTATAAATACTAGTAAATCATCTACGTCCTCCTCATCACTCACATCTCTGCCTCCGACTTTATCCAAAAAGCAAGGTACTTTGTAATCATGTAAACCTTTCAAAACAAGAGAAACAACAGAATATGAAACCCAAGATCTATACATATATAATGAAAATAGGTTGTCTTTGTTCGCCAATCACGTAAAAACTACTAAACGTATAGACATGGGACTGGGACCATTCGATGCGGAATGATTTGTAGATGGTTCTAGGCTACTCATTTTTAGAATTCCGTAAATCCTTCACCATTTTATTTATAATAAAAATTACCCAGCGAAGCGGGCGGGACAGCTAGTATCTCTATATAATACAGATATTACAATTGAACCCTTTTAATCACGTATGTAGTAAGTCATATTTCTGCAGGGCATAAAAATTTCATTACTTGTAATTTCATCATTATACAAATGACGACAATTATTGATACACATTAAAGGAAAGGGAATCAAATTAAATTCAATAAAATAAAAATTCTTTTCGAGGACGTTTATTACACAAATTACAACTTAAAATAACCGATATATAACTCTCTCTATTGTACTAAAATGAGAATTCTGACAAATTACATCAGATGGTGATAATATTTTTTTTTCATTTTATATGAATTTATATCACACGCCAGAAGGATGAAATACTAAGTTACGATGTTCTGCTTTGAAACAATACCATAAGAAAATGAAAGATAAACAATTACAATACACAATATTTAATTTCATGCGGGAGACAGCAAAAATCAGATCATACAAATTTTAGGGTTCCGAGGCAAAATGGCAAAAACGGAACATTTATAGTTTCATCATGTCAGTCCGTCCGGCCGTCCGTATATCACAGGTGTTTTATTCAAAAACTACAAAACGTATATTGATGAAATTTGAGCGTAGGTATCTTGTATAAGCCGCTAACTTAGGTTGATAGTTAAAAAACAATTATAAATATTTCTAAGGGGGCACTCCGTACAAGTAATAGAAGCTGACTTTTTTTTCTGCAAAACGTGTGACATATATTTCAGCAGTTCTTTTCAAAACACTTTTAGGTTTCTAAACAATTTTTTTGATTAAATGAATATTTTCAGATATAATCTCTCTTAAATAGCATAAATTGTGTCCCTCCTCTTTATTTTATAAACCGTATGTCCAAAAATATGGAAATAAGTAGAAAGGTAACGAATAATAAATAATTACAACGAAAATTAATTTGAACACGACCGAATATATTGTTTTTAAAAGATGGTAAATGCTATGAAAACACGCTCTTTTGCTGGTGTACTTTAGTCTACACAAGTTTAAGAGTAATAGATGACATACCTACTTGTTTTTCTAGTTATAGGCGACTAAAGCGTTTATACCTACTTTATGCAGGGGAAATGGAAAACGTAACAACGTAGTTTTGTTCATCTATAGTACATTTTTTTTTTTGTAGTAAAGGCTACGGAACACCACATTGAGCATTTCTCGACATGCTCTTGGTAGATTTTTCAATTAGTATTTTACGAATTTTTCAGAACTTCATCTACAATTTTTCTCTTGAATCCTGCAACGCTTAAACAGCAGGCTATAAACAAAAAACCGCTTAATATCTAAATCAATCTACAGTTGGAGAATCACTTTCAACTACACGAACAACAGCGACTTCTGCCGCAGCCGGCGGAAAACAATCAGTATACGTCATTTCCGCCGCGGACGCAGCGTCCTGGCACAGTACGCGCGCGCGCAAGCGAACGAGGGCAATATTCACAGGTGATTTATTTTATTCTGCATCTCCGTATTCGGATACTTTTTTTTTATAAAATCACCCATTTGATCTGACTGCCTTCAGCTGAAAATCTAATGATGTATGCTTGTAAATCTCATACGTTAAAATGAACTGAAGTAAAATAAAATTAGTTTATTTTACTTCCTTTCATCTCATGACCTATACATAATATTAAATATTAGAGGGTCATGCAGCTGATATTAAAATAATTTTTGTTGAATCGTTTTTAATATATAGCCACACGGGTACACTAATTAAATGGGTGCGAAATCGAGTGTTAACAAAAAGTGAAAATAAAATCTTTGTTATGTACAACACATTCACGCGTCTTATACTGAACACGTGTATTTTTGTTCCATTTCTGATTTACAGATGTTTCATTTTTAAGCAAATAATCGTTTGATGTATATGATGTCATTGCCATTGTTACTAATCACTTAAAGTGAAGTTTTGGAGTTTCAAAGTTTTAATGTTTAATATATTTTATGAAATCAGTAAATGTGATTGTGAATAAAAGTATGCGCATGCTTTCAGTATTATAAGAGACGCGTTTTTTTACCCCATCTGCCTATTTTATATACTCCAAGAAAAGCTTTACATAGGAGCAAACTCTATTCGCGCGTCAGTGCTAACACGCGCAATTTTTTTTCGTATTCAAATGTATCAAACATAGCAAAATTTACGTACCATCTGTTGATAGGTGTTCGAGCGAGCGCCGCCCAGCCCGCGCGCCGCCACCCTCGGTCAAACAGAGTGCCTACTTGCAGACGGTACGCTTTTAGCTAGAAACACCTGTGCAAATGTAGTGACATATCAGTTTTGCTAAGATTCGCAACATTAGATTTACAAAAAAATTAAAAAAAAATACTTTATGAAAGTTTACGATCATGAAAATAATTTGGTTTCACAATTATAGGATCGTATACCACGTACATGGAATGAGTATGTATTTATCAAATTGATTAGAACTTTTGCATATATTTTTGACGTGATAACGTTTTATAAATCGATAAACGCCGGCTGCACGCACGAAAAAGCATGGCTCATTGTCGCGTTCCGCCTGAGCCGAGCGTGCGAGCAAGAGCGCGGAGCGAGCGATAGAGAGGCACGATCGGCCTAAGAGTTCGGCTTGTCATGCATCTCTCTCTCTTCCACTCCATCGGCCGATGCGTCCGAGTAGAAGAGAGAGAGCGGCAGCACACAACTTACACGTGAACTGTATTGTCAACAGTTTATAAAGTGACGTGAAAAGTTAATATACAAAATAGTGATAATTCAATTCAATTCATAAAAAATGCAATTTTTCATCAATGTTTTCTTATGACTTTATCACGTACAGTTATCGTACGTAAACCGACCTTACCGACAACCAATTATTTTAAGGTTCCGTAATTTTAATGAAAAACAAAAGCGAAACTCTTACGAGATCATTCGTATGTCTGGCAGTCCGCTTACTCTGAAACTGCTTGATCGATTAAGTTGAAAAGTTGATACACGTATAAATTTTTATGACCCTCACATGTCCGTGACGTATAAGTGTATATAAATGAATTTCTGATATGATGGTCACTTTCGTGGAGCATATTAAAAAAAGAAAAAAAAACTTTTGCGAACTGTACCGTATGACATATCAAATGAAAGAGCTTCTTGTGAGAGTTTTTTTTTATAAAAAGTAAGTAGTATATTTATGAAAACATTTGAAAATTAACCGTACCTCGATTATTATCGAAAGCGTTAAACCTAAAATTTAGAAAAAAATACAAAAAATAGTTAATAAAAGTATAGATTACAAGATAACCTCTAAAAATCCCTTTATTGTTTTAAAATAACGTGGCAAATTTCTTAATATTGTACGTAAAACTTATATTTGCACTTTTTTAGTTATTTCCGAAAGCAGTGACAAATTGATAAAAAATTTTTTTTACTTTTAAATTATAAGAAAACCTATAATAAGTGTATGGTTTTAAAATAAGGTGTTACATCTCTTAATATTATGCATATAAACTGATATTTGCATTTTTTTGCTTACTATAATTAAATTTGGGCCAGCTTTAAAAAAATATGGTAGGTGACATATCTATCTACAGTACGAAATCCTCTGCACACGATTTAACTTGGACTTATCCGGTTTTACAATTTCATCTTTTCGTTTCAATATTATTCGAATACAAAATAAAGTGTTAATCTATAATTTATAACTACATACCTAACGATACAAGATGGCATATAGGCTATTTTGTGTGGTTTAAAATCCACTTTCAGAATATATCCAGAAAAAAGTAGCAATTTTTATTTCGACCATTAATAAAAATGATATTAATATATGTCCGCGAGGAAATTAAGTGATTAAGAAAGATAATTACATCACAAAATATAATTCATATTCATCGTTTACAATATATCATTATTTTAACTGAGCTACATTCATACTAAATTTCCAGAATAGGGTAAATTTCTACTTTCATCCATATTTTTGTGTCATTATGTGATATGTTATCAAATGATTGCATCATTTAAAAAAAGTGTCGTATTATATCAGTCTGATAAAACAAATTCTTGATAGCGACCAAGTGATATCATTTCTTAACTTATCAATATACATACCGGCTGGAAATTTTGAAATTCAATAAATTATTGTGCCAGATTATTGTCACTCTATTTTACAGAGACACCCTCTCATATCCTTAATAAATATTGAAAAGCTCGGTTTTCTACTCTAATCTAATCACGCTGGTTTATTGTGGTTTGGGTGTTGTTAGCGAAGGTCTTCACCAATACGGTGGCATCATCTGAAACCGACAACTTAACTTACTGTGCGAATGCAAATGCTTTTAAGTGAACTTATGTGACAAATATAATTGATCAATTTTCCTTTGGTCCAATATCGAACTTATTATCTTCTGAATTGAAATCAGCGAGTTGACCAGTCACCACTAAATACTGATTGCTTTTCCAAATATACTTCCACACTTATATACCAACAATATTTTAGAATTTTTCGGCTATTACATTATTTTAATTGATAATTAAGCGCGAATAATGCATAATTACTAGATAGGAGTTGCGATTTCTTAATAGATTCAAAAAATCAATCAACTGCGTAGTGAAGCTATTACAATTCATGGGATATGTTACGAACAACGAACTCACGCTTCTTATCTTGAAAATATTTCACAACAGGGCTACTTACAAAAGTCATAGTTTTATTAGCTGGAAGATCTACTTCTCCTTCTAGTTGACCTCCAATCAAAACACATTCGTTGCTATGCGATATGAAATTAAAAAAATCCTGTGTAATATATTTCTTTTTTATAATATTTTTCATAGCAGTAATTCTATATATACAGAGCCTCACACGTCATCAGAACTACAAACTCAAACCTTGGATCGGAAACGAACCGTCACTGGCTCACGGTGCATCGCTACGGTACACTGCCGAGGGCGCGGCAGGCCTGTCCAACGACCGAGAGGAGCAGCCATTGAACAACTTATCGCCGAAGAATGTGGGGTGATGCCGCTCAGCAGGACTCACGAAGACCTTGACGATTCTGAGGACCCTGATGACGGGTAAAAATTGAGCTTTATGCTCACAGAGTAAAAAAATTTTTGATTCTAAATGTCTTTTGAGTGTTCAGAAATCTATGAAATACATACAAAAAGGGTAAATTTAGTAAAAATCAATTCTAACTTGTAAAGACCTGAAATTATAATTTTCTTTTGATATTTTCAGATTATGTCCTCACGACACCCCATCGCGAGTGCCTTTAATCTGGAAGGATGAGAATCAGCATAAAGCCAAAAGTTGCGCGATCGCGAGTAGCAGTGCTTCTACCAGTGTCGTTCATCATCAGACCACTGCCAGCTTAGAACATTGTCATGTCCCTGCCGGAATAGTCCTGTTCTTATTGGCGACCTACATCTGCATAGGCGCGGCCATTTTTTCAGCCTGGGAAAACTGGAGTTTCCTCGATGCCGTATACTTCTGTTTCATAGCGCTAGCGACCATCGGTTTCGGGGATTTCGTACCCAACAGTTTCATAACTACGAAACAGAGCGCGGAAACGACTAAAAACGAATATTTACAGATGTTGGCGTGCTGCGCCTACCTCGTCTTCGGTCTGATACTGATAGCGATGTCGTTCAGCCTCCTGCAGGACGAAGTAGTCTCCAGGTGCTCGCAGTTCGCCAACAGCCTGGGCATATCGCGTCAATGACAGTACGAAAAGAGCGAATGCAGCTCGAAGGAGAGCCACATAAGAATGTTATGATCGTTGTGTTGTCACACGGTTGGGTCCAAAGCATTTTTCGCGTTTCGCCTGACAGCAATATGGGTACCATGGCGATTTACCTATTTTTAAATGTCACGAAAAAGAAATGGATACTGTCGATGTATTTGCAATTCCACCGATTAGAAAACCGCAGAATGTCACAATAATTTTATCAGAAATAGATAGCATACGTTGTTTATTACAGAGTCATATCATATAATAACGATTAATGAATAGTATCAGCCATGGTAACAATTACCGCGATAAGTATTAAATACGTTTAAATATTCAAAAAATGTTTTCAGAACGCATCTATCGCATTATGTACGTAATACCGTTATTTACTTGTTTATGCGTGAGTAAAATAAGTATTAAAAGAAAAAAAAAAGTATCTAATATATTTCGAAAATGTAAATATTGTAAAAAATATTTTTAAAAGCAAGGCTGACATTGTAATAAAATAATAAAATCGTGTTTGAAATGTAACCGTTTTCTTATTTATTGTTATTTAATAAATATTGATTCCCTATGATGTGTGACCTACGATCTATACCAACATATCTTATTTTATTAACAAGCAATTATTTTTCGGAAACTGCTCTAAAGAATGCAATGGAAATTTTTATATTGATAAAGATTGGCTTTTCAAGTTCATCTATATAGGTGTCTTCTCTGAAAATATTAAACTAAAAGTATCTAAATGCCTTGTATTAAGCGCCATTTCGAAAGTTTTAAGGTAATCGCTTTGTTGGTGCCTACGTCGTTGGTATTCAACAAAAATGGCACTACGTAATATAGACCACATATGGCACTATTTAAATAAAATAATACGTTATGTAAATCTATATTTTTTACTCATATATTTACTGTCGGAAATGAATATAAACAATTTTTCCTGTGGAAAGTTATCATATTCCTATGTCATACTCAAAAGATGACGAAGAAAACTCGGTTGTCCAGTGACTAACCTACATAAATATGATAACCTAATAATTTCTAAGATTAGAGTTGGCGAGGTTTTATAGTTACCAAACCATTATCAAAAATAAAATAAATTAACAATTACCTATAAAACGTTCATGTAATAAATATGGTTGAACAAACACATGTTTCGAACACTAAGATTCAGGGCTGTCTTTGAGACTAGAAGACGTGAAAATTAAATGTTTTTTAAACTCGATTATCAGTCTGAACCTTCAGATCAACCCTTTGCAATGCTTCGTGTCAATTTCCATTCAACACGATAAAACCACCAATTTGCGTCTTGTCGTCAAACACTAAGACATCCAAATACTATTCAGACATCTCTGGAACACGCACATTGTTCGTAAACGTTAACAATTCTGGCCGATTACATGGTCGCTTTGGAAGATCGATAATTCTGTTTGCTGTCGCAATTGCCTCATTTGAAAAGCGGTTAAAATCCAACCGGGATTGGAAACCAACGCGCCGAGTGCACTGGGTACGCGCGCACCGAATGCAGCCTCATGAAATCTAGTATCGACTACATGAACCAATACACGCGGAAAATCGTTCATTCAACTGATGTACAAACACGGGGCAATAGACTGTGCGGAGTTGTTAATGTTAAGATTTGCATACATCTCAGTATTTTTAACTTCCCGCTATGAAAATCTATGAACTTTCATAAATTTTGTCAGATGTTGACGTTTTAAGGTCCTGCGAATCTATTTTGACCATTTTCATTGATCTCTGTAAGTCTTTTGTATGTATATGTGTGTATGTGTATACGTTATCTTCTTATAACTCTTGAACGAATTGATCGATCGAAAAGAAATTTACGACATTCGAATGTGGTCCTCTCGACTTAGACTTTTCGTATATAACGTTGAACTCATTTCGCACGGCAGGTTTTGAGAACCTCAAGAATAAAATTTTCAGAAAGATTTACTTTAATAACATTTAGACTACTCTACCAATATACACAAAAATGTAATCTCAACTCTTTTACCCAAGCAGTTGTATCGATTGCGGTAAGTTGCATAAAATCGGTTCAGTTGTTTCTAGACATACCGTTAGAGAATTTTTTTTAAAAAGTGTTAATAACAAAATTTTTAAAATACTTTATTTTTAAATTCCAGAAGCTCTTCTCTTTTAATAAACAACGTTGATCGTTGTAAACTGCTTCAAAATTGATCGCTTTGTCCAAGAGATACGGTTAACAATTAAGTCTAAAAAGTGTTTTTACAAAATAACTTATGAAATACTGGATGGATTGATATTTGGTACTCAATCGTCTTTTTTTGCCTAACTATTCTGATAACACTAAAACATCAAATAGCTATTGTAGTTTTTGAGTGTAAACAATAACACTAACAAACTATTGAAAGAATTTACTTTTGACTGTGTCTGTAAGAAAGATCGACGGATAGAAATACGGACATTTTGGAAAACTAATGCCACTGCTTAAAATTACAATTATTGCTATTTTACCAGGATCGCATAATACGTACCACCACACACTGATGCACAAAAACGAGCCAAATGTTCGCGACTCCTTGTCAATATTTTATTGTGTACAGCATGCAACCCACCGCTGACCTTATCAATAGTCGACTTTGAGCGATCGATTGGTAGATTTCGTATAATATTTGCGATGTAAAACGGCGCATCTTATAGTACGAGAATCATTTTAAAATTCCCTTCACCTGAGCAGTATTTAAAATTCGTCCCGCTGGGGATAGTCCCTATTTAAATTGCGTGATCGAGAACAGGAATGATTTGAAACGCTTAGCGATTGCAAAGAATGAAGAGGCTTATAAAGTCGTATTCGATTTGGTGGAATATTAAAACTGTACATTGATACAGTTTCTATATTACGCCAGTGAATTTTCAATTAAAAAATACAGAAGTGTGTGATAATTATGTTCTTTTTTACATTAGTAAGATATATTTTCCTTCTCACTGTCTTTAGTATCCAAACTCTAAATATAAATCTGGAACTAATTAAGTACGAAACCATGAATTACATTTTGTTGATACTTTTATATTCTCGAACATTAGTTAACTGATTACGATGATGGCCACATGTAGGTGAACGAAAAGGCTTAGTTCTCCTGCGTATGCAGTCAAAAAGATACTTTCGAAAATCGTCAGATTAAGAAAATGCCAGATTACTTATTTTGATCGCTGCCATAGCCCAATGCCATACGATATTTTACTTGCAGTGCTCTGGACCTATGTCGCGGACGTAACAGATTTTTCGTTTTGCAGAAGCGGCTGCCTCGAGAGATTTTTAAACCGGGATATCCAGTATCTCTATGAACTAAATTTAAAGAAATCGGTATCTTAACTTTGTATGAACGCAAAAATTTTGTGTGTAAAAAAATCAGAGATATATAAGAAAAGCAATTATCGATATACATAGACTCAGTAATAAAAAAAAAAGCTGTGTTTACATGTCAGTCGATAAAATAAATTCGCAAACTAATGAGGTTCTGTGTGAATAAAGTTTCCCTAGACACATAAAACTAGGCCTTATATTAATTTAAGCTTGGTATTTTACTATTATATATTTCAAAACTTGTGGGCACTTGCCCAAGTCAACCAAATTAGCTTAATAAAAAATCTTTATTAACTTTAGATTCATTTTATAATACAATATGTAGTTTATGATATAATTATTCCCTAGCTATAAGCAAACGGACAGACAGACGGAGAGCAGTTGTATTTTATAATATGCAAGGAAGAATTATGGTATCATATTTATATTATATAGTATCATGTTAAGCTGCCATAGGACAAGTACACCGACTATTGTTTTCATTTAATACTTAGACGAGTAGCTAAGCAGGGCTAGACAGTGCCGTGCACCAGGGCCCCCAAGTTCAGCGGAGCCTCTGACCAGCAAACCTCATATAGAACTAGCGGAAAATTCTCCCACCTTCAGAATGTAAATAAAATAGGTTGCAACACGATTTCAATCATGGCAACTTATTTGAAAGAATACAGAAGAACTCGTAACAAGATTCAACTTCCGTTTCAAATTTGTGGAGATTGTTCCTGTATTCTTTCTGTTATTTGTGTAGGGTTTCCACCTTGATAGATTCGCCGTCGTATTTAGCGGGTTAACGCAGTAAGAAAACAGTCTATAAAATAATCGGTTAAATATATTAAAACTTTATTGCAACAAAAATCTTCTATAGAAAACTTTATATTATTTTCAATTTTTTTTCCTGTAAACTGTTACTTGATTAAGTAATTATAAGTATTAGAGTTCCAGTCTATTATATAATAATATTTTTACTAGAGTAACATTATTTTAGTACATTATAGCATAGGTTTGCCATCTATCGATCGTGTCAAACAATATAGTGATTGATGACAATTAATATAAAATAGTTAATCGATTAATCGTTTGCCGGGGATTTCCAACGATGTTTTGTAGTGTAGCATTATTACATTAGTTTCTTGATCCCGGTAACATTATAATTTTGCATTATAATAAAAGAAACCTAGTTGTGCGTTTAAGTGCAAACAACGGCAGGAAAGAGAAGATGGTAAACAAAAATTAACCAAAATTGGCAAATTTTTTATCAGCCTTCTATAAGCAGTTTTGATCCAAATATTTCTGTTGATAGTGACTCAGTTAATGTAACCACTGCAGTGCTGGTTGAAAAGCCTACTAAAGAATATTTCATAATTATTACAATTAAAGATACCATTGCTGATAACAATGTCCTCAATCATATAATAACGACGACATCTTCGTTCACAGGCAAAAAATAGAGAACACATTGAACTCATAATTTTTTAAATGTTTAATTTTTCGCATGTCATTTTAGAAAGCAAGTTTTTAAAGGTTATTTGATGTCATATTTACCTTAGCAAATAGTTCTATTGCTGTAAGAAGACATCGAGAAAACTTAAGTAAGGAAGGATACCATGGCAATTTTTGTCTGTTCTAGAACTTCTCGCCCAATAAGATCACATATGGCTGCAAAGTTTTGAATATGCCTAGAAGTATATATTTGTAAGTTTTGTGCTCATTTTTTTTTTGTTTATTTTTAGTAAGTGTTTTTATTACGATTTTTGTTTTGAATCATGCTTTTTTGTTTTTAAGATATCTGAGTGCAACAGTTCAAAATGAAATGATTGAGTACTTGGAGACCATGCTCGAAAATAAAGTGCCCAAAACAAATTAGAGGTTCACCGTTTTACGTCATCGTAATGTAACTGTGTCATATCACAGGACATATCGAAGATACGAAGGCTGCTATTTATGTATCCGAAACAGGCCACATACAGAATAATATTTAATAAGTAATTACAACATTTAAAATGGAACTTCATGACTGTAAAATATAGAGTGTTTTATATAATTGGCGGTTATTTTTAATTGTGGCGTCGTTTTGAAAATTGAGTGTCTTTATCACCATGAATTTAAATCCTGAAAATTTTGGTGAGATTATTTATTACGATTTTCGGCATGGGCTAACTCAAAAACAGTGCATCGATCAACTCATTTCGACTTTTGGGGATTATCGAAAACCACTGTGTATCACTGGTTTAGTGAGTTTGATTGCTTGCAGTCTATACTCTCGGACAAATTTAAAGGAGGTTGTCCTAAATCGGTTGATATATCACAAAATATCGATGCTGTGCGGGAACTAATAACGCAAGATCGTTATGTTACACATGGCGAGATAAAGGCGTCTCTGAGCATAAGTATGACGAGAATACATAAGATATTACACGAAAATTTGGCTATAAAAAAATTTTTTCGCGTTGCATTCCGTACAATTTGCGCATTGATGAAAAACAGAAGCGTATCGATTGATGCAAAAAATTGATAAAAAAGTACAATCATGGTGCGTCAAAAGCTGTATAAAATATCTACACAGGTAATGAATTTTGAATCTATGCGTATGATCCCGGAACTAAACAACAATTAACTGTGCGGGTGTTCAAAAATGAGCCTAATCAAAAAAAAAAGTAATTGCCAACTAGGCACATTTTCAGGAAAATGCAGACAGTATCATCCACCGGGGCGTAAGGAGTATTACAAAAAACCGACAAATACGAACCTAGCCTCCTCCTATGACAAGCAATCATGCAATACGTCAAAGGGTGGCAAAAACACCTCCACTAGCAGTTACATATCGTCACCAATAGACATGCCTTTCAATTGTTATAGACTAACCATCACCTACAATTACCCAAATAATTTCAGGCAAGCGTCTAACAATGGCTATTTATAAATATTAATTTGGTCATTAAGCATATATTATTATTATCTCTATGTTTTAAAATTTCCAAAGATTCCAAAACATTTAAGCGTAACCCCTTCTCACATACTTGCAAAATATGGAACTTGTGATTATATTTAATTTATAGCCGGTTTATATTAAATGTTTAGCAAAATGAGATTTGCCTAATTTATTATTTTTAAAAGCCGAAGTATGTTCCTTGTATCTAGCCTCAAAAGAACGTCCAGTTTGGCCTATATATATATATATCGTTATTTACATTCATCACAAGTTAATTTGTAAATTCTGGATTTTTTTATCATTATGCAATATGTCTTTGTGTTGCATAAAGTTTTAGATCATTATTTGTTTTAAAAGCCTTATATATATCATGTTTCTTTTAATAATTTTGAAATTCTCTCCGAAATTGTACCATATTATGTTAAACTAGCTACATACTTTTTTTTTGGTCTTTAGATTATCCTGGCTAGATACTGTTCCTTATAATACTTTTTAGCTTTTTATTAATGAGTCCATCAATACATTTTTACAGTACCCGTTTGCCAATGCTATATTATAAATGGTATTTAAAACTGGTAAGAAATTGTGATTGTTGAGAGGTATGGTGAATAACCTATGTATTAATAAGCCGATTTATAAGAATCAATATTCAATTCGTTGAATAGGGATTCGTAGTTGAAGAACATACACGAAGGGTCAGCAGTGAGTTGCATGCTGCACGTTCATGGATGTTGCAGGCAAGTGTCTAATTAGGGGTTTCCGCTAATTAACACCTCATAAAATAGAATAGTATGTGAAAGTTCCCGTAACGTACATTTTCCTCCATCAGATATCCTATTCCTTCCTAAAAGACTGGCAACTTCTTTCGGGGGTATGAGTATCCACAGGCGGTGGTGAATATCTATTCTGTTGTGGCTTGCGTGTTTGTTTAATATATGATATAAAAAAAGATTGAATTAAAGGTACTTAATTCAATCTGTTTAGATTCAGTTATATTGAAACTACACGCAATTGAAGACATATAAGATGAGAGAAAAAGTTTTTCTTATTCTATATACAAATTCAAAATAATTTCTAATTATATTTTTTCTACATTTAATTTTAATATATGTATATATGCAATAACTTGATGTAATTTTGTAGGTAAGGAAATAAACCCTTTGCTCTAGAAATATTGGTACTTTTGATCACAACACTGCTACAAATAGTGTTGACAGTTCTCTGTTGATGTTAACATAACACTAAATAATTCTGAAGAAACCGAAACAGATCTGAGGGTGCAAGGTCAGGGCTTTATAATGGATGCGATAACGCTTTTCAACTAAACTCTTCCAATATTTTCGGAGTGGCTAAAAATGTGTGTGGTCTTACGTTATTATGGTGAAAAATAACACTCTTTCTGTAGTACAATTTCGGCCGTTTTTTCTCTACTTCTTACTTGAGTCTCATCAGCTGTTGGCAGTAGAAATTTTAATTGATGATTTTACCCGGTGGTAAAAGCTCGTAATTAATAATGCCCTACCATTCCATCATACACATTGTATCAACTTATCGCAAGTTAATTCGGGTTTCACTATAGTCTGTGGAGCTTGCTTGCTTTTGACCATGATGTTTTTCGTATGTTCTTGTAGTAAATAATCTATTTTTAATCAGCAATAATTAATCTTTTCAAAAACGATTCGGTTTCATTACGTTTCAATAGAGAATCGCAAATGACTACACGATTCATTAGATTTCTTTCAATGAGCTTGTGTGGGATCTAAGTCTCGAACTTTTTTGTATACGTAGGACATGGATGCTATTAATATCTGACGCGCTCGAGTATGTCCATGCATCAGTTTTTTTTTACATTTTTAAAAATCTGTAGCCGCTCCCCCCACCGATGAAAAGGTATACATTATATAACATTTTTTTCATTTTATCATCTAAGCTTCGCAACCCAACAGGTCTCTATGACGCTCGAGTAAATCCCCATTTAGCGTCGTGGGCTCCCCTACCATAATGATCAATAGCCTTCAATCCGATCATACACATATCATCAACTTATTGCGAGTTAATCCGGGTTTCGTATAGTCTGTGGAGCTTGTTTGCCCTTTGACCGTGATCTTTTTTGCACGTTCTTATTACACGTAATTTATTTTTTCTCACCAGAGATCAATCTTTTTAAAAACGGTTCGGTTTCATTATGTTCAATAGAGAATTGCAATTGAGGACAAGATACATTAGATTGTTTTCAGTGAATGTTTCGTGTAGTAACCAAGTGTCGAACTTTTTGTATGTCCATTTTTTTCCAATGGATCAAAACTATTTTCTGGCCATTTCCCAGCTCTTCAACTATGTCTTACGAACGAGTATGCCGATCTTGCTCTACTTTTTTCCGAAATGCCATCGACTTTATCCGTAACAGATCGATCAGAGCGAGATTCATCTTTGACATCAAAATTACGGGAATAAAGTGTCATATGTTTAATAGTATCAAAAATAGCCAAACGCAAAGATATATTATTGCAACTTTTTTATAAAATACGAAATAACTTTTTCGCCGGCTTAATATAATACTGTTTGAAAATATAAATTTCAGTGGTGACTGCAGTTGCGTGTAACCACTCTTATTGATACGAATTGTTATATTATTTTATTTTTATAAATAATAATCATTTTATACGCTTTTATATCATTTTACATTACATAAATATTTTTATTTACTATTTATTTTTTTACGCAAGAAACAACATATTATGGTTTGGTTTGTTTCTCAATTTTTTATTTCATTTGTTGTGGTCTACTTTTTAATTCATTACAAAATATATTCTGCAAAATCGACTTAAAGATATTTTTAATAAAGAACGGATAGAGTCACGTATTTCAATTCATTATCATTTGACATTTCGCCGACCGATAAGAACAGCACAACGCATTCAATTTGATGATAAGTCCAGTCAACAGACACATTAATTGTGAGATAGTATTAAAAGTCAGACACAAAGGGTGCACGATGTACTTATTATTTGTTGCGTTGATTTGTTTGTTTTTATATTATTATACTACGAAAAACCATGACTACTGGAAGAAAAAGGGCGTCAAACATGACAAGCCAATACCGCTCTTCGGAAACAACTTCAGGCAGTTCTTTCAAATGGCCAGCATGACGCAAATGGCGACCGAAATGTATTGGAAATACCCTAATGAAAGGTTTGTTGGGTTTTATAGAGCTACCCGTCCTGAACTTGTTATCAGAGATCCAGAGTTAGTGAAGGCGATATTAGTCACAGACTTTGCACACTTTTACCCCAGAGGCTTAAATCCACATAAAACTGTAATAGAACCATTGCTGAAAAATTTATTTTTTGCTGATGGAGACTTGTGGCGGCTACTGAGGCAACGATTGACTCCAGCATTCACAAGCGGAAAATTGAAGGCAATGTTTCCAATGATTGTGGAAAGAGCCGAAAAACTACAAGAAATAGCTCTAGAAACGGCATCAACGGGTAAAACCATAAATATAAGAGAACTTATGGCAAGATATACCACAGATTTTATTGGTGCATGTGGCTTTGGGATAGAAGCCGACTCACTGAACGATGAAAATTCAACATTTAGAAAATTAGGGAAAAGGATATTTCACATTTCCACTAAGCAAGCTCTAACAAATTTACTAAAATTTTGTTACCCGGAAATTTTCAAGCATTTGGAATATTTTCCTCCTGAAATGAAAGAATCTGTTCTTCATTTGATGAAAACCGTAATGGAACAGAGAAATTACAAACCATCTGGGCGCAACGATTTCATTGATTTATTATTAGAATTAAAAGAAAAAGGAAAAATTGTTGGGGAATCTATCGAAAGAAATAATCCTGATGGTTCTCCTAGGCAAGTGGATTTGGAATTAGACGATATGTTAATGGCATCGCAAGTTTTTGTTTTTTTTGGTGCTGGATTTGAAACATCTTCATCCTCGACAAGCTTCACTCTTCATCAACTAGCATTCCATCCCGAAGAACAGAAAAAAGTACAGCAAAACATAGATGAAGTATTAAAGAAATATGACAACAAACTTTGTTACGACGCTGTGAAAGAAATGCAATATTTGGAAATGGCATTTTATGAGAGCATGAGAATGTTTCCTTCACTAGGCTTTTTAATCAGAACATGTGCGAAAAAATATAAAATACCGGATAGCAATGTTACAATCGATGAGGATGTATCCGTCTTTATTCCCGTTCAGGCTATGCACACCGATGAGAAATATTTTGAAGAACCCCACAAATTTAAGCCTGAGAGATTCCACCCAAACGCAGCGAAGAATATCAAGAAACACGTGTATTTGCCATTTGGAGAAGGACCGCGAGCATGTATCGGTGAGTTTAGTGATTTCATTTTATATATTAATTTTGAAAATCTATAATTTCTCAGAGCTGTATTTACTGTTAATTCTATGTATATTATGTAATACATTTTTTTTTTGGATCGAAGTTCCTTATCCGCATTTTCCACGTTAAATATTTGGCAAATAAGAGCTATGCCGTAAAAACCGTAACACTTCGACCGTCACGACACTTGTTATAGTAGGTATGTTATACGAATATTTGCGTGTTTACAAATGTATGTCTATGCACAGATATATTCTTGCTGTATGTAGGAATATACCTGTACACTATAATACCATAGCCGATGCAGTTTTTTTGTCACACTTGTGCTACTTTAATTGTATTAGCTATTAATCTGTCCCACTCTGAGGCATACTCTCTCACAATCTTTTTATTTCTGATAGAGGGACATAGACCTTAGGAGCTCTCCACACCCGTCACTTAGTGCGGATTAGGAGCTAATAACGACCGTTTTTATCTATTCGATGACAAAGTCCGAGACTGACGGCTTAACGTGCAACCCAAAACGCGACGCGAATAGTTTAGTTTAAGTTAAAAAACTCCTTGGTCGTTGGAACCCAGTATTTCCTGATTCAAAGACAAAGACAAACACTGAGCCACCATCGCCTTAATTTTTTGTACTAAGTTTATAAGTAATTAATATTTTTATAATAATTAAGAGAACAATTAAATGTTTATTTTCAACTCTTTAAAGTTAAATATTATAGAATGTTTATTACAATTTTATTGCCATTCCTTCATATATATTTTTTAATTTGGTTTCTCGAAGATTGTTAATTTATTTCATTGCATCTTTTATTTGATACATAATGTATATGAAATATGAAAGGGATGTCGTTATACTTGGGTGTCACGTGACGCTTTCCTTTTATTCTTAATCTAATTTATATTTTTTTGACGTGAAAATGTATACTACTTCAGATCAAAACCTGATAGTAGTTTCGAGAACAATCAACATAATTTTAAGGGTAAATTACTTTGACCGTTGGTTACTGTTCCCATGTACAAAAAACACGCGATGGTGTCTCTAATTAGTTAATCTGTCTAAGAGATAAGTAAAATAAAACATGCAGACATGTGGGTGAGACCTAATATGGATGCATGAGCATGTTCAAGGTTAATCAAGTAATAAAATTATTAAAATAAGAAGCAAACCGCCTAATTTCAAAATTTAGAAGATGTAGAAACCTTTTGATTCATTTTGGTACCTATGCGCTCGATAAGGAGCGTAATGGTTGCCACTTACGGTTGCCAGCCTCCATGCCATGCATAGCGTGGCATGGCGAGCACGCCAGTTCAAACACAAAAATACTCATAGATGCATTGAATATACCAAAGTTATCCGGATTTCGCGGTAAACAAAATTAACTGCTAAGACGACATAATAATAAGACTTTCCCTGCAAGTACTTGAAACGAATTGAGTAAACACTGAAGTAGCGATTTAAAAATAACTTACTCTCTCTAAATTTATAAATAAATAATTTCTCGTAAATAAATAATTTGATTTGTCTTTATAATCTTTAAGTCCTTAAGAAACTTTTTGCTTAGTAATACGTTCTTGGAGCGTATGAAAATAAATGTAGAAAACCATCGATTAATAGAAATAGACAGGACGTTTATAGAATAGGAATAAAAGAAAGTTTTCTAATTATAACCGCCTAAGAATTAATTATTCGGTGTCATTCCCAAGGTTGATTCTTTTACGCGCGTGACTTCCTTTGTCCAAAAGGTCCTTTGAATAAACCTAATAGATTAACTACCAACTGTTTAAAAACAAATAGCGGCCATCAAAGCCTCTAGACTGACACCAATGCTTAAAAGAACAGTGGATAGGAAACCCAAGTGCACTAATGTGCATAGAGACTTGTTATCATTAAAATACTCCCACTTCTTCAGCGCAAGGGTAACGAAATCAATTTACACAATACAAAGTGTTTCATACGTTATCACATTTTATGTACTAAAACAATACAGATGTGTTTTATATTGCTAATATTCTATTCCAATATCGGAAAAGGCATTACAATATGAATACAGTGTAGGTATAATTAACCAGTAGAGCAAAAGAGCCCATAAAGCGATGCAATGACTTTCGTATTTTTTTAATAACTATATATCTTGTGTAATTTGTGTAATATCAAGCTCATATAGAGATTTTCATTGCTAGTCCACGATAAGACTAACATAACCCAATCACATTGTGTTTTTTATTTTCACCGAAATTTTTATTATGTACATGCAATCACAAACACTAAACAAAATTAAATATTTTTTTGTTTTTTTTTTGCGACAACCGTTTCAAAAGCATTTTTATGAATTCTGTCAGTTATTCGAATTCAATTCGACAGTTTACTGACGAATTGATCCGCTTAAAGAATTGCAATGAGCAATTTTTTTAATATTATCAACATTAAGTTTGAAATATTTTTCATACGATAAGTTAGATAAGTAATCAATGCTCATTCTGATAAAACAGTAGAGGCGCTTCACTTTGTGTACATGTTGATTTTATTTTAATTATATGGTTCTAAGGGATTTCATTGATTGCATTGGGTTCGGATTCGGGACCGAAATAGGTATCAAAATCGTGATCGTTTTTAAAAGTTATTTCGTAGGAAACGCATATCGCGATTAAAATTTTAATGTAAATAGACATTTATGAAGTACTACATTCACATGTGCCCTTTTCTATTTTTTTTTATACATTAATTTTTAATGGATTTTTTTTGCTATCAGGAGAAAGACTGGGCCTCATGCAATCCATGGCCGGTATGGCGGCCTTGTTGCACAAATTCTCTGTCGAACCGGCTGAGGAATCTTTGAAGAATCCCATCGTCGACCCGAACGCCACTTTAGTGCAATACATCAAAAACGGCTTACCGTTAAAATTAGTCGCAAGAAGTTAACTTCGTGGTAAAAGATTGACTGTAATGGCTTTGAAATTCGCTTTTGACAAAACGAGTGATCCTTTGATTAAACTGTAATTAAACTGATACTTTCATTGATATGCTTGAGACGCGATAGGCTTACGATAAGATACGATGCGGTACGCTTAACATACGATAAAGGAAACCTCAGACAGTTGAAGTCTTTTCTATCACTATTCTAAAGCATTCCACACACAAGCGCCAATTGTGCCATAAACGTCTGTCAATTTAGGAGATCATGGATGATCCACACAAAGATTGTAGGTACGATTGCTTTTCATCGTATGTAAACGACATTATATATTAAGCGCGCCATCAGACAAGTAAGAAAAACGTTCATCACTGGTCGAACCCGCTGAAATCAGTAGGTCCGATGGCAAGATGAAGTGATGCATGTCTGTTGGTGAGAGGACAATTATCTGCATTGGAACTCCACTAGACGGGGTAGGTGCATGAAAATGCAGCGTGTATCATGAGCTGGAATGACACATGCTGACGTCGATCCTAGTTCAAGTGTTTGCTTATTGAAATCTATAGCCAGTAATGCTGCAATAATCGTAGACACTACATTAATTCTCAATTTATTTCTACTTAATTTACGTTATTTTTAGTTGCTTGATTTTAATTAATTTCTATCAATTCAGGTGGATTATTAGAAAGTACAATTTATTTAAAATGTATAAGGTTTCCTTAAGATACAAGATATAAACATATATTTTAGAGGTATGTAAATTGTTGAAAAATAAATTTTATGCAATTATCGATGCATTATTTTAATGTAAAAGCAAAACAACTCCATTAAATAAGATCGTATAAGTTGATCTTGGTCCAATTCCTTTCGGTTCAATTTGATTTCAAGTATCAGTATCATGATTAGCGACCATCAATACAATGTACTGGCGTAATAGCCCTAAGTAATCATGTGATGTATAATCATCATATGAAACAAATGTACGTATAAACCTTACATTTTAAATTTTGCCGCCAATTAATCACGTATAGACGTGTACAACTCCTTAATATCACCTATATAAAACGATAAGTATTACAATAGATCTAAAAAGCGATATTAAGGCTACTAACTAGTGATATTTGAGTGATTTTTAAGAGTTTTTGACTAAAAGTAACATAACAGAATACGAATAATCTCTTATGACTACTTAAAGTTAAGAGCTACAGAATGTTTTTTGTTATGTTAGCTTCGTGAAATAATTAATATTTTCAGATAGGAGTTGATATTCATTTCCATGACAATTATAAATAATTTTTCTATTCCTTATTTCTACATTGTAAAAATGACGCTAAAGCTAAATTAAAATAAAGAAGGCAAGTCAAGTAAGTTTGTAACTTTAACTTGACAAAATTTTATTAAATCCATAAGGCTAATCTATTTTATTGAGACGTGATATAATAATATGAGTCTAAAACAAAAAACCAATAACATCACTTTTTATTCATTAAGAGTTTCTTAAAGCTCATTTATACTGCTTTGAATTAATAAGACCAATTTGCACGGATTTTTGTGAAAATGAAAAGTCTATAAAGAGATATGTGGCTACTACTACAACATTATTGAGAGTGCTAAAAATGTAGTATAAGTAACGGTAAAATTATTATTTACAAATATCCTTGTGCTAAAACCATTGTTAGGTGTACAACTTTATTGACGAACTTATTGTAAAATAGAATATTATAAATCAGGTTAATATTTTGGTGTGCTGATGGTAGTGTCCATAATCACGAAAAATAAAATTAAGATACTTACATGAAATAAAATAAAATAAAGGTAAAAATATTGATACTCTATACCGCTTTCTGTACTCCAATTTATTAAGAAGCACTTATATTCCCATGAAAAACGTATACTGAACTCTCATTAACAATGAGTGTCACGCAGAGTCATAGTGAAGATTTATAATTATTGCCGATTGGTTTACCGGCCATTAACATCGCTAGTCTAAACAGAAGAACGCCGATCTGACGCGAGTTTAACCTTAATCTACAATGTGGCTATTAAAAACGATTGTATCAAAGGCGGTGCTACTTTTTAGTGTTCCAAGCAAATTAGTAAAAACAGTACCCTTATAGTTTCATGATGTCCTTTCGTCCTTCCGTCGATATGTCACAGACATTTTATTCAAAAACTAGAAGACGTATATTTTAGAATTTTTTTAGTATAGATGTCTTTTATAAGATTTGCTTGTTTTGATAGTTATATAACGAAAACAAATATTTTATACTTCACACTCCATACATGTAATAGAAGCTAAAATTTTTTTTTCAACAAACATCAACGTATGACACATATTTTGCCAGTTCTTTTAAAAACACTTTAAAGTTTTTAGCAATTTTTTTTCTAATTACGTAAATAATATTGGAAATAATCGCTTCGAAAGTTGCAAAAATTGTGTTCCCCTTTCATTTTCTAAACCATATGTCCAATAAATATAAAAAATAAATAACTAAGGTAAAGCTTAGTAAATACTTTCAACGAAAATTATTTTGATCATATTCAGATATGGTGTTATTGAATTATAACCGAAAAACTGCGCTTTTAAAAGCGCAGTTTTTCGCGCACAGCACAAAAAGACATAAGTGCTATGAAGATACGCTCTTTCGCTGATGCATTTTAGTTTATACTAGTTATATAGTAATAGTCGACATACCTACTTGTTTCTCTAGTTATAGACGACTAAAGTGCTTACAACTATTCAGTGCGGGAAACATGGAAAAAGTGTAATAAAGTACTCTTTTCATCTGTAGCGCATTTCATTGTAATAATGACTTCCGAACCTTCCAAGTAAACATGGTCCGACATGCTCTTGGCCAGTTTTTTAGTATTAGACCGCGTTTGTCACCGTTTTGTTGATCGACCGTTTGGTGCGTTCTCGAGAGCACGGAGCGAGTGATTTTATTTATTTAAGTTAAAAAACCATCCAACAATTCGCACTTAGTCGTTATCGAATTCATTACTTTCTGACTTAAAGCAACCCGCTGACCGCTCATTCATCATTATCCCCATTAACGTCTTTATTCATTAGGACCTGCTGTTTTTTGATATAGTTAAGGCTATTTCAAAGGTACAACGCAGAGAATTTCTTTTTGCAAAAAATAAAAACCCCGTTTTGTAATTGCTGTTTTTAACAGTTTTATGTTTTGAATACTAAACTTTATTCGGGAATATTAAATGTCTTTGATTATTACACCAGTTGACTAATATCAAATCGTAATAACAGCAAAACTATTTTATCTACTGCAGGAATTAGTGAAACATTAAAATTGCAATGTAGTAGTATAATTTACAAAGTTATCTAAAAATTAGCATTCATATTTATAATACCAAGAAAAGATATTATTTTATTCCAAGTGATTACTGCTTTTTTTGTTCCTAAAAATAGTAGTCATAACAATTAACGTTTTTTGTAAATGTGAAGAATTTTGAAAAAAATAATTTGTAATCTTATCAGCAAAAATATTACTAATTCTAAATTTTATTGCCTTTCCTTTGTTAGTAAGCCGATCAGTAACGGTTAACGAGTTTTGTAATATCAAAAGAAGCATAATTTTGTAAGAACTTGCAATGTTTGTTTGTATTTTACACCAAGTTATTATAAATTTTTAGTATAATAACTAGTTATAAAGATATACAATCTTTATGTCGAATAATCTCGTTGTGCAAACCTTTTTTTTTTTTGCAGGAATGGTAGAAAGGTGTGAAACGTGTATATAAATAGCCGTTCGTACGGCTAAGAATGATCGCAGAAGTGGTGTTTATTCCCATCTGTGCCATTCAACCGCACTTTTCTCAAATTACTAACATTCCTGTTATTCAATAAGATAATGTACTTATTTTATGTTAGGTACTGATTATGTGCTATGAATATGAGGATCAGAAGAACAAAGCTTTTCAGACAACAATAGGGACACTTGATTTTCTATAACACAACAACGAGGTGTAGCGAAGTATTGAATACGACACGATGACATACATTAAACCATATTTATCGATATATGGTTATAATACACGGGCTCAGCGAAACATTTGGAAAACAAAAGCGAAGACATGCATTTTATATATGTTGCAATAGCTTATACGTTAAAATTTACAATATTTAAGGAAAAATTAAGAAATTAATTAAAAATGAATTAACGTGTTACTCGATTATGCAACTTAATGAATTCATTTAATCGACTCAGCTTTTTAATTTTCAATAAGGTCCCTATGGATACACAAAATCTGCCCTTATGGAGATTTAGGATCATGATTAAACAAATATTTGGTAAAAAAAGGGTATTATTAGAATTTTCGAATAATTAGAAAACTGCATAAATGAACAAGAAGTCATAATTATGTCACTACAATTTAATTTTGAGAAAATAAATTCTGAATTCTAAGATCAGTGCCTAAGTAATTACGCATACGGTATACAATTGCATAACTTTTTGAAATACCGACATTGACGTAATTTGGTTTGCGACGTCTTCTTATCTACCTAAACGAAAATAGTTTTCGCGGAAGAACCTCAAACAGGTGTTTATAAAAAAAAAGGCCATCAATCACTTCCTTTTTCTGGGAACGTCTTGTTCCAGCAAGACAGATGGACGTTTACAAAAGTAATTTATCTTTTCTTTGGTTTTGTTACTTGAGTAGTACAGGCAAGTTTAAGTAGTGCATGTTTTTCTTTTCCTAAAAGCTTTTTGTTGCATTTCAGAAATGCAATTACATTTGCATATTCTTCTCTTATAAACAGAAGTAGAAAAGAACATAATAAAAAAGCGGATTGTATAAAAATTGCATAAAAAGTTTCAAAGAAAATTTCACGAAATACAATAAAAATATATTAAAAGTGCTCGTAATGTATAGAACATTGTTATAATTTCGTGACGGGTTTCAATCCACTGCTGAGGCATATCGTTCCATAATTTTTTACATTTCAGATTATTGGGCTTAACCACTTCACGCTGGTCCAGATTGGGTTGGAAGCTGCTAGAGATCGTCGTCACCTCTGAGATGAAAACGTCCGAGACTGACGGTTAATTCGCTTTGCGAGCCATTGAGCGATAGCTTAAACTCAATACAGCCGTCAATTATAATAGACCCGTGTCTCTGCAACTTGACCGCATGGAGGTCGAACGAATTCTTTCATCTTTTACGTGTATCCCATTTTAATCCTACTTTCGAGCTCGATATCAATCTTTGTTTTGATCTCGGTTTCTCCTTCAGGGTCTAAAGGAGAAACCATGAATGAAAGTGGCTCACTTTCATTCTCGTTCCGGTATTAGTCCCTCTCTAGATTCCATTTCTAACTTTACTCTCGGTTCCGAACCCGATTCTCTCTAGATTCTTCCGACTTCAGTCCTACTCTTAGTTCCTATACGGATCCTGCTTTTATATAGATACGTCGTGCGCTACGGCTGTGATCATCGTACAGCGGTATAGTTTTCTAAGGTTTTCGAATCTAAGAAAATATTTATACCAAAAGCTTCTCCAGACCGTACAAACAAAATACTTACTCCTTACCATAAAAAAGTATGTTTACCCACAAAAAAATGTGTAGTCCTTTTCATATGCTCGAACGATAAATACTTGCATGGAAAGTTTAATAATTATCAACCAAAACATTTTTCAGAAATTGTTATAAAAGGGATAGAATGATGATCAAGAATTTTCTGTCCCGATAATTTATATAAATGTAAAGATCCGTTAGACAATAAAAAAAATCCTTTTTAAGAAATAATAAACACGATTTTATAAACATTACCTCATGATCATTAGCCCAGAAACAAATTCGAAATAAAAATACGCAGCTAACCAATATTTATGTCAGATACAGATTTTCAATTGTCAAAGTATTTATCGTTTTTAGTATTCGCCCAAAATTAAGTTTATTGTAAAGAACAGCTAAGTGAAGTTCGCTAACAAGGCGTCTAGCGCCTTACAAAGTTTTATTTCCGCCCACAACAAACGCCCGCTGTTTGTTTGGCGAAAACCCTAATGAATTCTATTGTGCTGAGGTAGGGTTCCACAAATACACCTTTCAAAATACCCATCTAAGGTAGCCGGTACACGTGGAGATCCGATTTTTCTAATAAAATTTCATATGCAAAATGATATTTTGAAATACATCGGCATTTAATATCCGACATAGAAAAACGAGTTAAAAATGTATTTCACATTAAGAATGTGAGAAAACAGTCTACCCATAATTTTCTTGGTGTGTCAGATTTTTTTAGTCAATCCACTACTGAAGCATAACCTTCCACGGTCTTTTTATTTCTTTTATCATAAGGTTTTCGACCTTATAAATCCTTCTACGTTAACTCAGATTAAAATTCAAAAATTTCTTTATGTCATAGATTATGCATAACCTTTGAAATATGTCATTATAATATGAATTTGCCACTGATAGGAAGGCAGTTTTCCCTCAAGAAGAACGAGCAAGGAACTTATGGGTAGCTATTTTTAAATTTATTGTGTAAAATAACAATCAAAACCAAACAAACCCAAAAAGTATACTACTCAAAGGATCTATACCAACGAGAAACCGATATCGCTACGCGAAATTCATAGATTTCTATTGTTTTCCAGAATCGACACGCTCCCAAAAAATTGATGACAATACACGCGAGGAGCTCCAAGTCTCACTGAGCCAGCGCAGAAGGCTTTTTAAGAATAAGTCCCTCAATCTGAGATAAAAAAAAAGATATGGGAGTAAAATAAAAAAAAAAGATACTTTGTCTCAGTAATGGGGCAAAAAATCTTAAACACAAAATGCACCCATGCACGCACACACGCACAACCACAAAGAGAGAAAGAGAACAGACCTACAACTATTGTTCTTAGTTGCTATCAAATGGATTGTTTCGCTTGGAATCTATTACAGTCGAAATATGTTCGCATCTTGACAATTGCGATAGAATCACAGTTTTTTTTATACCTAAATCACAAGTTTTTTTTGTCATAACGAATCCGTCCTGACAGAACGGCGACCGGACATGAAACGCGTTACACACTGTAAAGAAGTTGTAATGTGACACCACGAACAACAGTTCGGCAAGCAAACATGCTTGACGTCGACATGTATCACTTACTTTTAGAATTTTGATCAAATTATCCAAAAACAAAAAGTAATATCGTTCGCCCTTCATAAAAAATTATAAAAATGTATAAATGCAACAAAGACAAAGCAGTTGAATGATGAATTTTAACCATTGTATTGAAATCAGTATTTTCGTCGATTTTGAAATAATAATAAAAACGAACCTGCCAGCCAAGTGTACGAGCACTCTAACTTTTTACTTAGCTATCAGCGTACAATCAAAAAGTAACGAAAACCCGACTTAATCGTATTCATTACTTATTCATTTATTCATCGTCGTGATATCGCGTATTCATTTGAGCCGCTTGTTGGTGCATTGAATGGGCGAAAAGAATTGTGGGTACGTGGGTTTTTTTAAGTCATGTCATTAATGTTGGTTTGGATTTTCATGATGCGTGATCCCTAAAATTTAAATGCATTATTAATTCATGTAGGATGAAAAATATTTATATTTTGTCATTTTGTCAGACTTAATTGAAATTTTTGCTTTATACGTCTATAATGTATTTGATAATATTTGCTCTTTAAATACCCCTCTCAATAAACTAAACTCATAAAAAAAGAAATAGAATTTAATCGAAAATTATTAAGAAACTTCTAAATATTTTGCTCTCATAATTAGCATGTAATTGATATAACAAAAATGCGTAGAACCATTCACGTTTGGTAAAATGATTGTCAATTAGTACTAACTTAGAGGTTATTAATTAGTATCGATTTATAAATCCGGTTAGTGTCAATTCAATAGGCATTCTAGCGATTTTTTTTTTTTTCACAAAATAATTTGGTATTTTCAAAATTAATTTCGTAATTGATTTTACGATACTTTCCTAAGGTTTAATAAAAACTATCAACTTATTTAAACATTAATTTCTACAGTATTGTTTGTAGTAATGTAGTAATTTGTACTCGTGAAAATCTACGAATAGAAGGTTATTCGAATATTCAAAATTGAGTCCGTAATTATTTAAAAGTCTTTCTTTACGCATTTGGAAATCGAAATTTGCAAATGAAAAAAATCGATGACTTATAAATACGAAATTAATAATTTAACTCATATTATTAACATCAACAGTTTTAGGGTATTAAAATGTAAAAAAAATTAATTTGATTAGGATATTAAAATTTTATTGTCAAGACTGCATGAAATGGTTCTTTTGTTTTATTGACACTGGTTCATTTATTGATACAGCTTCTTGCTAGAATAGCATATGGCTACTTCAATTCATCATCTTCGTCATTCATATCATTTTGATTAAATCATATGAAAAAGAATGGTATCCAACGAACGACCCAACGTTGGATCACTATTCATGCTTAAAGAATATTTTCACACTGTTTGCGCCCAACGCGACCGCCTATACATATTTAAATACTCGAATTAATGACTTTTGGGAAAAATACAGATTACCCATTTAGTCTTTGACTGTATTTGTTTTTATAGCAGTAAAGGGCAAAGGAACATGCAAGCTATTAGAGAATAGATACGCACCGCTAACCGTGGACACTCGCAACCCAAGAAGAGCTATCAGTGCATTGCCGGCGTTTTAAAAAGGAATATAATCTGATAGATGAGGGAGTGGGCCACCGAAACAATCACTCGCTGGACGAAGTTGAACAGCGGAAGCTGTGATTCCGCGCCTCAATTCTGCGAGATTGTGGTATCTCATGGGACGAATCGATCTATTTTCCTGTTGCAGCCAAATTGACCACAACATGGATCTATCTCATATCATCATTAAGTATTACAACTCTCGTCACATTTTTTGAAACAAATCGATATCTTTTGCATCTAGAACATAATTTGTGGAATCCGGAGCCTCCAAATCTGCTGACTTATCGCCGTATACAAAAAACGAAAGTGTAATAGAAACTTTCTCATTTGTGGTTAGTATGTTTCAACATATAATGTTCCAAGATCGGTATAATTCCATCAGGCATCTAAAGATTGACCCATTGCAATATATGAATTTATAATTATAATTTGAACATGTAATGCCATTGTAAAAACACTTGAAAAAAGGCATTGCATTTATGTAAGCTGGTATCTTTCATCGAGATACATGTTGTAGCGACAATGTCATGTAACACGGTTCCTCTTTAATTTGTCCAGTTAGTACAACTGTCGCTATTCAGAAATCATGTTTTGAATGACCAGTTATGCGTGTGTGTTATTTTTTTTAACTTCCCGCTAAAAAAATTAATAATTTTCGAAATTCGGGAAATTATTGATTTTACTCCGTTTTTCGAAAATCGAGTTTTCAACAGATCTCAAAGTTTTGAAGCCCTAGGAAGCTTCCCTGATTATTTTTACGAAGGTCTCCATATATATTGTCTGTGTTAGCGCGCGCGCGCGTTTGTGTGTGTGTATGTATAATATATAACATATAAACCGTATTTTTTCAGCTTGAAGAAGTCACAACAAACTACGTTACCATAGCTTTACGGTTAAAATTAGCAGGAAGTTGCAGGGATGGCCTTTAGGGTCATCCGTCTCTCAGATTTTCTTTTGAAAATTTGGCTATTGGAAGAATTACTGAATTAAATTTGCCAAAATCGATAAAATTTCTTTCCATGGATCAGTGTCTATTGAACTCAGAATATTTATCTCGTTATTTTCGGTATTGGAGGAATTATTTATTATGTTAAAAATAGATATTGACGTTGATAAATAGCGCAGAATAAATTATCGAAACACACAGGACGATTTAGTACAAATATCTAAATAAAGGTAGTACTTCGTGACCAATGGGGCTAAATGTTTGTCTTAACTCGTATAAGATATGGCCTACATATGTCATTTGTGTCGACGATGTTACCGCCTCTCCAAAGCCACGTCGCTGTTATCTTTAGACATATTTGAAAACGAAACAACATGAAAAGCTGAAATGATACCTGAAAATTGTGTAAAAGGCGATTTCACCCCCCTTCGTCCCATTTGAAATGCACGTGCAAACATGAAAAGGCATTCGGGGATATGTTTACGGGGGTTCCTGGCTGCATTAGGGGCGGGTTAATATAAATAACAAACAAGTGTACAACCACGCCCGCATTTATATTGCGCCTTTCTCTCCTAATTCCACTAAAAGGGGACACCCGTCGCCGCTCTTCTGCGCATAAGTTAATTGTGATTTTGTGCGTTACGCTCGAATAAATATGTAATACGAAATTTCGTTGTCGGCACCTACCAAACGACTATAATAAGATAGGGCGTACATATGCATTAAATATGAAGTGTCTATAAGTGTTTTTGTCATAGGATGTTTCATAACAAATAGAACGATAGGAAGGTACTGATAACGATTCTTTAAAATTTTGAATTCATCCTAAAAGTGTCCACTTAGAAATTGTGTAACGGGGAATGATTTAGATATCCTAAAGTTCGAAAATTAAATATCTTTTAGATATTTATATATCTTTGAAGATGGAAGTTTAAGTTGCTCTTTTGTGTACATTTTCCTCAGACGCGTTTCTATTATACTGGCTCTAAGGCATCGTCAACCCTGACACCTATTAAAAAATCAAAAATTGTACTAATATCCAAGTCATTACACAGAAAATTCAATTTTACATAAAATTACACTTACGTAATTCATTAATTAATAATAACGCCTTTTATAGGTAGACTTAGTCATATCTAGTAGAGATATCAACACATATCCATATAGGGCGTTTGCCTACACTTCTATGTGAAAAACTCTTAAGCAAATATATATCCAGTGTCAACTTACGTGTGCACACATGTAAAAAAATTATACAAGTCAATTATTAGCACACAGGCGTCATTTTACACTGAGGCTCAAATGAATAGCCAAAAAAATCAAATAGTTTTGTAATGTAAACACTTTTGTGCTTTTATATAGCGTTTTACAATTGATACATGTATTCGCTTTATATGTTATCGTTATTTTGCAACAACCAGAATTTCATTATTTTTGTATTAGCTGAGTTATTCAGTCGTGCCTCTAGTAAAAATATTTAGGAAGAATTATGAAATATGTAACGAAAATGTTTACTTATGAGAATTGAACAGTAGTGCAAACGCATTTAATCAGTTTTATTTTACAGTTTTGTTTTCATTGTTATTTGTAACAACAGTATCCATTTATTATTATTACGGGTATGTTGCGTAATGTGACAAATGCGGTTAAAAAACATGATCAGTCAGAAAAACAGTCATGCGTAAAATTATATGCTTTTGGTAAAATTTGGACCGAAACAAGTTTATGCACTCAGGATAAATTAGACATTCAAAAATACGATTCAAAAGTAGATAGAAATCGTAAAATTTTTCAAGGTTTAATCGATATAGTTTGTATTTTTGTAAACAAGATTTAACTGTTTAAGGACATCATAAAACAATTTCTTCATTAACGTTAATGAAGAATTAAATAATTTCCTTTTTTTAAAAAAAGGAAATGATAGATTTGTTATTGAAATATTTTCTAAAATGTTATTGATGGTATTTTCAAAAGTTATTTACAAACTCCCACTCAGGCTTTTACAGCCTTATGCAGTAGAGTGTAAAATAATTATTTTTTTAATACTGCCAGAGAAAAATTAAAACACAAATATAGGATACTGTTTCTATGGCTATTAAATCTGATGAAACGTCGGACGTCAGCGGAAGGGAACAACACGAGCTGTTTCCTTCTTCTGACATCCGAAATTTATATAGCGATATACTGCGATATTTTTTAGGTTCCAAAGTAATCGACTGATTTATAAAATAGGTGGATGTCAATTTAGGTCTCACAATTATTTCATTGAGTTCAGCACTTTTGCGTGTCCTCGAAGTATATGACTGCTTATCCAAAATAATAGCTCAAATATATAGCTGCGCGCTAGTTATGTCTTTTGAGCAAAACAGTGTGTAAGCTAAAATTAAAGAACTTTGTCCATTAACTCTTTTTGTATGGTGTTCTGCTTATATTAAATTAGATTCTTTCTAAATTATGTAACGCAGAACTGAGCAATTTTTAAATTTTATTATAGCATAATGAAATTTTTTCACGGTAGTACTAAATGATTAGTGATTTGGCCGTAATGACGGCCAATTCTCCAAAGCACCGCGCGTCGTCGGAACACGTTGGTCTTACAATTCGCGTATCGTATATATTTGGACGGTGATACGATTCAAGCCTTTGTCATTCTTGGGCGGTTTGATAAGTCCGTGACTTTTTGAATAAAACATTTTTTTCGCGGCAAATAAACATTTTATTTTTCTACATAATCACCTTTTAGCTCGATACATTTAGTCCAGCGTTTTTCTATTTTTTTTTATTTCCCTCCAAATAATAGGTTTTCTCAAGGCTCTCAAAATACGCTTTTGTTTCGGTAATGACTTCTTCATTAGACTCAAATCTCTTACCACCCAGCCATTTCTTTAGGTTTGGAAACAGATAATAGTCGCGGGGGGCTAAATCTGGAGAATATGCTGGATGGGGTAGCAGTTCGTATCTCAATTCGTGGATTTTAGCCATCGTGACTAAACAAGTGTGCATACGTGCATTGTCTTGATGGAACAGTACTTTCTTCTTCGCCAAATGTGGCCGTTTTTGCTTCAAGTCAACGTCGAATCTGTCCAAAAGCTTTGAATAATATTCGCCGGTGATTGTTTTACCTTTCTCGAGGTAATCAATGTGAATGACACCGCGTGCATCCCAAAAAACTGTGGTCATGACCTTGTTGGCTGACAGACTCTATTTGGCCTTCTTTGGTCCACGTTCACCCCGAGAAACCCACTGTTTCGGTTGTTCCTTGGTCTCTGGCGTGTTGTGATGGATCCATGTTTCGTCCACAATAACAAAACGGCGCAAAAATTCGTCCGGATTACGGCTGAACATCGCTAAACACTCTTTTGAAGTTGTCACACGATTGCGCTTATGGTCGAGTGTGAGCAATCGCGGCACCCACCTCGCGGAGAGTTTTCTCATGTCTAAATATTCGTGTAAAATATGATGTACCCGTTCAGTTGAGATACCTACAGCATGAGCACGCGCACTCTCACGCACTTTCATTCTCCGATCATCCAATATCATTTCATGGATTTTATCGACGATTTCCGGCGTGATCACTTCTTTTGGGCGACCTGAACGTTCGGCGTCACTAGTGCTGGTACGACCACAACGGAACTCTGTAAACCACTTCTTTACCATTGAAATTGATGGTGCCGAGTCCCCGTAGTATTTATCAAGCTTTTCCTTAGTTTCAGCGATGGTTTTTTTACGTAAAAAGTAATGCTTAATCAGCACACGAAATTCACTTTTTTCCATTTTCGTAAAAATTCACGAGGTTGTCTGCTTTGAATGGCTATCAAACACCAACTGCATGACGTAGCTTGCTCAAAATTTGACAGTTGCCCACTAATAGACTACAGTTGACGGCAGCACTGTTGCATTTGAAGTAACTGCGCGGGAAATTCAAAAAGTCACTGACTTATCAAACCGCCCGGGTAGTTTAAAAAATATATACTTTACCTTTTTTTGGATACTTTTGATAATATTTTCGCAGAAACAGATATTTTTTACGAACTATTATACCAAAAAAACTCTGAAATAACTTGCTGCGAGCAGTAGATTTATGAACTTAAAATAATCGTAGTAAATTTGAGAACAAAATTTTTGTAAGAATACTGCGAGCACTTGTGGCCAGCCTAAATGAAAACGAAATGTAGTAAACGTATAAAATAAAATATAATATTATATATTTAGCAAGCAATAGCTGAATGCAGGATTTATATGTTTACTGCCTACCTTGGCTCAAATTCCTATGATCGCCACTGCATTTCATACCTCTAGCATCTCACTTTTAGGAGTTATAAATGAGATAATATCGGCAAAAATTTAGTCGCTTTGGCAGGTATTTACAAGTTAGTTGCTCGGTAACTAGACTTTCTCATGGATAATAAACGGCCGTATTCCAACTCGGTCTCATTCAATTATTTTTTTTTATCGCGCTGCGTCAGCGATCCGCTCTCTCCCGACGTCATCGGACCGCCATCGCTAAAACGAATGGGTTGGAAGCGACATTTAAATTAGTATAATAAAATATCTTGCTATAAACGTAATTAGGCATAAAATTGAAACCATCATAATCTATGGCTTAAGGCAATGTAATTTATTAAATTGTAATAACGACTCGATCTCATTGTCGGGTTTACTCGCGCCACAAATCTTTAGGGTCAAAATTTGGGAAATTTGCTATCACATAACGGCACTATCACTACGAGAATGCAAATTATTTGTACTACATTTTAGTCTTAATTTTATAATAATGACTTGCTTTCAGAAAGTTTCTTTGACACAGTAAAATATCGTATAATTTTCATTTGCCTAAGCGTATATAACGAGTTTAAATGGTTAACTTGTAATTGTTAACTGCCTAGATTTTATTTGTAAGCGAACAATCTCGGGTATAACAAATAAAATTGTAGTAAAAAAGTTTGTTTTATTGTCAAAACTAGGCATGAATCATTTTGAAGTTTCAAATTAATACTGGTCACCAATCAGAAACCTCAATAAGAGATGTTTTAGCTGTAGCATTATGATGAATTTTTTAAACTACTTCTTGGTAATAAATTTCAATTTGATCGAACATCAGACAGTAGTGCTAACATTGTTTGCAAGATCTAAAATAAACCAGTATCCATCCTTGTATAGCATACATATAGCTAATTGCACATGTGTAGATAATTGTTAGCTAATCTAACTTAAGAAGAAATATTAAACTTTATGAAAATGACATTTTCGTCAGAAAGATCGATATAATTTTATAGCGTAACTTATAAAATAACTGTTTATCGATTGCTTCATTATCTTTCTTAGTTTGATATTCAATTCTTAAAACAAAAATATTGATATTTTACCAAATATTCATTAAATAATTGGGAAGCGTTTGTATCGATATAAAACTAGATTTTCTAAAATTCTGAGAAGTGAAATAATAATGAATATACCCCACATATAATAACATTGGCAATCATATTTTCTAAATGTTGTACACCAACTACAAATTTAATTCAATACGCCATCAGGGACCAACAAAATCGTTAATATTCACACCTGCCAATCTTCGCTTATTGTCTTCTGTTGCTTTTACATCGAGAGGCTTTCAAAGTCAATCTTCATGTTTTAAGCCCCTCAACACTATTATTATGTTAATGGCTGTCACGAGGCATTAATACGCCGCGTAAATACTTAATAGCAGCTTTAATCTAGGAATGCTTTCACACTTAGCGCTCTAAATAACTTAAAGCGAAGTTTAATGAAACTGAACGCATGCGTTAATAATTATACTAATGGGGTTGCTTTAATGTCGACTCCCGCGTCGCTATCCGTACGCGTCCTTCATGCGCCAAAGGTGGTACCGATGTCGAACTTTTTTATGTTACAAATGGGAGAGAAAAATACACTTACGTGAAATGTATGTTTAGTAAATCAGAGTACGTGCTTACCGAGTAAGACGAACGTTACTTTTAGTGGGCGAAGGGTGAGGGGTGAAGGAGTATGGGGTAGAGGAGGCACGTCCCACGAGCGGTTATAAAATATTCGGGTAGCGAAATGTTTGTTTCCTTTTATAGATATCGAAGTATACCAATAGTGATGTCGCATATGAGGTTTCAACTGTGTGTATGAAGTCGTATAAAATTATATTTGCTTTTTCTAGTTTTTTCGTATATGTTTGTAAATACTCCCTTTAACATGGTCATAAATACGCAAGGTATCAAAACGTTTCAATATGTTACACGTGTTATTGAATGAACGATGCTCTATAAGTATTTACATATAATCGATTCTTAAACGAGTGGGACGTGAGTTTAAGAGTTTCACGTTAATAATGTTTACTTCTTAACTTTTCTTAAAAAATTGCGGCCAATCTTAAAAGGAGGGTTATGTGTTCTATCTTTATATACGTATATACTATGTTTGTATTTACGTCCATTCCTATGTTTTCTTGTAACTTCATAACATATGAACCTATTTTAATAAATTATTTGTCCTGGTAACGCGAGTGTTACTGGGTATAATAGAATTATAAGAAATCCAAATGGCTGAATTTTGGCGTCAAAACAGGCGTCTTAAAAAAAACATTTTTTCTCAGCAATCATATCGAGTAGGATATCAAAATGTAAAGTTTTAATAGGCTATCACAAAAGTATACAAGGTATATGCCAAAAGTAATTAGATACTCTACTTAATAATTTGGGACTGGCGTAATACCAATACTGTTTATTCAGTGATAAATTTAAAAATGGAAAATATTTGAGAATATAGCGGGAATTTGGTATCAACAATGACATTCAATCGACTGATTTCGATTGATCGAACGATTTTTGCGCTATGGTCAAATTTAGAGTCCCAAGAATGTTTAAAGCTACTTTTGGTGAATGTGCTTGTTTAAGAGTAACAGTTTTTAATTTTTAATTAATTAGTTAGCTGAGTTCGAAAAAAGACGGGGAAGCTTAAAGAAAGGAAGATGAAACGAGGGCGAGCCGGCCGTCAACCGTATGCAATCACTCAAGAAAATGTTAAGCAGTTGAAAAATTGACCCGGGAGAACCAAATAATTACATATGCAGAGCTTGAGAGAGATCTGGGTATTGGATTATCAGGCGCAAACCATCATTCATGATCATCTTTCTTTCCGTAAGCGTTGTTCGTAATGCCATACAAACTGACATATGAGCAGAAAGACCGCTAAGTATATTGGTGTTGATTTATGATATACAAAATCGACGGAGGCGAAAATAAAAAAACGCATACGATATACTTACCAGCGACGAAATAATGTTGTCCAACTACGACCCCGAAACAAAACGACAATAGACAGTATGGTACTTTGGAAATGAACCATAATCGACAAAATGTCGCTGTGGGCGAAGCAAACATGCACAAATGGTCGGCAGGTTATATTTTGTAAGACTTGTTGTATCGCTACTTTGGTGCTATTGGACCAAAAACATTTAATTCTGAATAGTGTGTGATGTTTTTCGCCTAGCAGTATTATCAGCTTAGTGTGTGACAAGCGCCCGAACACACAAATCTGGTACTTTTTTTGGCACCATGGCGTGATATTTCATAACAATTGCACCCTTGTGCTACGGCTGATGGAATAACTGTTACCCACTTTTCTTTGTTTTTGTCTTACATCAATAGGAATAGTTTGCAAAAGGTAATTCGAAGATTATGATTTTTCAATACAGTGTATTCAAGAAGGGCCAACTTTTGACCACCCAAAACCAACGAGCTTTAATAAAACGATAAATGGATGACAATAAAGCAAGATATATATGCAAAGATTGCAATCATGTGGAAACCTGCCGTCTCTGTCTACCCTTTTGGAAAGGAGGAGTGAGTTTATAATAAATAATAGTAATAGTAGCATATGAAAAAAGGTATATTTTTCACTCCTTAAGTAATATGTTATAAAATATCAGCTTTTAAGAAACTTCGGGCGAGTTTCAGGTTATTTTTGTGGTAGGAGCACAGTTTTGGCTACAACGATTCCTAAATATAAGTTTAGCGCAAATTTCACCTTATTAAAAAGAACATTAGTAGAACTAAGAACATGACGGACTAAAATAATATAATAAAAAACTATAAGTATAATAAAATATTACATAAAATAAAAAAGTTTTCCTGGCCTCACTTTCTTACATAATAAAGGGCAGATTTGAGAGTCACTTTTCTCTCGGGAAAAGACTTCGAGTAATTCATTTTTCAAATGGTCAGGCTTTTCCCAGGCGCATTCGGACAGCGGTCGACGACAGCATATAATCGATTTTGTATTAGTAAAATCTCCTTAAGTGTTCAAGATATTCTATAACACGTATAGGCCAATCAATTTTTTTTATATACGAATAAATACACGAACTATTGAAAAACATATATACATATTGTAGGGCGTAGTCCAAGACGAACTACCTTCAGGATCTTTGATGAAGTACAGAGATTCAAGTACTCAAATGAAAAAAAAAATTAATTTAAGATAAATATATTTATTGTTCTGTTCTTCAATAGTTTACGAAGTTCGAAACGATCTCTATCAAATTAATTAAAACAATCCACTTGTCTATCACTATCGAAGCTTGTGCACTTGGTAATCGATGTAGTAGCGGACCTAGGAGGTGGCATGTGAGGCATCCGGCCTTCGCGCTTAGTTTTGCAAATGAGGTTTCGTGTTAAATTTAAAATTAGAGTATGAAACTAGAATAGAATATTTGAATTCAAGCTCACGACGAAAATGATAGAAAAGTGGATCGTTATAGATATTTTGATAGAGATCGTATCAAAGCTTGTGTATTCGGGCATCTGCTCTCGACCCCTTTCTCTATTTTTCTATCTAGTCCTATTCACTTGTTGTCAGCAAACTCGGATTCGAATATCCTATTCTAGTTTCATACTATAATTTTAAATAGAACACGAACCCTCATTTACCGGATGTTTCTCATGACACCTACTCTTAGGAGTAGGTGATATATATATATATATATATATATATATATATATATATATATATATATATATATATATATATATACGGAATGGAATCAAATGGTATTTTAATATAACCAGTTTCAGGTACATTATAAGGCTAGACGTGTTCGCGTCTTCACTTACATGAGCTTGAATTATATCCGGCAGTCATTTTTTCTCTTTTATTTTAATCTTCAGCTCTTTGGTATAATATTTATAAGCGTCACAAATATTTTAATAATATTTCCTCTTAGAAGGTAGCTTGGAAAATAAGGGATAGTATAAAATAAGAATTGTGTTAGAACGAATTGAAATTAACTTAAATTGGAATGAGCGTGCGATGAAATATAGCCTACATTACAATAACACGTATAATAAACCAGAATAGCAAGGAACTGTTTATTTATAGTGAAATCGTAATTGTCAAAATGATATCAATATAATGTTATTATGAGTAGCATATTCCTAATAATTGTTAGAATAATGTTATATTGTGAATTTTAAACGCACAACAAAATCCGAAACTCCAGGTGATCGCTAACAACGATCTACCGCGCAGCGGAGTCGTGTTTTGATGACTTATCGTAAACACGACAATCAATCATGTCCGTTCATGCGGCGCGGCCACGACGTACAGTCGGCTATAAAATGTCTGACTGGAAAACACCCACGGACGGCGTTAGGGAAATGTTTGTACTGCAACATTAGAAAAACACAACCTTTTTCCGGTAATATCGGCTTTTATGTGGGAGAAAGCAGGTGCTAAGAAAACTATATAATGTCTGAATAAGGCGGGCGGTCGGGGAACGGTGTCGCGGCCTGAATATTAAGTTTGAATGGCCGGCCCTTTCACGTCTCGGGCGTTAACATGAATATAAACACCGTGGATTTTATCAGGCGCGCGGTGTAGTTAAACGCGTTTGCCCGCTTTTGGGCTAACGCAACTATTACTGTAGCAGTGTGAAAATTTAAGTTGAGTTAATAAAAACATATGTACACGCACGAACGCACGCACTCATGCACTACATACACACACACATGACTCAAATTTCAATTTATTTTAAAATTCAAAATATCTTTATTTCATAAGTTTATATAATAACATTTGAAATGTGTCATATTTTTTTGTAAATTTAAACTTTACCGCTCGTTAGGAAGGCGGTTTTCCCTCAAGAAGAACGAGCAAGAAAATTGAGAGTAGCTTTTTTCTAATTTCATCATGCATATCCGATAGGAAACCAATAATGAATTAAATAGCTCGGTAAAAGTCAAGCCGTTTATGCCCATGGATATTTGTCTTCTATATATTCAGAAATTGTGTTATGCTCTTCTTTATCGAGTGATTGTTTAACAGTACTCTTAAATTTATACAAGGATAAATCTTATGAATATAAATATACATGAACCCTATTGAACATGCGCAAACAGAGCCCTTTAAATGAATTTGTGTCTGCACGGTCGACTAACATATCAACTCAGTTCATTTTTATTTCTGGTAATGAGTTTATGTCGATCACGATTTCTTTTGAACATTTCTAATTTTTTTACATGTAATAAATTTTTAGAAATGAATCGGGCTGTCAGAATTAAGATTCCAATTTCCTTAAACTTATTTTTAAGAGATACACAAGGTCCGAGCTTGTAAATCGCGTGGACGGCCCGCTTCTGCAGCGTAAAAATTCTATGAATATCTACGGTATGCCCCAAGAGCAAGATGTCACACGACATCAGGCTGTGGAAACAGCCAATATAAACTAATCTAGCAGTTTCGACGTCTGATAAATTTCTTATTGTTTTGATTGCATATATACTGCATGCATAAATATTGCAACTACACTAAACCAATGTCTCTACCTGTTTGTAAAAAGACTACATGGAAAATAAAATGAAATAAATCACCGGAAAGAACAATACCTTTTTTTTTAAATAAATATGTATCAATATTTTTAAGACATGTCATTAGACATTAACTATTGCAATAGTTATAGTATTTGTATTAATAATTAGCCTACAAAAATGTTTTGTCTTCAAAATTAAGGTTTATTAACATTTGGTATCAATGTTTATATAATTAAAACGTTTTTGATTACTACTTACCACTTATCTAACACTTATATGGTGAAGTATTTTAAGTGGAAACCCACTGGTACACTCCTAAAGAATTCGTAGACCAATTGCGATCGTGGCAAAACCATGATTCAGTTCGTACGCAAGCAATTTAATTTTTGATGTATATTAAAACCATTTACAATAACTCGCATGAGATCGAACGAGATAACCACCCGTTGTTCTACAACTCTTTTATACAAATAAGTTAGCACGCAACATGAATTCAGTACCCCTTATGACAATATTACTGCAACAATGGTACAATAGTTAAACTGTGTGCCGAGTTCTTAAAAGTTAAATCTGACAAATCAAAATTCCAAACTATAATAAACACATATGGTATGATCACATTCTTTAACTAACTTCACTAATACATAAAAATGTAACCCTCTAACTAAAACGAGATTCTGGGATTAAAATAAGTAGGCAAAAACATAAAATAGAAGGTATATAACGAAATTTTGCACCCAACTCAGAAAAAACAAACACGCTCACATTTTTATGTTTTTCTCTACAGAAATAATGATACATAATCAATATTATTTTTTGGTATTTGATATCTGTGACATCAAGTATTTATTAACTTAAGCCACGAGCAAAATTCTTGCTAGTGAATATTTCATTACATATGAGATATTAAAATAAACACATGAAACATTAATGCTTGCTGTTTTGGCAACCCTGAATAGTTCGTTGCTGTTATTCGACTGTCAGCTGTCGATTTTTTCCGACTGATTTCAGCCACCCCCGCCTACACGTATCCTTGTGCTTAGATATTCCTGAAGCAGTAACGAGCCCTCCCAAAAATGCACTAAGAGAGTTTGGCAGGCTAGCATTTTTGAATTATGTCTCGTTTTTTTTGATTGTCCGCCAAGTGAATTTAAAATTATCTAAAAATGTTTTCACTTTGAATTTTTAAATCGAATTTTGACTAGCTGGTGTATTATATTTTATTGGATTTCTAAAATGCTATTATGTTACTTTTTCAGACTACGTATGCCGCTTACTAATATCTCCGTGTGTGTGTGCGTGTGTGTGTCCAGACTAACAACGTCCAAAAGAATTTTAAGCGGCTTATAATTTCTGAAATTTGGACTCGATCTACGTTTCACTAATTTAAAAGTTAAAAACGTTGTAAAAGTTTTTAAATTTTATATAAGTCAAATGACAATTAATAATCATAGAAACCTGAACAAATATTTGCTTCGGAAAATAATACAAATATTTTTTCAGATTTGTCTTTGAATAAGTATTTTTGACATTTGCTTACCGCATTAAACACTATGCGAGGATTTGAATACTTTGACTTAGAGTTACATAATTTTAAATCACCAAAATTAAGACAAAAAATCTGACAAACTTTACAAAATCAGAGTGAGCTGAAAAGTTAACGACTTTTGTATTTTTTTTGTTAGTTATTAAGAATATATCATAAGAATGATCATTCGACATGTCTTTTTGAAATAATTCTGAGATACGGAAAAAGAGATTTTAAAGTTCTAGAGTTGAAAGTTGAACCACCATGAACCTGAATAAGCACAGCTACCTAAAGAGTTCATTGTTTTTGAGATATATATCTTTAGTAATAAAGTTATAGTTAAGGAATTAAATAATTGATGTTGGGGATAATTACACCTTTTCTCTTTGTGTATCTAATTAGGTACTGCAGGCATATTAAGATGACTTTCGAGATCTAGAATGAAAGGCATATACCTCCGATACAAGAAGGTTTGGATCCGTGATTGCCAAGGTGCACTACATTCATAAATTTGATTTACCAATTAGATGATGATTACGACGTAACTTTGAAAAAAATAATCGATGAAAAATAAAAAATCCAGTTTTGAATACGATCCTTTAGGCGTATTATTATTTTCTCTCAAAAAAGGTTTTACATAAAAAAAATTGATAACTTTCAGAAAGCTTAGGTGTAACCATATTTTCAAGAATAAGTTTCAATGGTGAAACATGACGGACCCAAAAATTGCAGCATCAAAAGAGAAAAAATACGATTTCACTAATAAAGTATAAATTTGATTGGTTTTTAGTTCTTCCTCGAAATAAGTTCATTCTGACGAAATGAGCTCAGTGAGACACTTCCGTACCTACGAGCACTTAACTTTCGCTTTTCCCCAACAATTCACCAGCTGCCCCAGGAGTTTATTATTCTTATTATTTATTACTGACACGCTTCTATTCCGTTATCGGTCACAGTTCCAATTTGGATGAAACTGAGGGACATTCGAGAATTAAAATAAAATTTATGATATATTAAAACTACTTAATGGGTTTTTATACGATTTTCGGCAATGGATAGAGTGATGCATGAGGAAGGTTTAGGTATATAATTTGTCAAGGTTTGTATGAAAAAAAAACACGGAGGGCGAAGCCGGAGGCGAGCCATTAGTTTATCATAAAGAATGATCTGATGTTTAATTTAATTTCATTTATTTGATGCACCACCAGAGCATCTACGAAATCGTTTTCGTAACGTTCACTCTGTACGATTATTTTCGTCATTATATTTTTAATCATTAAACTTAAAGCAGTTTTCTGCCAATGACATTTACTTTCTAAATTCAGATTACTAAATTAAACATTCGAAACGAATCTATCAGAGCGCACTCTTTTTTAACTCGTTACGCTGGTTTTAAATCGTTATCGTAATGCACAAAACCACTACATAAATTATTTACAATTCCATAAATCCCATTGTAATAAACCCAATAAAAAGTTGATAATAAACGTCAGGACAATAGACTTTCAAATTAAGCAGATCTGTCGCGAATACATTTTTTGCGCGGTCCGATCGCTTCGCTATTCCAAGGAATTCCGTTGTTCTTCGTGAAACTTCGGCCGCAATAAAGTTTAAAATTAATATTTTATGAGATTCCGCGCTCGCTGTTTTGCGGTTTCCGGATTTGGTCCCCCCTTTAATTGTGGGACGAATTATTCATAATTTCGAGCAAAACAGTGAAGTTTAGCTCTGCCGAGCTTTCAGCGTGCAAGAAAAAAAAAGCTTGAAAAAAATATTCAAGTGTGCACATAACCTAACTTAATAAAAATATAAGAACGTAAATCATACAGTATAATTATTTTGAATTTTAATTCTCAACTTAAAACAATTAGTTTTTCATGTAGTTGAAATATGCTACGAGGTACATATAACAAAGCTGAAATTGTATGGTGAAATTCAGTCATCTGTTTAAATTTGTATATATATATATACAAATTTATATTTAATAATATATGATTATATATAATCATATATTATCACATTTATGAAGATTTATTTAAATATATATTTAAAAAAAATTGATTACATTAATCAAGATTTTTGTAAATTCTCTAATTAATCAGTTACTTGAGGCGATTGTATATCTGTATCAGTGTTCGATATAAACTACAGCTGTTTTTTGTAGCTGGCTATAAGTAATGTTTAGTTACTGGTTACAGAAATATTCCGATACTGGTCTTTAGTGATTTTCAAATTTTTTTCACAGATTGTTTTATGACTTGGTTAATCGTTTACAATTCTTCTCGTGCATACAAATGGTAGGTACACTATAATAAGAATGGTGTTGCAAATTTGGTGATTTCAAAAACAATAAAAAACTCATTGTGTTTTATGAGATCTTACGACAAATATTACTGTAGTAAGAATGTAGTAAGATACATATTAATACTTCGGTTAAATTTTGAAACTTTCTATAAAGCAACTTTGTAACTTTGTACAAAGTAAGCAATTCTATTTAGTGTACGAGTACAAAGTTGCATCGCAGAAATCTTCAATTAAACTGTTTCACTTTGAAAACCCTCTTAAGTCTTTTTGATCGATCTTGCAAATCGTTCCACAGACTATCATAATCTTTTTAGTACTTCTCAAAACACTGGTCAAAATAGTGGTGTAATATTATCCACACATATTATATATACAACATTCCTTACATTAATAATTACTTACTGTTTTTAAACTTTGAACGTTTAACTTAAAATACAAAACATAATGACATTGTTGAACAGTCGACTTTCAAATATCGCATCAATACATTCCTCCCTGTCGTTAGTTAACAAGTCAGCAATGAGCGAACTGCGTGAAATTCGCGCCGGTTCCGTACACATTGGCGGAACTCGTTCGAACATTCGCGAGAAGCGAACGAACAATCGTTATTGTTCGTCTGTTCGCGGACCGGTTCGTGCGTCGCATGAAATATTCGCGACGGTGAATAATTCTAACATAAAGAAGCGTGTGCGCGTCCGGGGGAATCCCCGCGTCCTTACATTACGATGCCGCGACGACGGATCACCGAATATGTCCGCTTTTGTGAACGGCCCGTGATGAATAAGAGCGTGTAGAGGTTATTCTAGAGAAGAGAAAAAAAAAATGTCGCAGCGGGACGTCGGAAATTATGTGCGTCTGAGTAAATATGACGTATATTTGTCTCTTTATGAATATGTGATTGAAATACGTGAGAGATACTGTACCTTTATAAATAAGTATTCTGGCTATTTCATTTACGCTAATACAAGGTCTCTTATAGTTTATCGCGTGATTTTCTTGCTCCAAACGCGAGGGTCCCTGAACTTGGTAATTTGTTACATTTCATTCCGGACATATTTGAATTGCATAAAAATAAAAATAAAAAAACCACCCAAGAGCATATCGGACCATGCTCACTGTAGGGTTCCGAAGTCGCTACTACAAAGAAACGCACTACAGATGAAACAACTATGTTGTTACACTTTTTTCAATGTTTCTCGCACATACTAGGTATAACCACTTTAGTCGCCTGTAACTAGAGAAACATGTAACTATGTCAACTATTTCTATTAACCTAGTGTAGGTAAACTAAAGAGCACTAGCAAAAGAGCGTATCTTCATGGCACTCACGTCCTTTAGTCGAGAAGCGCAGTTCTTCGGCAATAACTCCATAACGGTATATCCGATCATGTTCAAAATAGTTTTCGTTGAAACTATTTATTAGGTGTTACCTTTGTGATTTTTTCATATTTTTTGGATATACAATTTAGAAAATAGAGGGGGGGACAATTTCTGCAATTTTTGGCTCCATTATTTCCAAAATTATCCACGTAATCAGAAAAATTTCTTAAACACCTTTAAATGTTAAAAAAAACCGTTGAAATATGTACCGTACCACTCGCTAATGTTTTCTGATAAAAAAAAATTTCAGCTTCTGTTAAATGTAAATTGTGCCCCTATAAGTATTTATTTTTTATTATTTAACCACCAAAATAAATAACGCCTCATACAAGACAAATACATTAAAAATTTCATCAATATGCGTACTGTAGTTTTTGAATAAAATGCCTATGACATACGGACATACGAACGGACAGACGGATATCACTAAACTACAAAGGTTCCATTTTTGCCCTTTTGTCTCGGAACCTTAAAAACACCGACTATAAACGAAATCCATTAAAATTTTCCTTTTTCTTTTTGTGATAATTTTCCATTAAAAGTAATGATAACATCATGAACAACATTGCATAAATCGAAACCTGACACAAAAAACTATTTAAAGGTATGTTGTAAGTTTAAATTGATGTTATATCCATTAAATGACGCAGCATTTCCATTATCGTAGGACAAATGTTTGTGATGTGGGTAAAATTGACATACATGATGTAGGTAATGCTGGTTCGAAATTATGATTCGATGGGGACATACTAAAAATACATCATTTATGCATTTGCTTATTCGTTTTATGTTTGATATAGCGATTAGAATAAGTTAAGATAAGCTTTACTGTATATTTATATAAACCTTATAATAAGTTAGTATCTATCTGTATGACAATATATTTCAAAACCTAACCTTTGTGTATTAGTAGGTAAAAGGTTGATAGCATTGACATCATGCCCTGTACTAAAATATAAGGGTTGTTTCCGTGATACCGTCGGAGATGTACAAAATAGGCGGACGAAGCTTTTTTTAATACCTAAAGCGCATCAAACAATTGCTACCCCGCGAAGTAAGTTAACTTGCTGTAAACATACTAGCCGTACACCCACATTCCCACCGAAATAAGTCTACCGGCTGTCATTGGGCTATCTAATTCGCCCGATTGATATTGTAGACTAGTACGCTTCGTATGTAACACTTCGTAAGTTGTCTTTCGGCCGTTGTTCAACATCAGGTCCGGTTATTTTGTGCGACCGTGATATACTATATAAATACTATACGTATTTTGTTTTGAAAATGTAGTTTTCATTGCAAAAAAATATGCAAAATGTACTCATATGTATTGTTTAACAAAATATTCATGATCGTCTCTATAAAGAAAAGATTTACATACAATACAATACAATAAGACACTACACCTTTAAAATAGAGTATAAGGATGTAACTTTCATGTTAATAAAAAAAGTGAGAATGGACAATTTAATAGATTTTTAAAAATCAAGGGCAATTACATTAAAAGGAAAACTAAATTAAAATACACAAAGAATTAAATGAATCGAATTAATTTAAAGTCGAATGTTCCCACACAGTCAAAATGGGCTACGCTGCTGATTCAACGGGTGTTACTTAGCTAATGTTATAAACCCGTTATGAAATGACTTAACAGAATTAATAATATCGTAGTTCAAACTGTCTCTATGTTTTTAAACTGTCATCATAACAGTAATATCCTTCTTGGAAGTATCAAGCACATGCAGCAAGATAGCCAATTAAATACGGCGCGTAGATACCTTAAAAACTAAAAGAAATGTACTGTGAAAATAAAAACTAAGGTTATCGTGTTCTTTTAATATAATTGAAGGAACAGAATACCTAATTCGGAGTCGATCAGACCTATGGAAGATGCTCACACCTATTCGTCAAATAGAAAAAGAAGTAATAGTCTTGAAACGGCTAAACAGACGTTATCGAATCATAGCTAAGAAAACTCTCGATCAAGCCACCTTTATAGCAAAAAGTACTAAATTTAAATCGGATCAGCGGTTTGGGAGCTACGGTGCCACAAACAAGCACACATACACAAAGATACATATTTTAAACTTATAAGCCGCATTAAACTATATAAGGTCGCCTATTTGCTTCGGGGACTAAAAATAAATGTAACTATAAAATAGAATCAACTAAAGTATGTTAGATATTATTTCAAAATTTTGACGTAATCCGTTAGCATTAATTGGAACGGTTTTATTAAAGTACCTCTATAAGCATATTACGTTCAAGAAGTACTTGTTTTTTTTTTCAATGATTTCCCATTGAATATCAAGCGTTCATTATATTTTTTTTGACAGGCAGATAGACAGCGTATGTTCAATGTGTTTGGTGATTCTTGCTTTGCCGGTTCATGACCGACAAAAATATGGCAAAAATGAAGAAAACAATTTTAAAAGACCTACGAATCAAATAATGAAAGATCGATAGATTCTTAATTCTACTCATATTTAAAAACATCTCACAATATTTGAAATCATATTTAAAAAATCTCACAATATTTAATTGTTCTACGGCGCCAGAAGTCAAAATTTTAGAGACGCAACGCGAATCGTTTTTTTGAAATGCCTAAATTTGAACAAACGATTTTGTTTACGCATTGTTTAATACTGCCCATCATTGCGGCAATGAGACTTAGTAATCGCTGCTTTTTTTTTGCCGTCTTATATGATGTAAAATTCGATAAAAAATAAAAACTAGAATAAAATAACTTCTCGTGTTATGTCAGTCAAAGGTCAACTACACATATCTGTTTCAAACGCGCGACCTTAACTCGCCCGCTTGTCCGTGGGTGGACGTAATACATTTATAAGAATCGTTCTCGACATTAGATCACTTAATCTTGGCCGACACAGTGACACTGAAGTTTTTTAGGTATTAAAAAAGGGGTTTTATTATGAAGTACAACAATGATATTAATAGTATATACAGATATACATAGAAATTGAATATATCATGTACATGCCTACAAAATAATATTAATATCATATAATGGTATTATATTTCCTTGTTTGGAAAATATCCACTGCCTTAAGTTACATCGTACGGAATTTTAATGCTATAGCATGACTTAGCTTGGACCTACTGAAAGTAAATTATTATGAAGAGCCGGCATGTCTTTAGCCACGCTTTTACAGCCCAGTAACAAAGGCTGAGTGAAGAAACCTTTTCGCGTCTAACGTCACTGAACCAATTTAACAGACTTGATACGTGCAAATTTGTGACTCTCAGGGTTTTATTGTTCTCCAGCCATACTACTGTAAGTGGTACCCTATGGTCCCGCTGGCAATTTTATAATTATCAAATAACTTCTTTTTATAACAAGTTGTAATATTATAAAAAATAAGTCATGATATGCCACACACAATACGCAAACTGTTAAAAACGCAAACGATATGAATTTTATATTAAGTACACGTTTTAATTCGCTACGTATGAGCATCACAGATAATCGCAGTATGAAACTGACTCAGAACGCAGCATCCGCAACTGCCTAATTTAATCTCTCTTGATAGAGTGCGAATTCCCAACGAGTGTCCGCACCGTGACCTCAGTTTTGCCTCCATGTGATCATTATCCCTTCCGCCCTAATTTCGGTTTTTGCCGCATTTCCAATTAAAGTGTGCTCCTCAACCACCACGCTGGGACAGAAGTACTTAACATCTAAAACTGCTATCCGGGTCCGGCTTATTGACGAATTTGGCGTCATCCGTCGGTTGTCAAGCGACGTTCTAATAGCACCTATTGCTATCTGTTCAGTTGCTATTCGTAACTCACGTAATGCAATATAGTGGTCGAAGTCCTTCAAAGAAATTTAACATTACCTTGAACACACATTTCATTATTTTAATAGTGACTTGTTTTTTGAATGACTTTTTTTTTTTAATCGGGGAATAACCAAGATATTTTTTTAATAATTATTCTCGATATTTAAATGAATATTAAGATTCGATTGACGGTTCCTATTTAAGGCTGTTGTTAACAACACATAGAAGATGACGAGGGGATAGCGCGGGGTGCGGGGACATGCAATAGAACGCATGCAAGTATCATTCACACAAGACGTGCACATAATTACAGCTATTATTCGGACAGCTAGTATTCGGAAATTTTGACTCGGAACAGGAGTGCTAAAAGCGCTGTAGGTACGTCATTTCAACAGGTTAAATCGCGCCGTCTGACAAGGCATACATTGAAAGTACAAAAGTGTAATACAACGCCACTATTTACAATTCCTCACAAATTCACTACGCATTGTAATTTACAAACGATGCCTTCACCTTTTGGATTTCGCTCTTTTTGTTATTTCGTACCGGAAATTAAAACGAGCCGCCTCTCCTCCCCCCACCCCTGGACTGCATGAGGTGAAATCGAAGGAAAACATCCGTGTTGTCGGCGAAATACGTTCGGGAGGTAATGTGTTCGAAAACCTTTTTTCGAGAATACGCCGCTTCCGTTCACCGTTTGCGAGGGACAAAAGATATACGTAAATTATTCTGTATGAAATGTAACGTTGCACGTTTTTAGTTGATTATATTTTAGTCGATTCGGAAAGTAAGACAAGAAACTATATTATTTTACAGAAATCACAGTACCGTCTGAAGAGTTTTCTTTTAAACAATTTTCATTTAAATGTACAAAGAGATATGTAAATTTCGTACCATGTTGAAATCTATAGTCTCTGCCTACCGTTATGACACTTGTTACAGACTTTTATTTATATAGATAAAACGAAACACGTATTACATAAGCAATTAAATTACTTGAATAAAATATTTCTTTTACTTGAATAAATAAATATATATTTACAAAAATAAATGTATGTAGTATATCAACTGTCTGGTACCCATAGTACAAGCTTCGTTGCTCAGTTTGGGACCAGATGGTGCTATGTATATATGTCCAAAGATATTATTATAAGATATTATTTCTATATAAATAATCGAATTATAATTCTAACTGGCACAGTGGAAAGCTCTCGATTTACTATCATGATTTGACAGTTCAAATGTATTAGAGATTGTTTTTCAGCGTTAGAGCGCAGAAAAGTAAAGTTTACAATATTTTGCAAAACATGCGAAATATTACGAACATACGAAAAACATACAAAAAGAAAGCAATAATTTCACTGTTTTCATTCACTCATATATAAAAACCACAATAATTTTGAATATTATAGTAGGAAAATATTTTAGAAATTTCTATTCATATTTAATATAATGTAATGTATGCGATAGTGTAAAAAATAATCTTTGGTACTCTTTATATTTGCAGATTTGGCATTTGGCAATAGTCCGCCTAGTGCCAAACTTAGTTCTTGCAATTAGTGTAAGTAGGTATTATAATTTAGAATTTAATGTAACTAAATGAGAAAATGTTTTACGAAATAAATTAGTCCATTAAAGTGAAGTAGATGAACTCTAGAATCGTTACTAAGTTTCGTGCCTTAACAGAATTGCGAATAAGTTCTTTACTTCCCTGTGTTAGATACACAAACACTTACATATTTATATATATACAAATAAATAACATTTGAGTATCTATTTGTAATATTAAAATAACCGTTTTTTTACTAAATGCATATGGATACGGCACATATACCAAAATAACATTTCTTACAATTTTTGTCTGTCTGTCTGTTTGTTCCGGCTAATCTCTGAAACCGCTAGACCGATTTACTGATAGCTAGCTGATGTACTAAGAAGTAATTTAGGTTACTTTTATTTTAGAAATTTTATTTATTTTAATGAATATAAATAAATTACAAAAAAAATAACTATTCCGCGTGGAAGAAGTACATAATACATATGTATTATTATTTTGCTGTTCGTTATTTTACTCTGTTTATTTAGGTACTTAATGAATATATCAAATAAAATTATAAAATATAGTAATGTTGCAATGTCCAAGTACTGTCCAGTACCGCGCGCAGCCCACGCGCATGCCACCGCTGCGCTGACACATCGGGCGCCTCCCCTCCGCTCGGCATCATTGATAATACCGATAAAATAACCTAATTATGTCCTATTGATATTGTCCTATTTACCTAATAATTTTCTTCAAATTAATAAATGAGCGATGATGTCCGCCGACAACGCGTGACGTCATCGAGCTAGTTGAAAGGCCTGCATTATCGGTGGTGCCGCTCCGCTTCTCCCACCAACGACTTAATATCACAAAGGCTGCCTGTCGCCCGGGCTCTGAACCCGCGAGCAGGCTATTGCTAACGGTTGTCTCAACGACTTCGTTTAAAAATTGATTTCCAACACTTGTATCATACTTTTTTGTTTGATTAGGTATCTTTTACTTTTCCACTGTTTTGTTCATCTTAATTCAAATAGTTTCGTTACATATTCACTGTTTTCTAGTGAATAAGTGTTTAAGTGAATAAGTTTTCTACTGAGTAAAACCTTTTCAGTTAGTTTTTGCTTTACCTATGTTGAAATTGATAAATACTTATAGGTTATTATTTAGTTAAGTACATGGGTAGTAATTCTTAAATTAGGTTTTTCTTTTTCTAATTGAGAAAGGTTGTGTTTCAGCGATTTTCTCAAAAAACTATTTTCTGAAAATTATATAATACTTTTTTTGTATGATTAAGTATCTTTTATAATCCCACCTATCCGTTTTTTTTTTAATTCAACGTATTTTGTTACACTTTACTGCTTTCCTTTTTACCTTAAACTAATAATGATAAATTAATGTTTAACGTTTTTGGAACGAAGTTCCTTATGGTGGGCTTGGAGGAGATAAAACCGTTCGTGGAATAAAACTGTTAAATGAGACGTGCGCAGGCGCGACAGTCGTATATTTTTAGATATGTCGTTATTTTACTGCGCGTTTATTGGCGCAAGGTGACGCGAGCTCGGCGAACGGCGAGCGCTGATTGGTGTATCACACCGGGCACGGCTGGCATGAGGCCGCGCGACTTGTTTACGACTTCGCGCGATTACCGAGAATCGGTCGGGGTTATTTTCCATTAACAAATATATGTCGGTAAAATATAAGAAATAAATCATAATAATCGTAAATTTTTCGAAAATAGAATTAACAATAAGAACAGAAAATGAAGATGATTGAAGAACAGATAGTAAGGAGTAAATGTCATAATTCCACTACAACGATCACCAAACGATTTAAGTAGCATCTTATAATAAAACATATTCCTGTCATAACACTTAAAGTACATTATATTTTTTTTTGCAAATTGTGTCGATTCTACATTAGCCGAAGGAACTTCGTTCCTACCTGGTGTCCCACGACACCACTCGTTTTTCTTTCATCAAAATACATTTTGCAATTTTGTACAGTAAGTACATTTGTGTTCAATATTTAGATTTACATTGAAATTGATAGATTACAAATGTCTTGTACAGTACAAATGTAATGTACAAATAAAAAAATATATTTTCTAAATAAATAAATTTTCAAAATATATAATCGACTGATTCTAAGCTTCGCGAGATAGCCTGTTGAATACAATCGTTTTCTATACTCCACTCTCTAGATTCCAAAGATTCTAGAGTCCTTAACAATAAATGACGCATTCTGCTTAATGCAATCGTTGGTTCCTCTCAGAGCTACTCTCGTTCGACCTGGACATGGACATCCGTAATATACAATTTGTAAGACGACTTTCCCTATTCTGTTGAGATTTATTTTCACGTTGCAATCTTTGCTTTTGGCCTTTCTCGTGTTTGTATTAGAGATTTGACTATCTATTAGGCATAGGTAACTAATGGGTATGCACTTATCTACTTAAAAAACGAAAAACACAATTAAAAAATATTTATTTTTGAAAAAAACAGCTACCCTCGTTACCAACAATAAAATAACCTATAAATAATTATTTATTTCGATTCAAAACAGCACCGTTTATAAAATGATGGTATTCGACACACTGCCTCGCGAAGCCTAGAATTATCTGATTCTAGGGAGCAAAGGTTAGAGAATGATCCTCATCGTCACCAAATTCAGAGTGAATTGGAAAGTCGGGAACAGCGTGACATCCGTGTTACGGAACAATGATCGACATCATGAGTCACAAAGACAAAGAATCGAGCGCTTATCTCAACTCCGTGAAAGCGTGAATATTATACGTCGGTCAAAAACGAATTTTGATCGGGAAAGATGTTTGGATACTGCCAGACTAACGACAAGTGCTCTGCGGGATATTGAAAATGAAGCAAACCGACGACAATGACTCGATAAGAAGAACTAATCGACGTAATATTGCATGGCGAGAAAAACATAACAGTTGGTTAAATTATGATGCTTAAATAAATTAATCTGCTGCGTCTGAGATAGGCCCTATGAATGAATTTTGCAACTATTGTAAAGCTTTAAGGTGGAAAGATGAGTCAAAAGGCATTTGTTATTCGTTTGGAAAAGTGCGCTTGAACTATGCACCTGAATCGCTTAAGTATTTGTTATGTGACGAACATGATCAATCTTAAAATTTTCTATATAATATTATACGTTTTAATTCGGCTTTTCAAATGAGTTCTTTTGTGACGAAAGAAATACACGAAGGGAATTATATGCCCACGTTTAAAATACAGTGGCAGGTGTATCATTTAATTGATTCCTTTCTACCAGTTGATAATGCGAGAAAATCATTTTTACAAATATATTTCATTAGAGATTATGTACTACAAAGGAACGCAAGGTTACAATGTTTTCCAAATCTAAATTCTATGTTAGTAGAGAGCTTGCAAAATGTGGTTATTGAAAATAACAGTTACATTCATGATTTCAAAACTGCTCTTCAATCTTTCGCATCAAATTCAAACAAAAATGATTATAAAGTAGTTATAAATGTTGATCGAAGACCTTCAACGGAGCACAAGGGTCGCATAATGAACCGACAACAAACGAAGTATCTGTGCTACTGGTAAATCAACATTGTGATAAAAGAGATATAATACTTCGCAGACATTATAATTGCTTGCAGGGAACCTCAGAAACTCATAGATCGTATGATGCTTTGCAGTATCCTCTAATGTTTGTTTATGGTAAAGACGGATATAACTTTGCGGTCTATCAAATCGAATCCAACACAGGCCAACCAAATTTCTAAAAGAAGGTATCCGCTCTACAATATTATTGTTACCGATTAATGATAAGGGATAGTGAGTACAGTCATCTGCATAATTAAAAAACACTTGTTTTATCAATACTTAGTTGACGTATATGCTAAAATCGAAAAAGAAAGACTTATTTTTATACGAACTAATCAAAAGAAATTTCGAGTTGAAAATTATATTTACCTTGAAGACGCAATCCATTAAAATAAGAATGTAGAGGACTTGGGCCAGTTAATTATTCTACCTTCATCGGTCACAGGAAGACCTAGATAACGCACACAGGATCCGTTTTGTTATGTCAGGTAATATGGACGTCCCGATCTTTTCATAACATTCACGACCAACCCTAAATGGGATGAAATTACAAACGAACTTTTTACACGTTAGTTGGCTTCTGATCAGCATAATGTTGTAGCAAGAGTTTTTATACAAAAATTAAAAAAAAAAAAGTGATGGATCTCTTGGTGAAAGGAAAAATTTTTGGTTGCTTTCGCTGTTGTATGTATAGCGTACAATGGCAGAAGCGTGGTTTGGCCCCATGCCCACATTTTGATATAGTTTGAAACGAAAGTAAGACCTGAGTAAGAGCAAATCAATGATGTTATTAATTCAGAATTGCCAAATCAGGAAGTTGATCCAGAGCTATTCGATGTTGTGAAAACTCATATGATCTACGTTCCATGTGGTTCTTACAATCCTCAATCTCCGTGTATGAAGAACGGTATCTATAGTAAAAGATTTCCTAAATCTTTCACCACAGTACTGTTGCAGGTGAGGATGGTTATCCATTTTACAGACGTCGTTCACCTGATAATAGTGGTATAAGAACGAATATCCGATCACGAACTAACTCTATCGATATCGACAATCACTAGATAGTTCCATTTTCACCGGTACTGTCGTGCACTTTTAGAACACATATCAATGTTGAATTATGTAGAAGTATTAAGTCCATAAAACACATTTGTAAGTATGTCAATAAAGGTTTAGTCTTGACGGTATTTAGTGTACAAAATGCTAACGATGAAGTGACGTCATATCAAAATGGAAGATATATTAGTGCTTCCGAGGAAATCTGACGCATGTTATCATTTTCGATTCACAAAGGTTTTCCCGCAGTAACACATCTGGATTTCTACTTAGAAAATGGTCAAAGAATTAATTTTGATTCAAGCAATGTTCGTAGAGTGGTAGAAAATCCGAGAAACACGACATTGACGGCATTTTTCGATCTATGCAATAATGATGAATTCGCAGCCTCTTTATTGTACGAACAAATACCAGGTTATCACACATTTAATAAACACAACGGAACATTCCATAAAGTGCTTATAACTATTTTGTGCGGAAAATATGGAAAAGTGTAACAACGTAGTTTTTCATATGTAGAGCATTTCTTTGTATTATAATAATGGCTACGGAACCCTATAATGAGCATGGTCCGACATGTTTTTTGACCAGTTATTTTATACTTTATATAATTATCACATTAAAAGTAAATATTATAAATGGCAATCGGTATCTAACACCATAATAGCGCTTGCCTCGACACATAACAGAATAAATAGACAAGCAACAAATCTATTCTACAATATTTATATTACACATGCTTGGTCTCTGTCTATCCTTCTGAGAATTAGGCGTCAGTTTATAATAATAAAAATAACTAATGCTAACAATTCAAAACCTCGTTTCATGATTAAAAACATCTAAGTAGAAAGGTACTGGTCACGCCATTCCCAATCATTATAATACTCTTCTGTATATATTGTTATGTTGTGTGTGCACACGCACACCTAATTCAAATTACAGAAAAAGTACCCACCAAGGCCCCCCTCCCTGATAAGTGACACGCAATATCATAAAGCGGGCCTACTCTCAGTGATAACGCCGACCACGCGAGATCGTAAAGCCGCTTACGGACTGTGCGTTCCAAGTACAGCCAGGCTTGGTCACGCGTACCCTGGAGCGCGCGCTATCCATACGAGTTGCTACGCGTATACATTCTTTGTAAGTCGCATACGGACTGTACGTGTCAGATACGCGTGTCTTGGTCACGCGTACCCTGGAACGCGCTATCCATACATGTCGCTACACGTATACATGCATTGTAAGCCGCGTACGGACTGTGCGTTCCAGGTACGCGTGACCGAGCCACGCGCACCTGGAAAGCACAGAAAGCACAAGCACAGAAAGCAAGTCCGTACGCGACTTAACACGAATTATTCCTGTGGATATGGTGTGAGAACGTATAAAGACTTTGATCCCACAATCTGATTGATTTTTGATTGACAAGAAACATTTTTGAATAGATACCTAAACTGAGATTGAAGTGCTTTTAAACAATTCCCCATTTTTGAACACCAGGTTATTCCGAACATTAATAGAAGAGGTTATCGTTAAAATACTTTCAGATTTATAATTCACCCTTTCTACGATTGAATCGGTTTTCTATAAAAATAAATTGAAATACAGATTGTAATAGGTATAGTTAAGAAAACGTAAATTTGGAAGAAACATAGATCATGAACCTTTCTAAAAAAACGTGTAAATAGCAATCATAATTTCAGAAAAAAATATATAATGTTTGTTATTATATATTTGTGTGGCGAATAAAATTTCAACGTTTCGCTGCTATTGAGATATATTTCCTCTCCAGTGAAATGTAACTTATCTTAGCTTTGGCTTTTTTGACTCGAATAATATTTACTAAACGAGTAGTAAACAGGTTTAGTTGCTCATAATTAATTAATAAATAATGCCTATTAGTAACGTTAAATATAAGTAAAATAAATTAAATTATATCTTCGTTATTAAGTTTCTTATTCTCAACAGATACCTACGTCATTTCAAAATTGTTTTCGAGCGTAACAATATTTATTTTAACTTTAAAACAAATAACTGTATCCTTTAGAAATCACATAGCACAAATTTCATATCGTTTTCGTCGTAATTAAATGAGCAATTTTTTAACAGTTGTACGAGTATAGTGATCACACACTGAAATACATTACGCTCACGAACTATCTCTTTCAATATTAGAATGCATTCAGTATTTGAAGTACTGTTCTTTGTTTGGTGTTTGACCATTTTTAGGGTTCCTTTGAAGTCAAAAGAAAAAACTAAGCCCTTATAGGATCACCTTGTTGTCCGTTCGCTTATCCGTTGATCTGACCGTTCGTCGGTTGGTCCTTCGGTAAAAACCATTTTTCTCAGAAATGCGATCAGGTATCAAACTGAAATTAATAGCAAATACTCAGGTCTGCAGTTTTTCGGGGCAGTGAAAAAACCAAACCTCCAAGTCGACGCAATCAAAAAATACGGATGTTTATGCTGCGGTTACGGAGCATATTTTGACACTCGCAATGAAATCGAAACCCATTCGGGTTGACCTAGAACCATGAAATTTGGTAAGAAGCAATTCCTTTCAGGACAAATAAATAGTAAAATCGGAAAACTCTAAATTTGTAGTTTCATCACAAAAAAAATTAATATTATAAACTTATTTGCAGTTGGTAAACTAACCGCGACCTATGGGGACAACAATTATTCAACAGAAAAAATTAAGTTTGTCCCTTAATACAATTTATCTTTTCGTTACTACAATATTCGGTACTTTCATTAGTTACCTAAGAATTTTTTGGTGAATGTAACTGTACTTTACCTAACTGCTTTTCCATCCATAGTGCATTTCCTAGTAGTAACGGCTACGGAACCCTACACTGAACATGGTCCGACATGCTCTTGGCCAGTTTTTTTTTTTTATATGGCCTATTTCTAACACTAATGGAAACTATTACAGCCCTAATAGAAACTATCAAAGCACTAATGGAGATTTATATTTTTTCCTGTATTCTCTAATATGAATTTCAAGAATGCCTACATTTTGTTCGTATTCGGAACGGCCGTAATTTAAGTTATTTATTATATTATAAAGTACAGATTATTTAAAACAAAGCATAGTTTAAGCTTATTTATCGTTTAATAATCAGTATAATATTAGTGTTTTAATATTTAAGACAGCCATAATAGATATTTGTAATAGGTATTAATTGTATAGATAACGATGTAATAGCTGTATTATTAACCTACAACTGGCTACAACAAACAGATAGCCATATGTATAGTCAGCGACGGTTAAGATAACACTAGATGCGATTTCCCACGTAAATTTTATTATATAGTAATGAAACGGGGAAGTGGGACAAATAAATAGCCAATTAGAGAAAATCGGCTCTCATTTCGCTTTCACCCTTCGCTGACTACCACATATTGCATTTTTTGTAAGAAAATAGGATTATACATCTATTTAGATAAGTTTTAAATGTGTAAAATATGTATATAGAGTGTTTTTTTTTAAATAAAAGAGAGAGTGGGAGCGGGGATTCGTTTAAACTTTTTAGATCGTTAAAAAGCTGGGATATCGGGAACACGCGTAAAGACAGTATAAGAATAGTATGAGTCCCGACTCCCGTCACTTCCACATTTGATTTCTACTTAAGGCCAAGTATGCTTTGATTATGGGTACCTTTAAACGAATATTTCTAGAAAACTGTTATACCTAGCAAACTCAAAAAAAAAATTCTAAGTATACAAAATATGTTCTGAGTTCTACCGTAGGAAAGCTTAAATACACAGCACGTTCTTTATGATAAAAATACTAAAGTACGTTCACTTAAAACACTAATACCAATAAATTTCTAATAGGACAAACGATAAAAAAACAAAATTTAAACATTATTAGTAAAATATAATTATACAGGGTTGGCCTTAAGCATTTTGTTTATAATAAATAGTTTTCTCATTATAAATAAAAACTAAAATGTCGCTTACGACAAAAAGTTCTGCGTAACTAAATGACAATCCATCTTCCTTACTCTGCCGCTTTAAGTCGATTCTCCTTCTCACAAAACAGTGTGGGGCGTGACGCGTTGCGTTTGGCATTGCATTTGGCCTTAAAGTTAAACGAAACTCGGCTCCTCGATCAACAAGTACTTTTTTACTAAGTTTTTCATTGAAACTGCCGGCTGAAGATCCTGCTTGACGATAGCAAACCAGTGCACAAGTGTACCAGGTCTCGTACATTTCGCGAAACAATAGAGACTTCCCATTGCAATCGACGCGTTGGCATATTCTACTATGACGAATTTCAGTTTGTGTTACAATCGGTCCGGCTGTAACGTCGATGGGAATACATTGCATTGAATAATGTCACCTATTTCTTTTTCTACACCGAATGGTGCGTATTTGAAAAAATCTCTACGTATATTTTCACGCGATTTAAGTATCTGTAGTAGTATCGAGTTTTGTTAGTAGATCTAACAGTATTTTTAGAGTTCCGTACCAGATGGTAAAAGTCTATAAAAAAACACTTAAGGGGTCGTCTCGATATCCATCTGTTGACCGCGGGCGTTTTTTTTTGGCAGAATATTTCCAATAGACAATAAAAATTTTGCATGGTTGCGTACAGTAAATGGGTTACCCACCTGGGTAACTAGGTACCTACCTAAAGAAAGACTTGAGGTTCAAAAGCTTCCATTTTTTGTTTCTATTTTCTGCCATGTTCGATCGGTAGTAGTCGAGTACTAGTTTTTTTCAAATCAAAATAATAGTTTCCTTGATCACAAATGTATTAGAGTGATTTAGTTCGGTTTTAACTCATCAGGATGATCATGTTATGCCGTCGTCCCGGTCTTTGCCACCGCATTGGTGAAGACGGTCTTTAATAGCTTTCAAAGCTCAACTGGAAAGATGTAAAGACATAACGGTTTAGCAGTTTGATCTTAAAAATACAAGAATCTAGAGAAATGTACCCTAATAAAGCGATCTAACAATCTAGTTGAAAAACATTTACTAAGAAAATTTAAACAAATAACAGCATTCTGACAATACGACAGAGCAATAGAATCATCATTAAAAATGTGTTGAATAATTTCTTTTAATTCATTCGCACATATGCATGAGAAATTTTCTTCGCTTTCGTTTGTTAATAATTAAATGTATGTGAGCATGAAAAAAAATGCAAAAAACTAAAGTGACTATAGAGAATAATGAATACAGTACATGGATGAAAATAAAATCGATAAAAGCTGTCGGCCATAAATTAACAAAGGAATCTACATCAAACATAGTAGCTATTTATACGAAAAGTTTGAAAAAAAATGGCTATAAACCAATTCTAACGGACAAAAGTTAAGAGTTTGATAAAAATTCTTTTTAATATTTTATAATTCTGAGTCAATGTCAACGCTAATGGACCGTATTTGCCTAATTCATTCGAATGAATTTTTTCCTTCCCCTCATGCCGTCGCAAGATACGAAAACGTATTATTACAACATTTCTGGTAGGTACTTCTAAACCTTACATACTGAAGCATCGGCGGAGTACATTTATGCTTCACAGCATTTTTTCACACTTAGCGGCCAGCCATAAAAGGCGTTCTCAGGCGTGAGCGGAGGTACCGCACGCAAAAGCCTTGCGTGAATTTAAGAAAGCAATTTATACACATATTTGTGTTTTTTCACCTCGAGACTACGCAAGCACGTCTGCTGTTGATACAATAAATGGCGAAAATAATTTCAAAGTATATATTCTACTACGTTGACAGGTTTAGCGCAAAATGTCTTGTTGCCTTGTCTAGAAATAGGTTGTTACACAATAAAAACGACGCTTAGTAACAATATTAACATTGATTATTATACTGGTGGTGGTTATACCAATGGAGCAAGGAAATGGTGTTCAAAAGTAAAAATTGGATACCTGGTGATATAAGTATCTGAAATGCGATATTCGTTTAAAATTGGTTGCATTTTTTTTTCCTTAGGCAGTCTTTAATTCATAGTTTGTTTTAGATATATATTTTTTTGGTTTTCTTCAATTATTTCTTATAGTAAACTAGTATGTAGGCTACTTTGTAGGAATTAAAATATCTAGGCAACAGTTAGAGTTATTTGAAGTAGGCAACTTCAAAACTCATCGCTTTTATCTACTTCTCCGAACTCAATAATGTTATTTCTTGTATCAGTATTTTGGAAGTCTTATTCTTTGTCAGAATCAGCTTTTGTTAATGTCAAAGTCACATTTGTCAGTCCAGATAGATTTCATTGTTAAATTGAACTCCTAAAACTCTGTTCAATGATATCCGACCCCGGTTACGTTATTTTGTAATGATTTGTTTTCACTATCAAAATTAATCTACATTGCGTCTAGATCTTTATCAGATCCGTTTGAAAAATCCTGAAACGTCGAAGCGACGAACGGGCCGATCTCGTGAATTATTAACCTTAAACGTGATGTATAATGAGTAATAATTAAAAAGCCGGGGCTCGCGACGTCGAACACACCCATAACTCGCTCGATGAGGATTCTCCCTCCATTAATTCAGCCGAATCGGGTTAATAGGCGAGCCGGGGGGGAGAATGGCGTGGTCAGAAACTCATTTTCCTCGTAGTCGTGGGATAACCATCTGAGGACACTATAACTTGGGCTTACGGGGCCGGGCGCCGCTCCAAGTCTGTCGTATAAAAATAAAGTCTTTATTATCGGCGCTGTCATCGGCGCGAAAACGAAACGCGACAAATCGTATTGTTCGCTTACATTTAGTATGGAAATAAATCGTGACGAGTGTGGTGAAAAATATATATCTATATGTATATGTGTGTGTGTGTGTGTGTGTGCTTGTTTTTGTTATTGTTTACAATCTAAATACGGTTTAGATTTTATTTTCATTGAATATAAGAATTTTTAATTTTCACTGTAATGAAAAATGTAACGGATATTGGGTTCCAAGTATTTACCCATTGTTTAATTATTGTGAAAATGAATTAATTTGTAATGATACAAAGTAAGATACAAATTTTGTTGTATACAAAATGTTTTTTTTTTTTTGTAATCACAGACTGTAATTAAAATTGATAGTTATTTTTAAAGTCTGGTCGTACTTCAGTCCGAAAGTAACCTCGTTTTCGTGTGCTTTGAGATGGTCTATTTATAGGCTGTTATTCCCGGAAGATGGACGAATCCTTTTTTGATAGCAAATAGCTGCCCTATTTATATGAAGGCGTGTGGCATACACTGCCGAATGTGAAGTCAATCCCAAAATATATTTTTAGGCATTTTGCAGTACATCTTCATGCAGCATCCTACTCGTCGATTCCAGTAAAGCTGGAAGCTAAGACGACATCTTTGTTATCCATCCACTTACGGACACTACATCAGTAATGTTGTTGGTAATCTGTTCCAAATATGTCTCTTTTTACTTCTTTCCTGTTCGTTATAAGACGTGGTTTCCCAAATCCATCTATTTTATCCCAAATATATCTTTTGTCCATTCAGCATAAATTCTTCTATCACGAAGACGTCATAACGAAAGGTTACGGATTTAGAAAGAATTATTATAAAATATAAAATATTTTATTGGGCAATAAACTTATATTAGCAGTATACGTATAATATTTCAAAACGTCATCTTTTCTCAATTTATAATTGCTCCCCAAACTCTAATAGTCTAGTCGACAAGTTCAAAATCGTGTTAATTCTTGATAAAGATCCTAAAAATATGTGCTCTCATTGGATTCGAAATGACGTCTATAAAAATGTATTCGAAGGATTTGATTGCACGATAAAGTTAAACAATTAAAAAGTATTTTTCGTTTTTGGCAATTACTCAAAACTATTAATATTTAAGAAATTAAAAAAAAAGATTCATAAAGAGGAGGGAATTTCCAAGAAAAAAATCCTAGCTTTTGAAACTGTAGCTCCCTTATTTATAATTTTAATTTACTGCTGAAAATAAGACCCCGCGCGGCCGATACAGCGTGGCCGCGCTGCCGCTCGAGTTTATCACTTAAAATATTTTTTTTATAGGATTAAATATCAATACTAAAATTTAAAAAAATTATAGTGTCATTAGAATATTTCAAAGAATGAAGTCCCGTTGGAAAAATTTTTCTTTTTGTTCATTTTTCCAAAAGTTAAACAATTGTTAACTAATTATTATTAAAAATTATTGTAAAAAATAGAAAAAAAAATTTTTTAGCATTTGGTTATAATAAATAATGGAGCTACAGTTTCGAGACCTAGGACTTTTTTCTTGGAAATTCCCTCATCTTTATGAGTCTTTTTTTAAATTTCTTAAATATTAATAGCTTTTGCGTAATTGCCAAAAAAAGAAATACCTTTTTTTTCTACTTAATTTGTTAATAACTTTTGCAATTTTTATCGTGCAGTAAAATCCTTCGAATACATTTTTCTAGACGTCATTCCAAATCCAATGAGAGCACATATTTTTAGGACCTTTATCAAGAATTAACACGATTTTCAACTTGTCGACTAGACTATAAGTGTTGTCGCCAAATAATGTCTGTCTTACGTTTAGAGACTCGCTTCTTTTCGTTTTGCTTCAAGTTCGATTTCATTGTAGGCATCATCGTCAACCATTAATCCTTGATAAAGGTGTAAAATAACACTACCCCCTTCGAGATCTCGAATTCGATATAGCCTGTATAATTTCATTATCACTCATGTACGATAGTTGTTCATTTTCTAAAATGTTGAGTAAGTCGCTAATATCTAGGATGGGTATGATCAAATCCTGAAATAAAAAAAAAGTAGTACCATCTTATGAATATTGTTACATTTAACACACCTCATAACACGAAGCACTTAAGGCAGTGCATTATTCTCAATTTGCCAAAAACAAGTGCTCCTATTGCCTCGTATATATGCATATCACTATTATACTTTAATATGAGTAGACTGATATGTAGAGAATGTATCCTTTTTACACAATTATAATAACAAATCTATTGCGTATTATATAAAGAAAAAACTTATTGAAAATATATACTATGTACGTCCATGTGTCTGTACGTATGGACTCCATGTGTGGTCACATTAACGTCCGAAATAATCCACATATCTCGCATCCTGCTTTCTCTAATTTCGTATTGAAAATGGTTGTTTAATTCAATATAGTTATCAAACTATGAATAAATAATCAAAACAAAATACGAATCAATTCTTTTTTATTAATATCAATCAGATATTAATAAAAAAGAATTGATTCGTATTTTGTATATCTATATCTATGAATAAATAAATAATTTACGCAGCTGATGGGCGCTATTTTGATTTATAATTACAAACTACTTACTGTCCACAAGTCGTTTTCCTCACCTTCGAAACATTAATGCTACGAAATTTGAAACTAAAACTAAAGCGTAATTTTTTTCTGTTTTTGAATGAGCGTTATGAGACGTGCACTTTTAAAATTTTCAAAAAAAAATGTATAAATACACCTGTGTTGCCTATCAAAACCTGATATTCCTCGAGACGGCCATCAAAACACAGGCATTACTATAGTAGAATGTGGTTATCTTCTATTATAAACCATGTAGAAACAAAACGTGAACGTCTATCCTTCACAAAATATGGCACAAAATAAATAAATTCCATACTAAAAAACCCAAAATTAGAATTTGTACTTACTTGCTTTGCGACAATATATAGCTAATCTCCACATTTGACTACATTTTGTTATCTATCCATATTATATTTATTGATCTTTGTTTATTATAATATGATACCACACGTCCCGAATGTAAAGAAGTACTTAGTTAATTGTTGATAACAAACGTAGTTATTGTCGTACTAGCGGTACATTGATTGCGACAACTACTTTATATGTTACGAGTAAATATGCCTTAAAAACAATAAATTCAATATAAGACAGTTAAAGATTTACTTTGAGTTTATTCGATGTTATTTTTCTTGAAAAAGAATGACACAAATAGGTTCTGCGACGCGAGCCGCAGGAGTTTTCTGTGGTATGGCCGAACATATACGTGGTCTAACCTTTTATTTGCTGACAAAATACATAATTTAACAAACAAAAATAAATCTAGTGTGATTTAGATTTCCAGGCGGTCATGTTATTTAACTTTATTATTGATAATAATCACATAAAAATCAATCATCAGTTTCTTGAAGATTTGTTCTACACATCAAAAATATTATTTATTTCTCTTGAGAATATATTAATACCCCTATCGTTACAGTATACGAAATTTTTTTCTAAGATCAACTCCATAATCTCTGAAAGTTCATTAGGAAAAATTCGCCTAATGAATACTGAGGCTTAACGAAATATCCAGGCGGGAACTTTTAATTAAAATTAATCAACAAGAGTAACAAACTCGCTCTACGTGAATCCGGGTTCCGTGTAACAGTGTCAAAATGTAATAATTAAAACAAATACCGATGGCTAAGTTATTATTCATAATGGAGGCGCTACGAGGAATTCGGCGAGATCTTATCCGTGGCGGGTAATGGCTTTAAGTTTTAACAATTTCGCCGGGCGTCCGCTCGTCGCGCCAACTCGCGCGTAACTTTTACTTAAATTAGCCCGGGAGTCGTCTCGCTTTCAACGCAGCGAACGTTTTTATCGACCTGCCAATTAAGTGATATTTCGTGTAGAGACGTGTTGGCGAAATAAGGAGTCACATAGTTGGATGCAGGCGTTTGGTCAACACAGAAAACATTACAGAATAGAAGAAAAAAAGATAAGTGAACCGAAATGCGATAATATAAACTAAGGTGAAACAGAAATCGCTTCAAAAAAATAAGTTATGAGGTCATTAAAAATTATTTTTTACTTTTTCTGTCGCAAACTGCATGTATTTTTATATATGGAGTGTTCTTAAGTGCGCTGTTACTGAAATGAGATTCTTTAATTTGAATACAAAAATCCACTTTGAAAACGCTATTTATCTGTCTGAACAAAAATATTTTCTAATGACGTAAAAAAAATTGCTTAGTTGCTTAAAGTATTTTTGATTTGACTTTGAAAAGTCACTTTTTAAAATTAATTTTGCATTCCACGTTCTCCTCTTAACGGTTGTTCGGCCTCTTACAAGGAAGACGTGAAATGCACTTTTTATAAAGTGACTTTTTACTAAAAGTCAATTTACAATATCAATATTGTGATATTTTCAATTTTTTGCTTGAGCATATAATGAATTCTAGTTGGTTCGTGTTTGCTTATTTTCTGTGATAAGGCGACGATCACAGAATCGTCAAAGACATTGATTTTAAACCAGAAATTACTCAAAACAAATTCTGAGCACCGACGATCTGACTAATGAGTCCTAAAATTTGGTCAAATAAAATCGCCCGCCTCGTGCTTCAGAGACCACGCTAAGCGATGGATAAAAAAAGTTGACATAACAATTATTTTTTTTTCAAATAACTAAGTAAGTTTTCAATTGTCAAGTAACAAAGACCATTAGCATACCAACCCGAACGGTGCTAGCGTGAAGTAAAATCCAGGCCCCTTGGTCTAAAATAAAGTGGATACGAAAAGATATACCTTATCGGTTAACAAAACATTCTTGAAGTTTTAGAATGTATCAAAAAAGGTTTTTAATGCGTCGCTTTAGCGACACTAATAATATGAAATTGATTTAAGATTGGTTCCCACTCAGACTAATAAAGACTGGGTCCGGCTAACAAAAATTAAAATTTGTAAAAAAGTATATCTCTACAGGTAGGTAAAGAAAATCAGACACAGCAGAATGGCCCATAAATGAACAGAGAAACATTATTTAAACGGAGCCGTGACCTTTCCTCGATCTCGTTTGCATAATAGCCGATTGATCCGTTTAAGTAAATTGATATAAATTTTGAAATGTATAAAGTTAAGAGATTATAAATTATTACAGATTAAATTAATAAAAGAAAGACAAATCTGTATTTAAAAATAAAACATAGCCATTCTAACTGAAGTGAAAATCCATGTATTTTTAAATCACTTCGAATCGTATGAAAGTCGAAATCGTAAATATCTTAACGTAACAATACGGATATTATAGACTGTAAAATGAATGTCTTTTGTACAACCCATAACCCGTCCTAGTACAGAGTACTAGTCTCCTTTAAGTGGATACTAAGCATAGATCAACACGCTAGTCTAAATGAGTTGGGAACTACTTTGAAGATCCTGGTGAAGCTTCTTTAACACGTATGTTTCATTAAAGTAGAAAGTGAGAAATAGGTAATAAATAGCATTATCTTCCTCTGTAAATATTTCTCCATTATAATGTTTAATTTGGCAATTATTTTATATCTATAGCACAACGTGAGTCCCTGAAGATATGATATATACTTCGTTAGCGTTCCACTACAAAGGCAAAACACGAAACCTTATAGAATCATTCTGACCATCTGTCCGTTCGTCCGTATATCACAGCTTTATAAATCAGTCATTTTTTCATCGATACTGATGAAACTATACTGGCAGGTGCTTTATGTGAACTACCATAAAAAATGTAAGGGAAAAATATATTTAAGAAATAGTTGTAGCTTTCAATATTTATGGTATGAAAAATATTCATTTCGCGTATTCCATTGTGTGGGGCTCGGTGTGGATTGATAAGTAATTAAAAAATCATCAAAGGTTTATAAGTGATTTGTACATTTTTCAGTTTTTCATCTTCAAAATCATTAGCTCTATAGTCCCTCCTCTAGCTTTTGAATCATGAGTTTTAAATTAATTCTACGAAAATCATATTAAGCGAAATATTTTTTAGATATCTACAGCTTTCAACTTTATAAATAGTGACAATGTAATGTGCGAGCTCATGCAATATAGTAAAATAAGTACCTACTGTTCAAGCTTATAACCACTCCATCCATACAATTTTATTTTGTTATTTCATGCTATACTATTTCACGAGAAGCTTGCGTTTCAATCTGCTGTAAATGCTGTGGTTTTTCAGCCTTCGACCCGGGTCTCGAGCGCGGCAAACGCATTCACTGACCACCGAGGCAATCGTTGCTTATAGAAGCACACCTATACGTTCTACGTTCGGTGTATCGAAACAACACAAAAAAAATATATCCATCGGAGCTAACAAAGCCCGCCACGTTCGGAAGCTTACGCGGGTACATAATTCAGCGATTCCTCAAAGCTTTCATATCGAAAGCTTTCTATTCGGCGAGTCCCGCGAAGACGATGGCCCGACGAGGTATATCCCATTTCCCGCGCGATTTGAAACAATCCGGACATTTATTGACGTACCGCGAGCGGCCGGCGTGTAATACCTTGCACGCGATATCGTGAGGAGATACGCGCGTAGGTCAGTTAGGATAACAAGAAATGATGTTATATGATAGTATACTTTATATCGATAATGAAAACCTTGACATAGCATTTTTTCACAATATTTATAGTACTAATCATTTATTATTTATATAACCATATTTATTTATAAACGAATATATATTATCCGTCATGTGCAATAGCAGCACAACAAATTGCTGATATTTTCATACTAAATATTTGTTTTGCAAGCACAAAATTAAATATTTAAATAAAATTCAATTAAATCGGCCGTATTTAATGTGAGCTAGACAAATATTCGTGCAGTTTATACAGTACGAGAAATTTTGGACCACGCTTGGAAAAAGGTGTACAAATATTGGCGATTTTAGCTATTCTATATAAGCGTAATTCTAAAATGTTTGAATAATACTTTTAAAAAACTTATTGCCTCCGCAATATTCATTATCATCACCTACTACTAACACAACGTACTTCTTACGTCCGCGGCTATCGCCGTATAGGCACGCGTCACTTGCTGTATTCACTCATCTTCTGTTCTATTTTTTTTCTTCTTTTAATGATAACTTGACCTCTTAATCAGAACAAAATTTACTATTTAATTTTACCTAATTCGCGTACAAATGTAGCTTTATATGTTGATATTTTTTACGTAAAATATTTGGAAATAGCCTTAGTACAAAAAACATACATAATGCCTAAGCTTGTCCGAATCTGTTGATAAGTTAATTTTTTGTCAGTCTCTGTCATGAGCCGCACAGCACTAATGTTGTCTTTGGTCGTCGCCGTAGAAGAACGTCCCTCACGGAGACTGTCAGTAAAATTGGTGCAACCACGTTTGAACTCGTTAAACCAGTTGTAAACAGCGACAAGGATGGATCTTCACCATGAAAGGCCTAACAGAGACTGCTAAATTTTTTGTTGGCTTGAACAGCAATGAAAATCATAGAAAATCATTGCACGAAATTTTTTTCGCATTAAATTCATATTGACGTTAGACAAACAATTTTCTTTTCTCCGCCAATTTGTAAAAAACAAATGAGAGATTAATGGAATATACATAACAAAATTGGCAAAAAGTTACATACTTAAAATTTTAATATGTTTTTTTGTATTTTACAATTTCTAAGTGGCCAGTTCTAAAAATGTTAGGTGTCACCTACTTTACAACTAAGCACATAATCAAAACATTGTGATAGCAAAATAATCTTCTTTTTAAATAAATAACAGTATAAAAGTTCACTTGTTAAATTCGAAATACGTAGTTGTGGCCAATACTGAATTTTTATTCATTAAATTATTCTAGCCAATAATAAGTATTTAAATAATAATTATGTAACATATTCATGACTTTGTTTACGATCAAGGAATGTTCTATACTAATCGTTTGCGGTTATATATAGAAGAGTTCTCAGTAAATCGCGATCAGTAATGAATTTTAAGTGTTATCAATCAAGTGTTCTAGTGACTGCCCAGTGGGTCTTTGTATCACAAGATAATTGAATATACAACTCTTGTTTTTCTTACTATTTACTTTTCTTTCTTTCTCAATCTTCGAACTCGGATAATGGTACGTCGTAACCATATATTATTTTATATACATAAGTCACATATTTTTGAAACCACAACTTTTTGCTTATTCTATCGTTCGATGTTTCCTTATATGCTGACAAAACACGTTTAAACTGTCTGTGACAAAATTGACTCTTCCGTGCAATGTATACAATTACTTTTGTAAATACAGATCGGAAACCTAATAGAACTATACATTGAAACAAAATCATTATTAGAAAACGAGTCAACCAAAGGACGCCGTAGTCGCCGCTTTCACAAATAATTGTAGTATGGCCTTAAGTCGTCACTAGAGTACGAATAGAGTCAGACGACATTAATCCACGGTAGCCGTCGCTTTTGGAAAACCACACGGAGCAGGTGAATGTACACGGTGAAGAACGGTCACAGTATTTCGACGTCGTCCCCACCACGACACCTCGCCGACCCGGCGCCCTAACCCAACAAGCGTGGGTAAACTGAGAAAGTTACGTCGGACAAATATTGCCCGGGGCGCGGAGACGCAGTGATGGGACTTGCGAAATTCCGTTATGAATAGCTGTTGATAGTTGGCGGGCGGCGGGCGGACGGGGGCGCCACCGAAACTTTCCTAATTTACTGTTTTATCAAAACTGGCTCCTGTTGGCGAATTCGTTTTGTTGTAGACCGCCTATGATTTATGAATTGTTCTACATACAGCACAACAATATATGGTCCGTAAACAACATCGAGAAGAAAGATTTTTGTTGTGGAAGTGCCTACGAAATTCTATTATCATTTCACAAATTTCATGATTACGACTGGATTTGTGTAAACATCGTTCATCAATTATATCCACATAATCGTCGAAACTCGAACAAATCTCCAAATCGCATTATAGAGGTATAATGTTAATGACCGAAGGCGCCCACTAAGCTTTAAATCCGTTTAGTTTGGAAATATAGTTTTCGTAAACTAATTAATCCAGGAATAAAACAGCTCGATTCAGCAAAAGTTCTAATAATAGATTAATGTATCATAGTTTATACTTGTAAATGCGAAAAATAATAAAAAAAAATCGATTTAATAACAGAAATGCATATTTTTTTTATTATCCTTTTGCAATTACATGTTCTACGTTTTATTTCAAATTTTCATCACCTTGCTTTTGAGGCTCAGCCACCCCCAATCGCCTCATTTCAGTTTGAGACTTCAGATTCTTAAGCCCTCCACGTCGACCCACTGTGAGTCTGGGATTAAAGATCAACGATTGATATTAGAGAAAAATGTCATTGATTCATTCGCCGTTGTCACGATTAGAACCTGATACCTTTAGGGTCTTAGCTCAAAACTTAAAAGCCTGTCTTTCCTCGAATAGTACTTTTAAATATTGCAATAATGTAGATTATGTATTTACTAAACTTAAATATTATAATTAAATCTTGATCGATCTTAAAGTGCCTCGAACTTGATGATACCTAAATTAGAACATTATAAAAATGCAATTACATTCTTTGATAATTTATAGAATATAATTTTTTATTAGATATCTTTCTATAATTTCTATATTTTCCCTTTAATTTTAAACTGATAAGTAATGATTTTTGAAATAAACGCTTAAAGCTAAATTATTCCAACAAAATATTCTCATAAAATAAATAGTTATGTCACTTTAAAATTATAATTATGGAGTTTATTTCTTGAGGATCGATTTTCATGTCATAGCCCGCGAAACGCAAATTAAGTGGGGCGCGATATCGAGTGTTAATTATAAATTAAATCTGTCCATTACGTTGCGCCTCTGCGCAAAATATTCGCGCATCTTATATTCAATACGTACGTTTTTGTTCATTGCTGATTTATGAACGTTCTATTTTTAATTCAAATGAGATAAGCTCTCCATAGATATGGTGTTGAATGTTACCAACCTTTAATGTGGATTTTTGAATATTCAAAGTATTATTATCTAACTTGATTTACGTAATATATTTTTATGATATCGATGTGTTTATTTACCCCCTTTGTCTATTGTATATATATTATATGTATTCCAAAATATTTCATATATTTGCGTTAATTTATTTCATATATCTAAAATATATTAATAACCTCCAGTCGTCGTGTGTCGAAGTTAACATGCATATTTTTTTTGCAGTTTATAAATTAATAATCTTTTTACTCTTACTCGTACTATATGACACTTAAGTCTGTATAAAGTAGTTTTTAACTAATGTCCAGCTGTTATGTTTTTCATTATTTTATTAGACTTACGTTATACAGATCTAATTCAAATGTTTGAAAGCGTATCTAAATAAAATTAAAAAATCCTGCACAAATTTGTTGAATAGTGGCTTATTCAGATTAAATTCAGCTCTTTTATTCAACTATGAGTTTGATATTCGGTCTACTTGTCTTCATTGAATAGTTGTAACCGTAACAAAACTTACGTCTATACTTATTTATATAAAAATATTGTATTATCAGTTTACAGGCAAACAACGATATGAAAGTAATATTCACCCTTTTCTTTTGCATATAAATTTTCAAAACATATATTTCAAAGGTATGCAACAGAAACATCCTAATCAAAGACAGCCGTTTTACATTCGGAGAATAGACAAGGAGTCGGCAAAAAGATTACACAAAAGTAGAATATGGATTTGCTTTAGTAGAGCAAGCGAGTTTGTGGCACATTGCGGCAGCGCATAAACTCAGCGCAGTTTCGGCGTGGAGCTAACAGCAAACTCAGGTAGCTCGTTACCGAACAAACGTAGTTATTGTACAAGAACTCACAAACTGTGTTGTTTCTAGAGCATTCGTCCATGCAGTGTCCAAAATATAGTCTAATTCAACGAAACAAGCAGCACAAGTAAACATATAATATTGTATGGCCCAATTAGTAACTTGCTTACACCAAGTAAATATTATGTGTAATAATTAAATCTGAATACAATAATGAAGTACTGATAATATCGCGCTAAACCTTTAATTAAATAAATAAATGTAGAGGCTTTTCGCCATTAGTAGCTCGATATGTAGTAATTCTTAATCTCCTTGCCCATTTTTCTCTGGAGTGACTACTGTAGCGCTGTGGTAGTATAAAATAGAAGGCAGGTAAAAAGGTAGAAATTTCTATTCGTCATTCTGATGCGCACCACAAAATGCCACTTTTCGACCATTTTCTCAAATGCAGCCAGTGCAGTTCTTTCTTCTTCCACCAAAGTTAGTCAACTGCATTTGGATTCGTTAAAAATTTTATTTATTTTTGTAACATATTCGGGAGGAAAATGAGCAGGAGAGACATCAGAAAGTAAGTGGTCGCCACCGCCCAAGGACACTGATAACCTCAGAGGAGTCACTAGTGCATTGCCGACCTCTTGGGAGGAAATGTGATATCTAATGAAGGGGGGAATTGCGCTGATGGAAAGTAAAGTAGTCCACAGAAATTCTCATTTACTGGATGAAGCGCAACAGCGAGAATTGCTATTTCACGTCTGCATTCTGAAACAGTTTTCATTTCATCTATCGAGTCGGCCCATTTACAGCATGGCTCTACCACAATTTTTTTTCTACCTCAAGGTTTTTTAGGTTTTAATAACATTTGAAATAGTACGTCATCGCGTAATAATATACTAGTTGTTGATTCATTTGTCAAAAACATATTATATTTTGAATTTGTTCGTTAAATATTGTAGAGGGAAATTTCAATTTGGGATAGCCATATTTTTTTCTTTTAAATAATGGAAATTATAACCTTTAAAACCAACCACGGTCTTTTTGTTAAAAACTGTCGCAAAATATTTTGCGTGGAAGTAAGTAAAATAAATTATGAAAGAGGACGTAAATCTATCTTTTTCATAACATATATATTTGTTGTGATTTATTTTTATTAATAAATCATAATCTTATTCTTTGGATGTCATATTAGAGCGAGACATAAGCAACTTTACACCCCACTAAACCCCCGTGCTAACTAGTACGAAACACTAACATTGCATAGAGAATGACTCTTATTCATAAACCGCACTTTTAACAAGAAAAATGTTAATACTAGTTTTGGGTTCATAATTAACAATAAAACAGTGTGTAATGTTTTATACTGTTAAAACATTTTAAAACCAAACCATTATTTTATACATGCGACTGAGGTTATAATGTTTTCAAGATGAGAATGCACGTATATGAAATCGTTGATTCCGAAATAAATTGAAAAAGTTAGTGCAATGCAAAAGATATTATAATATATGATGTATTTTTAATTTAATTATATTTTCTATGTAAGTAGGCCATTAAATATTTAATAATAAGGTATTTAATTGGTAACGAAAATATTTTGTTTTAAAATATATAATTAATTCTAAAAATAAAATCTTGTACTACATTTCTAAAACTAACTAAAATGTAGAACATAATTTATATTAATATTATTACAAAACATACTTCAATCAGTAGTTTCAAATCCAAAAAACTTGATTTACAATTAATTTATGACATATAATAGAAATTACAAATAAAAGTAGTCTTTAAAATTTTACAATCACACACATTAATCTTAAGTATATTTTGTCTCTACTTAATAAAAATGAATAATTTTTACATATATGCTTTTATAACTCTGACTTCTTTAGATTCTCTAAATTTTCTAAATTCATAATTGCATTATAAATGAAAATAGTCTCATTATTTATTAACAATTTAGTAAGAATTAATTTGCTAAGTTTACATTAAAATTAAGTATAGACGCCAACAAAACCGGTCTATGCATACGTCTCACTAAAATGTAAATAGGTAAACTTGTCCTATTGCATATATTTCCTTCGCTTTTTGTTTTAATTTCACTTTCAATGATGTAATAAAGCCCTTGCAGATGCATTTGTTTCCTATTTTGTTAGATATATAATAAATATTGATCAAATGTTGAATTTGACAGCGCGTTCAAGTGGAACAAATTTGTCACACTGGCCTTTTGCTGAGCATCGTTCGTTGTGGTAACAGAAAACTGATTGAAAGGTGACAAAAACAAATAAAATATGCAAGAGTCAACTTTTTTGCCATTTAGTTAGATAATTAAATAATAAAACAAAGTGTACTTATTCCAATTACATAATGTTAAATGTTTTATCATATTTGTTTAAAAAACGAAAAATAGATGTGTTTTTTTATTTTTTTTTATATTGTAACGTATTTCCTGTTTTTTTTTTCAGCCAATCTATTTGATATTATAGTCTGACAACGCGTACGATTATTATTTTTTTCATAATAATTACGGTATACTGTATACGGTATTACTGTATAGTTAATCGTAAATAACCTACAAAATTTGTTTTAGATCAATAAATAAAAAAATAGTAGTATTAAATGGTAAATTACAGATTTTATTTATGATAATGGAAACTTATAAGAAGCGTATATACGTTATTAGATGTCATATAGTTATATTTTATTATGCAATAGCTCTAACTTTAGGAGCGAAAATTCATAGTTCATAAACTCGCTTTCGATCGACGGCGAATATACGTACAGCTTTAGTCCGTAGTGTTAATAAATTTGTCTTCAGTTTCTAGATTAATTTACAGAAACTGTCTACAAATTTATACAAATGCAGCTAATTCGTTATTGTAATAATTTTACTTACATAATTTCCATTCTAAATCAAATAAACTAACATTCTAATAACATAAATAAATAATAATCATGTGGACCGTCTTTTCGGTTTGTAGTGACTATTAGCTATCAAAAGTTTGGCTAAGTAGAAAGTAAATCAGTGGTCATCAACATGCAATAAATGCTTTAATCAAAAGATAATACAGCGATGCATCGACGTTCCCGTTATTATTAATTAATTTGTTTTGATTTTAAGCAAATATCATTGAAAAAATAATGAACAGTTAGTAACAAATATCATTCCAAAAATAATGAACAGGTAGTAACAGCTAAAAATGCGTACAAGGATCTCTTTACGCATCATAAAAACAATACATAATTAGTAGATTTTTTACACAGACAATAAAAACACGATATCACAAAAACATTATCAATTTCTTAACAAGTTTGAAACATGAGGGTGATATCTAAAATAATAAGAATTTCAGTTTGTTCCCTTCAATAAGATTCAATTTATTGACATATTTTTAACACTTAAGTCTACAACTACAATGAAATACTAACACGTGCATTGATATAACATTCTTTATGGAAAAAAAAATATTTGTCATAAGCAAACAAACTTAAGTGTCACAGGCGAGCCTGGCGAAGAAAATTATTTCTTCGAGGTCGTCACGTAATTACGAATGTCTCGTTTTTTTTAGTAGATTGACAATAGTACTTTCAACAAAATCCGCTTATAGTCTCACTCCCACTGAATGAGATCAGACATTTTAATCCAAAAAAAAAAAACGTTGTCCTATAGGGACTCCGAGGACACCTCTATAACATCTGATTAAGATTCAATCAGGCGTGTAACTCGGCGCTTACACTTTGTTTTACGGGAGGCAGTGCTCGCTAAGGGCGAAACGGAGCTAGTTGTTACAAGGAACGAAATGTTTTACCCTCATTAGGAATCTTAGTGGCGTTTGGTGATGTAATGGTCTTACTTTAGCTTGCTGTGAGACTCTAATTTAATTCGTAACAAAGTAGATGGCGAATTTATTTTTTCATTATTTGATAAATTAAGGAGTCGTAGTTGTTGTCCTAACAACTTGCCTGACAATAACCATTTAATAATACATATTTATTTACTCTAGGTATGTTTAAGATTTTGCGTTTAATTAATACACATTGCAAATATATACAGTGTAGTATATACAAAAACTAATTGTGAAAGAAATTCTTTTATAGATTGTGAAATTATTGGATAAAATAAAATCACTGCAAAGAAAATCATTAAGAGGTTTTTAACCATCAATTTTTATAAACCGTTTAAATTTAACAAAAACAGTTTTTCTCTTATTAATTAGTTCTCGGTTTCGCCCGCGTGCACATACAACGAATTCTTTTTCCTTTTATGTTGATTAATCTCTCTGTCAATCCTCGTTCCTGTACAAATGCTGCTATTTATTTATATTCTGGTTCCACTTTCGTACCTGGTCTCAGTCGTACACTCTGTGCCGGTTGAGGTCCCTCTCTCGATTCCACTGACGATCCTGTTGCTGCCGATCAAAATTCCGATCTTGGTCCTCCCTTGGACATTGCTGGCAACAATAACCGATCACCAGTTTTATTTCGCAATTTACGTTTATGCATATGCGAAACATCCTAACATCCAATCCCCAAAACATTGACTGTCCGTACGAAAAATTGAATCAAAATTCATTATTCGATCATTAGAGCGAAAGAAACCGAAAGACAAACGTCCAAATACAAGACTTTTATATTTAGAATGATTTAAAGATTTTGTTTTAATTAGAAACCTTGGCGGGGAGGGAGGAACGAGGATTTGTTCCATGAAATACCCGCTGCCCAATTTCACTGCCGCACCGTCATGTATCACGTGGACGATTATTGTATTTCCGAACAATTACATCCTCTTGAAAGGAAGTACACCCATTCCTTAAGAATGAAACGGGCGTACGTATTTTTAAGCCATTATTTTAGAAGTCTTTATTTTATTTTAAATCGTCGCCATCATGTTTATTAGGATTTTACGTATTGTTAATAAATTTATTATTTTCACGATGTAATCAATTATCTACGAATATAGTTAAAAAACGACAGCCATTTTTAAATCTGCAGGCCGAGACGAGCGACAAATCTTTTCCATTCCTACATGCACTGACGTTTCAACGCGTTCGATATTCGCGTAACAAAATTTAAATTTTCGCTTTTCTAGCTCACGTGAAACTTCACAAACTAATATCAATGTCATACATGTCTCATTCTCAGATTTACAAAACCGAAATATAATTTTAAGATTTGCCGGTCGTCTCGGCCTGCCGACATAATTTTTTTCGACGATGGCGACTTCTTATGTAATTTCACAAAAGCATGTCGAAGGAGTACAAAATCGCTAGAACGATATCGCAATAGTTTTGTGATGGAACGATATTTCAATACTTCCGAGAGAAAAAAAAAGAAAACGCACAGCGAGCTACACACGGCCGTAGGCGGCGGCGCCCCGCGCCTACGGGGCGGGCGATCTCAACAAACTCAATCTCGAAGCGGCTGGCGTCACTCCAATAAAATCTGATTAAAATTTAATCAAGCGTACAAATCCCAGCCAACTCGGCATTTCTCCGCGACGCGGCCCGAAGAGCCGACACTTGTTACAGTGCGCGCGCGCCGATCGCTACCGATAGATGATACGCTCGTCGTTTGGAATTATGAAAGCTTCGTGTAGACGAAGCTGACGGATTCGTGTCGACGTTCGCGCGATATCTACGATAATCTGTTGTAACATTGAAATGTTTGTGTTATTCGCATCGATTTTCCTTGATTCGAAGTAGATTTTGGGGTTTCGTACATATAAATATATGAAATATATGAACCCATAAGGGTTCATATATTTATCATAAGGATCACTCGTTCGTCTATCTGTCTGTCCGTTTGTCACAGCTGATTCACCCGAATTTACTGGACCGGCTGTGTTAGAATTTTGTACACACTTGAATTCAAAATTCATGCTTGTACAAAATTTCAACCCTGAAAAAATCTGAACAAGGATTTTAAATGCAAATAAATAAATATTAAATATGGAGTTCTTTCTGGAAGGGAATATTACAAAATAAAAAAGTTTTGCTCACTGTACCTTATGATACATGAAATGAATGGGCTTGTCGGGATGGTTTTAAATATGTTTATAATTTTAAAATAAATATTTTCAGGTGTTTAAGAAAATATATTAAAACTGACCGTTCCTCCCGCCTTTTGTCTCCCAAACTACTGAGCCGCAAATTCTGGAAATGTCACCAAATAGTTCTTATTTACTATAAAAATTTTATTGTTTTACAATAACATAGCAAATCTCTGTATTGTTTAAGATCCAAAAAAATGAAATCTATATTTAGAAATAAGAGATTTAGTTTGTAATATTGTTATATGTGTAAAATAAAAACTAAACGCAAAATAATATTTGAGAAACATCATGAAAGTTTGAGAAAGTGCAAAATGGACTTATAACGTAAAAGGTCATGCGGATGCATCACCCTCGATGATATAAAGAAGAAATATTAAAGATTTTACAGTCAGATGTAGTCATAAAAGAAAAAATATTAAGGACTGTGAAATTTTTAACATTTCTTTTTCGACTAGCGTTCAGTTTTTATGAGCTTCATCTATTTTTGCAGTGACTCGTTCGAGCGAGCCACTGACTTGTCGAAGAAGAGACACTGTAATCGATACACATATTTTTATTTCGGTTCATTTAAAAATATATATTTTTTCTGTTTCAGCACATGAAAATGGGTGTAGGTCAAATGTTAGATACACTTTCGGTTTGGTGAAATTATAGATATAATAATCGTTTTTCGGAGCGTTGAATAGTTGAGTAACACATATTCGGTAAATAGTTAATCGATCATTTGACGTGAATATGAATTAATCCGTTACCATAGTTCCAACATTCGGTTGCTCAAGTAAGCGCCCGCATTCGAATTATTGTTGTCTTAGGAGCAAGACTATTTATGTAAATAAAAACTGGTCAAGAGCACGTCGGACCACGCTCACTGTAGGGTTCCGAAGCCGCCACTACCAATAAATGCACTGCAAAGGAATTGACTACGTTGTTACACTTTTTTCCATGTTTCCCGAACATAATAGGTATAAGTATTTTAGTCGTCTGTAACTAAAAAAACAAGTAGGTATGTCATCTATTACTCTTAAACTAGTGTAAACTAAAGTGCACCAGTAACAGAACATGTTTTTATGGCACTTACGCGTTTTTGTCGAGAAACGAAGTTTTACGGAACCCTAAAAATCGTATTGATCGAGTGAGACATGCATGAATACGACTTTTGTTCATATTTTATGAAATATAGCTAAACTCGCTTTCCGGAACATAGGAATCAGAAATGGTTAGTAAATATTACATAGACTGCATTCCGTTTCTTCCAAAAGAAGAAGTAAAATGTCCTCTATTTCGAAGGTTCATTCGATCGATTAAACATAAGTTTGATCCATCAATTAGCAATGTGAAGAAACAGAAGTCTATGAGTAATAGAAAAATCTGCGAAAGGTATTTCATTTTCAGCAGATAAAAAAGCCATCGTAACAGAGTTAAGTATAATTTAACAGTTCGCCTGAACGAAATCCGCAATTTGTCGCATGATTTTTTTCGCTTTAAAAGCCATGAAAAAACTATGACCCGAATCGCACTAAATTTCTAGCCTACTTAAAATACACAAATGCCTACAAAGTAGCTAAGTGAAGCATTGGTATTTGAGCGTGTTCGCAAAGTTTAAACAAATATTTGAGCTGTGTCATCGCATGTCGGTTTTTTTAGCGCACGTCAAAACAGATAAAATTCAAATTATCGTACAGCCCACTCCACTGGTCCAAAGTTTGCTTTTGAGTATGCCAAATTATGTTGGTGACTCAAATAAAACAAAGCAGTATTTGGACATTAATTTTTTAATATATAATATACATCTTTTGCACCTATCTCTTTCAATTCTCAATTTATTTTTAATATTAAATTTATAATTACAAGCATTCATATAAATAAGTGGTAGTTACTGCATCCACTTAATTATATCTTGTCAGATATCTTTGTAATGTACGCACGTAAAATTTAGTATTTGCGAAAAAACAAGCCTGGCTAGTTTATTTACCTGGTATTTGCGCAAAATAAGCTATTAGAAAAATGTGTACAAATATTTGTAGAAATGTCTGGTACCAACCTTAATATGAGGAGTAGTTTGAGTTTGTAATATGCTTTTTTATTGATATGTTTTGATTTAATGATATGTAATTGAAATCAATCTTAAAATGTTATAATGTTGTGCGTATTATGTTGTTCGTTTATAGTTTTTAAGCCAGAACATTCTAAATTACTAAAGCATTACTTCTTCAAATAAAATCAATATATTCATCGTTTACTTTTCATTTTACATTTTAGAGTATAAACATCGTAAATAATGAAATGTATAAATCAATATAACTATCACCGGCGACTCATAGTAGGTACATGTGATGGCTCTGTTTTAACTTCATCGGAAGGATGTGCCTTCAAGGTACAATTGTTTTATTATAAACAATTAATATTTTTTGCTGATTTCCCTAAACAGTTTATTCCCTACAAATTTTCATCGAGTTTTTTTCCGAATGGGAAAATTCTTTTTTAAGTAGAATTTTTTTAATCTACTTAAATGCATATTTACATAAAACACGGATCGTATACCATTTTCATAAACATTCCGTAAACAACAAACTGCGGATAATATACGATATTGCAGCCCACGAATTTTTTCACAATAAAGTAATTCACGAAACCAGACTACCTACATCCATATATATTGTCGCCTCCAGGGGCAGAGCGCTTAGGGCCGCCGAGATTGATAGTCTTTTTTTTAAGTACAACGATCAGTGTAAACTTCGATCGGTTTATTCAGCTCGGTGATATATTTTACTTCACTCGGCTAATACAACTCGGAGCTTTTCTAGACTACTCGCGGACTCTGTGCCCGTATCTCTAGTATACTATTTTTTTTTCTGTACTCCTTTATTTTACTGTCACAATTTAAACAATTAGGTCGGAAAATAAACAAGTAAAAAATTTCAATAAAATCTCTTTGGTCGTGCTGTTTGTTTCTGGCTAGTTTTGATACCGTTAAATAAACGACATCTTAAAAAAAAAGAAAAAGAAAAAACCGTGTCCTACCATTTTTATAGTGTTTTTCTGTCCACCAAAATGTATGAACCTAAGTAAAAATCCGATACCTTTAGAAGTTTTATTACAACAAAAAGGACTAATGAGACACAAGCCTCTAAAAAATTGTGAAGTTTATGAACCTAATGCAGTGTCGGTAAGAATAACACAAACTGGTTCAAGTGTTTTCAGTCCGGTAATTTTGACGTTAAAGATGAACCTCGCTCTGGTCGACCTGTCACGGATAAAGTCGATGCCATTTTGGAAAAAGTAGAGCAATATCGGCATATTCGTTCTTAAGACATAGTCGAAGAACTGGGAATTGGCCAGAAAATAGTTTTGACCCGTTTAAAAAAAACTAGATATACAAAAAGTTCGAGACTTGGTAAGCACACAAAACATTCACTGAAAACAATCTAATGTATCGTGTACTCATTTGCAATTCTCTATTGAATATAATGAAACCGAAGCGTTTTTAAAAAGATTGATCACTGGTGATGAAAAATAGATTACGTGTAATAAGAACGTGCAAAAAAAGATCACGGTCAAAGAATAAGCAACCTCCACAAACTATACGAAACCCGGATTAACTCGCAATAAGTTGATATTATGTGTATGATCGGATTGAAGGCTATTATTCATTATGGTAGAGGAGCCCACGACGCTAAATGGGGATTTACTCCAGCGTCATAGAGACCTATTGGGTTGCGAAGCTTAGATGATAAAATGAAAAAAATGTTATATAATGTATACCTTTTCATCGGTGGGGGGAGCGGCTACAGATTTTTAAAGATGTAAAAAAACTGGTGCGTGGACATACTCGAGCGCGTCAGATATTGACAGCATCCATGTCTTACATATTTTTAATAATATAAGTATGTTAATCTGATCGTTTGCATGATGGGGGTGCTCGTACGTAAGGGTTGAAAATGAAAAACAAAATTTATGGAGCGCTTCAGCTTTTCTAAGGGGATGTTAAGTGAACCTAAAGAAAGCTCTTATTCAATAATTTCACCATTTGGATGTGACGTAAACTCGCGGCCATTACTAGAATGTGCAAAACAAATTCGACCTTTTCAAATACTTAAGCACGTCAAATTGAGATATATATGGTTCATCTTTATATCCTCGACGTGCTCTCCGATAATCTGGCGATTATCTGGAGGGATTCGCCTAATCTGACAAGTAAAAAAATAAATAATTTTTGTTTTGCTTAAATCATTGAACTTAATTGAAAATCTCAGTAAATAACATGCAAATAAAAAAGTGTATGTCTTTTTTAAGGAGAATGCTTGTATTTATAACAAAATAACAATAAAAAAATATTTTTTAAGCATTTTTCAAACTCATCATCTTCATCTGAGAGAGTAATAGAGATAGCAAGAGTGAGAGAGAAATAGAAATGCGAAGTAAGGAGCTTCGCGTTTCTATTTCTCTCTCACTCTTTCTCTATATATAATATAGGTATCAGGCAGCTGCACGCATTAAACTTTATCGACGAATTTTTGTTACTTCGGCTTGTGGAAATCGTCAGATTATATATTTTTCGTTATCCTTGCATTATTTCCTTCAAAATAGAAAAAAAATTTACACGCTCGTGAATGTCGAAATGGCGTCTTTTTTACGAGTTTGTAACTCTCACACTTTTCACGTCACTCATAAATTGTCAAATTAGAGGAATATACACTTTTTAGCATGTAATTAATTCATCCTACCTTAATTTGACGCGCTTGAAAATTTTTGAAAATCAATTTCTTTTTACTAATCTGATCCTTTATCCTTGACGGGCGGCCATATATATGGGGCTCATATTTACTGGAGGTACCCAAAGGGTACTAGGATGCCCCCTTATGTTAATCTGCCGCGCTCGAGTAAATCCCGAAATCCCCTCTCGGGCTCCTTTACTATTATGAGCTTTTACCGCTGGGCAAAACCATCAATTCAGATCTCTGCTGCCGACAGCTGATGAGACTCAAGCACGAACTATAGAAAAAAAAAATTTGGTTGCCTGTAAAGTCGGTATACGGGCGAAAGTTTTACGTGACAACGACTTTGAATGGTAAAATCATTTTAATGTGAATATTCATTCGTATAGTAGGAAGAAGGATGAAATAATAGTAACAATTTAAAACATTTATTTATACAAAGAATTATATTTAAAACATTAATTTATACAAAGAATCTCGCACTGAATTTCATATTAACAAAATTTTATTTTTACCTTTACACATACATACGTATTTATATACAAATATACATACAATAACTTGCAATACATTTGCAAGCTATGCACTAATTCTCTAGTGCTGCGCGCGGCAGACCGATCATAGTTGAGTGGGAGAGAGACGCAAGGCATTCGGCGGGCCTCTCTCGTTCGGTGACTCATCGTTACGTTACCGAGCGTTACACTTTTCATAAGTGACTCCCAGCCGCAACCTAATTTAAGACGTTGTCACGTCAAAAAACGACCAGAATTGATGAACCGAAAGGGTGTGGTTTTTCACCATAACATCAGATCACACGCATCTTTATCCACTCAGCAAACATTGACAGCGTTTTTTTGTTTAATAAATTAATGTATCCATCATACCATGACCTTACGCCTTCAGGTTTTTTGGTCTCTTCAAAATCGTTTAGGTAGTGTTAGGTTAACATCAAGAGAAGACTGTCAAAACTACTTGTCGCAGTTTTTTTGATCAGCAGCCCCAAAATTTCTAGAGCAATGGAATTATGTCACTACCTACAAAATGGCATATATATATACATATATAATCAACTGTAAATGAAATACTACAAAAAAATATCTTGAATTTATATGAAATACAAAAAAATTTCCCGACCTTATATATTCAATTCAAACAGTACACGAGAACCATAAATATTACAACTCTTTACTCGGCCTACATGCTAGATCATACATACTACATGCTACTATATTATTAATACTGGCTTACCCGTGCCGGTCACGGCTGTCGATACTACACTTAGTCCCGCTTTTAATCTTAATCTCAATTTTAAGTCACAATCTTAATTTGTACTAGGCCGGGGTAAATGCTAGTACCAAAATACAATATAAGCTATGGAACACGGTGAAGGTGTAACTTTCTATTAGTGAAGGAATTTTTGGAATCGATATTGCAGTTCTGTAGAATAATATAAATATTGGATTATATGTTGAATAAATTGCGTAACCGTTTCTACACTTATATTATAAAAGCCAGTTTTATTATTTGTATTCAAAATTTTATCAGAAAACTTGATATAGAGAGGGTATTATTCCTTTTGTACTTCCCAAGAAGTTTACATATAAAAAAAGAGTTTTACGGAAGCAAAGACATTGACAAAATGTTAGTTTAAATCTTAATTCACAAAATAAGTCTTAATTCACAAAAAAAAATAATTCAGATCTGAAAGCAAATTCAAAAGTAAAGTAAATAAATTCTCAAAATAAAAAAAGATCATTTTTGTAATCAGTGTCCCAAAAAATCTAAACAAAGGCAAACATATCCAGTCTTAGATTTATTTTCAACCTCAAAAGAATAATTTAAAAAAAATCCGAAGTACATATTTCCTTATTTATTTTAATGACGATTTGTACAAAGTTGAAATGTTTATTTAATATAAATACTTCGTACTCCTATTTTACCCCTTTAAGGTTTGAATTCGAAACTTCTTTCCTTATTCCCTGTCTACATTCTAACGGAAATATCTTTGTGTAAAATTTCAATTTTAGAAATATAAGCATTGGGGCTGGGCGTTGACAAGTCAGTGAGTCAGTCAGGACTTCACATTTTATATTATAAACTAGCTTTTGCACGCGACTCCGCCCGCGTAGACATAAAATGAATTCCTTCATCTGGTATGTCGCCCCATCACGAAAATCCCGATGAAATCCTATTTTTCATCCGGTTTTAATCCAAGCAGGTTCCGATTCCACTTTCGTTCCCGGTCCCGCTTTAAATTTTTATCTTAGTACTACTTCTCATTCTGATTCCGGCCAAATTCAAAATTAGAATCATAATTTTGATGTCACACTCGATTTTGACCTTAGCCTCATTCTTGATTTCGATCCTGGTCTCAATTTACAATTTTATTTTTCATCCTGTCTACGATTTTGATTCTACCTACTACCGGTCATGGTTCTGATTCGGACGTAGACGCAGTAAATTCTGGAGGTATCTAAACAATACTTGAAAATAATGTAGCTTTTTTATGGATGAAAGTATTTTTTAAATCTTTGGCTAAAGAAATATAGAAATGAATGCAAGGTTTTTTTTTGACAGCTTCTCCTTCACGAGAACAACATATAGCTTGTATCATAGTAATCGAATGAACGGTTTAAGAACGCAAAAAAACAGGCAAAATACACATAGCCGTTTCGAAATTTCATGAAACATTTCATTCCTTACTTAACTCTCTTATAGCTATTTTCCACAATATAATATATATGTCTGTGCGCGTGTGTGTGTGTGTGTGTGTGTATGTGTGTGTGTGAGTGTGTGAGTGTGCGTGCGTGCACAATCAGTTTTTATTAAGTCAAATCATCTCCCCAAGCTCCGTGCTTTAAGTTAAGCAGCTAGTGCCGAACGCAGTCATCACGTCGCTGACTGCGGTTGTCAGCATCTCCTCAAGCTGGAATAAAGAAGTTGTGAAAGATTATATCTCAGTCCTCGGAGACAATTCCCAAAGACCTGCCGATATATGGTCTTAGGATCGATAAAAAGCTAATAATAGCTCGAAGTCGATGAGAGTACGTACGTAGTGGCGGGGCGCATGTTTCGCAGCGCAGCCCTACCTACCTACATGTGCGTACACGCATATTACTTAAAATGAACGTACTCAACGGGTCGACGGTATTCTTCAGTCGGTAATTGAACTAATTTTTTTTTTATGACCATGTACTTCTATAGTATCTTACTCAGTTATTTTTATTAGAAATTTTATGCAAGTAAGAGTAATGGATATTTATTTCTCAATGATAGTTGAAATTTTAAAAAATTTACCCTCAATCGAGAAGAAAGCACAGGTTTTGAAAAAGGGTAGAGGTTTCGTACAAATTACTTGATTTCAGAATTCTTCAGTTAACGAGGAATCCTTATAGCTCCTCTATGTACGTCCATCGTCCGTCTCTCTGTCTATTTGTCCGCGGCTTAGCTCAGACACTCTTAATACTAAAAAGCCATAATTTGGTATGCGTATAAACATCGATCCCGCTCATGCTCTTAATTCTAATTCCAGTTCCACATTCGGTCTGAACCCCATTTTCGTTCTTAATTTCTCCCTATTTTCAAATACATCAAGCACATTGTATAAGAAGGTCGAGTGTAGGTTTTTATTTTTTTTATAGAACGTCGTTTTTCGTCCGTATTGTGACGTCTTGTGATTTCGACGTTAGCAATTATTATTTTCCTTATAACTTCTCAGGTAAAATCTTTAAATTATGATAACTCTTTTTCTGTTATCCTATTCAAATGAAATAAAGCCTATATTCTATTCCGAGCCGAGCTCTCTCTCCGTACGTGACAACTGCATTAAGATCTGTTTAGTAACTTCAAAGATGTGCTCGAACAGACAGTCAGACAGACTCACAAAAAATTTAAAAATCGTTGTCGTCTCTTATATAACCCTTATCTCATTCTTCCCTCTCCAACTTTCACACATACCTTCAGTATACAGACGCACCCGGCGGTACTGTATTATTATATCTATAGATTTGATTTTTGTATTCCTCGCGTACATCGTTCCGCGTTTCGTATACTTTTTTGTAACCGGAAACACGTTATTTGCTATTGATATCGAATCGAATTGCGTGTCTCGCCCCCTCGTTTCGTATGAAAGTGCAGGTGCGAAAAGTGACGGCGGCGAATACACGTTTCGCTCGCAATGTTGTTACTTCGAAACGTATTGAGACATATAAATTATTGAGACTGGTAGCGTTCGACTAAGGAAGGAGGCTCGGCTCTCGCGAAACGACAGAATTCTGATTTCATTTTCTGTAGGCGCCACAGATGACGATCTACCTAAGACACTTTTGATGTAACCGATTAATACTATTGAGTATATTACATTCAATCTTTTTTTTTTTGGTTATGACATCTTTTTAAATTGCCGCTGTGAAAATTTTCATAAAATTGTGTAAGTACTGTTTTCACCCTGAATTTCAGAAATCGAATTTACACCACATCTTGACATTTTAAGGTCCTGGCTATCAATTAGATTGAGAAAAAAGGTTTTTTGTATTTTACGAATAAAAAGTTGGTGTAAAATCTCTTTGGTTGCGATGTTTGTATATATCTGACTGGTTTTAATGCCATTAAATACATGACACGTTAAAAAAGAAAAATACAAGCAAATACATTTTGAACTTTTAATACAAAAGAGGAAAATGGGTCACAAACCGTGAAAAAAATTGTGAAGTGTATGGACTCAATGCAGTGTCGGTAAGAATAGCATAAACTGGTTCAAGCGTTTTCAGTCCGGTAATTTTGAAGTCATAAATGAACCTCGCTCTGGTTGACCTTTTGTGGATAAAATCGATACTATTTTCAAAATGTAGAGCAAGATCGGCATATTAGTTCTCAAAACATAGCTGAAGAGCTGGAGATGGATCACTAAACAGTTTTGGCCCATAAAAAAAAGCTGAATATATTAAAAAGCTCGATACTTGGGTTACAAACTAGCTCACTGGAAAAAATTTGATGAACCATGTATTCATTTGTGATTCTCTATTGACACATAATGAAACCGAACCGTTTTTGAAGAGATTAATCACTGGTGATGATAATTACATTTCCTATGACAAGAATGTGTGAAAAACATCATAGTTAAAAAGGCAAGCACGCTCCACAGACTATGGCGAAACCCGGATTTTGATACTATGAGTATAATGGGCCATATTCATTATGAGCTTTTACCGCTGGGCAAAACCATCAATTCGGATTTCTACTGTCAACAGCTTATGAGACTCAAGCAAGTAGTAGAGAAAAAACGGGTGGAATCGATCAATAGAAAAAGTGCGGTTTTTCACCAAGATAACGCCAGACCACACACATATTTAGCCGCTCAGCAAATATTGAGAGAGTTTGATTAGCAAATGTTGATGCATCCATCATGTAGCTCCGACCTTGAACCTACAGATTTACACCCGTTTCGGTCTTTTTAGAATTCTTTAGGTAGTGTTAGATTAACATCAAAAGACGACTGTGTAAACTATTTGTCGCAGTTTTTAATCACAAGTCTAAAATTTCGAAAGCAATGGGATTATGTCACTATACCTATAAAAAACAAGTAACAAATTGTTGAACAAAATGAAATGTAAATAAAATAAATTATCTTGAATTTGTGTATATAATACGAAAAATCATTTCTCCAATCTTATATTTTCACCCTTTTCCGAGTGATGCATGCATGCGTCCGTGCGTGAGTGCTTACATGCGTGCATATGTGTGTGTGTGTGTGTGTGTGTGTGTGTGTGTGTGTGTGTGTGTGTGTGTGTGTGTGTGTATGTATGTGTGTGCTGTGTTTGCGCGAGTGTAAGCCTCTTGCTTTTTAACGGATTAAGCGATCGAAATGTAGTTTGTAGCAATCAAAATAAGTCTACTTAACTTAAACTTGTTGAAAACTTGAACCGATTCCGTTCGGTAAATTTTGGAGAATCTTAAGAATAAAGTTTTTTAAAATGTTTTTTTTTAAAAAAAAGCGTTTTTTTTATAATATACACTGCTCTACCAATAAATTCCAAAATCTATCCAGTTGCTCTCCTTAAAAAAACCACGTCGATCGTTGCTGAATTGCATAAAAATAGGTTGATTTGTTGAACAATTTTTGTCAAAAATTTTTTTAGAATATTTTTTAAACTACGTATAGCGATTATTTCAAAATCTAATCATCTCATTTTTATTAACAAACTACGTACCATGGTAATGCCATGGTAAACTGCATCAAAACTGGTTGGTTTTTCGAAAGATATCGTTAACGAAATATTCGAAAAATAAGATTTTTTTTTAAAACAACATGTGAAATTCTTGATGGATTGATGTTTGGTACTTAGTCATCTTTATCTCCTGAGTAAACTGCGTCGAATGCTGTAAAGAAAGCAGATCGAAATTTAATTAAGCCTTCGAAAGATATAGGCAGTTGAAATAGTTAAAAAAAATTGTTTTTATTCTGACTTTCGAAAATATAATTTTTGTCATATTTTGGACTCCTAGAAATTTATTTTTACCATTTTACGAATAATGACGATATGTCTGTATGTATATTTGCGTCTATGTAAAGGTATAAGAAGACTTTATGTTAAATCTTCAATTCTTTAAGAAGAAAAGATCTATTTTACCATTCTCTAATGCTGCATCGGTGAATATGTTCTCCCATCTTTTCGTCAGTGGCGATTCATCGTGGTCTCCTCCGAGCTTTTAACGCTTTGATTACGTCCTAAGTGTGAGGATCTTTCAAGTTTATCATGGCGGTATGGAAACTTCTCGCAAGAAATAGTTATTATATTCATTTGCAATAATAGCAATATTTAAATAAATTTTGAAAGTAACACATTACCTAAATACAAAATTACATCCAAATCATCAAGGCCTGTTCCTAGCTAATGATATATATGCACATACAACATTTTCTTTTTTAAAGTATCTAGACCTTTTCGTGTCGAAAATAATTTTCTCAGATGTTACCTCTCAGCTACACAAACTTGGAAAGTAAAACGTTATCTAAATAATTCTACCAAAATTATGAAAGTAGTTTCCGAGTAAATAATTACATACATACATTCAAGACTAACTGACTTAAGATATTAGAATTAGACATAGTATAATTTACACGCAATTACACACAACGTAATTTACGCACGATTAGGCACAATGTAATTTACACACCACTACACACAGGGTAATTGACACACAATTACACACAGTAAAATTTTATTGAGAAAACACAATACGCCTTCATTGAATTAAACATAATGAAAATGCGGAGCATCCTCATTGTGACGTCAATTATGCCACTAGACACATTTCTTCTCCTCGACTTACGTCTGATCGTATGAGACGGCGTTCGGTCGACGCTCGTCCCGAGAATATTTTGACGGTAGTCGTCAAATTAGTGAAGTTTATCTCAATATTTGACTTGAGATCGAAAAATCTTTAATATTGGTTATGTTTATTTTATTATTTATTTCAAAAATTAAAAAAAACACCATATACTTTAATGTGTTGTAAATTTATTGTGATTAACAGGACGCGTATTCCCCATAACAAATGTCAAAATGTCCTCGCACTATCGACCAATTCTTAAATGTTTGACCATGGCAAAATATAAATAAATAAATAAATAACGCTCATTGTATCTGTACAGGTATCAAATAACATTCTAAATGGTGCGAGGATAGTATGAATTCCGCAGATATCAAGTGATTCTTACTCTAGCGCTACCACTTTTCTGGTAAAGGTTTGTACTGTCTGGTAATACCATTGTATTTAAACCATTGGTTTTAACCTACTGTTACATCTATATAAATATAAAAAATTAAACGTGTGGCACTCGGTGATTGCCGCGGTAAAGCTATTGCATAGCATTGTTTATCAACTTATGAAATTATAATTATTTATTGATTTATGCAGTATTTTTTTTTCTTTGATATTAATTCAAGTTTTTAATCACTTTCTTCATTAATTAATGCACTTTGTTTATTAATATTTAAAACGCTTTATACACAAATTTTACGCGTATAGCTATTCACCAGCAACTGCTATTCACAGTTGTACATAGGTACACCTATGTATACATACATATATATACATACATACATATACATACATATACACTTACGGATCACATGCAGTGAATGTGGCATTATAAAGATATTATAGATACCTATACACCTATATACTTTCTCACAAACAGCTGCTTACGTATTTGTCCGATTTCGGAGCAGCTCGTCTCGATCCGTGCGAGCTTCGTACAGTCGTACCATATAAATACACGTTATGTGAACGCTCGACCGAGCCACATGGTAGGCGGAGTGGGGGTGTTAGGTTTTATTTTCATTACGGAATTTCTTGATTCGGTCGCCGCGTTCAAAGCTCGCAGCAAAAGCTATGCAATAGATTAAATATATTAATCGTTTTTTCCACTGTTTTCATTTCAATTCCTGTTTACATTTCCTCTACCCTGCTTCATTTCATTGGTTCAGTAGATAGAATAATAATATTTAAATGCAACCAAACTGAAAATTTTATATTATTCTATACGAAGTAAAATTTCGTGATTTAATTTAAAAAAAACCCGACCACTATCACAAACCTCATAAACACTAAGCAAAGCCAACGGAAGGACTACCATTTAGTTAGTGCATGGTGATCAAAATAATCAGTCTTGTATGCCATAGGAAATTAAGTATTTTCCTTTCCACAACATGTCCTAAATTAAACCAAAATATGTGGTTAATAAAAATTTTTGGATTCTCTTGGATAAGAAAATATATTGTGTTTTTGATATATTTATTGTTCCCACTCTGTTCACAAACTTTTGCATTCTTTGGGACTATTGTAAAAGAAGTCAGCCTAGTTGTCTTTAAGGACGTCTTCAAGACTTGTAAATATTACACATCTTTATTTTTCGTTAATCTTCAGTAATCGGAAAATAAAGGTGCTTATCTTTAATTTTCCGAAATAAAAGAAAACAAGACGCAAGGTCCGGCATGTATGACGGATGCATCATTAGTTCTACATTTGAAGATTTGAAAACTCATTCGTTACCTCACCGAAATGTGTGGACGCCTTGTCGTGGCGAAAGCGACTTTGCAACAAAGAAGCTTTTCATGAACTTTTTCAAAGACTCTAGACTAGCATGTACCGATTAGTAATTACTAACTTTTGTTTTTCAAGCTATACTATATTTTAATGTACTAATTTTTTGAATAAAAAGACAATCGTTTCCTTACTAATAGTTCTATTTTTTTTAACTTTCGTCGTCAAATTTTCAAATGGAAAGACCGATTCTGCCATTGGCTTTTTCTTTCATGTTCAAAACAGTACATTCAGCTTTCGTCATCTATATCTATGTTATTTTCATTCAATGATTGTTCTCCATTACATTTCTTATCATTTCACGACGCAACCCTACACGCAGACGTCTCTTGTCATCCGTTAAATCGTGTGACATCCATCGAGTACTAAAATTCCGGACCTTCAGATTTACACACGAAATCTTTTGCACTTGGCTCATACCAATACCTAATACTTTACGAATTTGCTCACAAGTAATTTTTTATTGAGTTTCAATTATTATGGTATCAATATTTGTTTCCATTTGGTATCAATATCAATCGCTGGCCGATGTTCACGTAAATCGTCAAAAAGGATTATCTACGTCGAACTTTGCTGAACCAGAAATACACACATGCAGCTACGAGATGGAGCTTCATTATGAAATGCGAATTGAAGTCCCCAGCAACATTTTCGTTCACTTAAGCCACAGCGAAAGTTATAAAAAATGAAGAATCATATTCTGTCGACTTGAATTTCTTATAATGCTGACACACAGTTTTCAAAACGATATTACAATGAAAAAGTAAATGACGAACGGGACAGACTAAAATGTAACCTACCCCTTAAAAAATCCATTACCAAAAACCGTAATTTTTTTTTAATTCTTATTACAAATGGCCAATTGAGTATGACGTTCGTATTTCTTGTTATTTTAGGCTTAAGCATGTCCGCCCACAAACAAATATTTTCGTTACTCTACATATACACAATGTCATGTATCATCACATTATTTATAACTTTGAAGGTTTTATGGGTACAAACACAATCAAACATAAAAAAAGGCGACGAAATGTTAGTTGGATTTTCATAGAAAGCGAAATGGACTTACCTAGACACTTATAAATCAATGCATTAGTCCTCGGCGAAAATAAGCAACTCATTTTATGCACATTTCCTCTTCACGCCTATTTTATGTTTTTCGTTCCAAAGGTAGAGAAACAAAATAGAAAATTTGTTTAGATATCTCTATGAAATATGAATAATACTACATTTGACGTTTTTTGTGAATCAATGTTTGAAAGGTTTGAACCTAAGGTGCGAAATAAATTAGGTATAAAATAATTAGAATCTAAAACGTTAATAAATAAATCAGTAAAGCAATTACTAATTTATTTGCTTATGCAGCTTAGGTCGCATACCCTCTGTTTTATTAACTTCATAATTTTTGTTCAGGAACAATTTAAGTTAAAATCGTATACTATTACGGACAGCCTCACTCTTAGCATTAAAATTTGAAAATGTGTACGATTTTATAAATGTTATGTAAACGGACTTAGGTTAAGATTTTTTTTTTGTGTTTAATGGTATTTTTGGATTTTTATTAAATAGTTCAAATTATTGTCTTTTATTACCCGGGTGGGGATTAGTTATTAAAAATTGTTTACACGGAATGTATTTGTTCGTGCATATTTATTGTTAGTAGTATATTTCTTGTCTTGTTTGTTTTTATTGTGTTTTATCGTATTTACTTTTAAATACGAAATTATTGCAATGCACATATGATTTGCATATTAATTTGTGCCTTGACGGAGGGGACCAATAAGAGGCTGATAACCGGGGCAGTCTATACGGTAGAACCGCGAATCAGTGTATCGAGCGCATGTGGCGTTCTTATGTCCAAACAGATGCGCCATCTATCAATGGCAGCGGATTTGGTGCATCCGTCGTAGTTGTACTCCGCCCACTACGTGTAAAGCTCGTGCTTAAATATAGAAGTCGTAATATCAATTTAAATATCATTGTCCACCTTTTTTCCCACACCGCAAAAAAAACCGTTCTCCGAGGCGATCGTAGAAGAAATCCAAAGTGCGGACTTACGCGACGATGGAGAAATTACCGTTACATATACAATTTTATTTTAATAAATTACTGGTAACCGTTATACTTGAATAAATGTTTCCATCACAACTGATTTTAATACTTAACACATTTAAAGAAATCATTTAATATAATGCGTTTCTATGCATTCCTAATATATTTTTAATTTTATTTGGATTTCTGTAACTATACTTGTACAAAGAATGGCTGCTAATTTAAATTTGCCGTCTGTAAATTTAGCGTGTACTGCCCAATTTTCAATATCAGGCAAGATTGTATATATTGTCTCTAAGTTTACATTTATGTAGTAAAAAGCACTGAAAAACGAATGAACAGTGAAACAAAAAAATAATCAGGCATTTTTCTTATACAGTACTGTGGAGGAGTCAAAAGCAATTAATTCTGTATGACAGTTTTGGTCTAGACCAAAAACAATGGAAGTGCTTTAGGACGAATACTGTATTGTAACTGAAAAGGTACCATATGAAAAACCACGAAAGTAGGCCGTCGCCAGTTCAAAGCATTTAATGTTCCGTGAGAGCGTCCTGGAGTTTAATCGGAAGGGAGCAGGAAAGCGAAACTGCCGTTTATGCTCTAACGAGATCGTAAAGACGGTGGCCGCTCGCAACTCATAGATGAAGTGAAATTAAACGTTAAATTACTACTGAGAAAAGCTGATGAGAAGCAGATATTCATTTTGATACCTTAGCAATATTAAGTCCCAAGGACATAATTGTCTCTGGAAATAAGTTGCCTTGAATGGTCGATAGACGAATACAGTTATAATCTAGTTAAAAGGATCATTCGTATTTTATGTTCTAAATTAAATAGTATTTTTTTTTCGGGTAACATGTTTTAAATATACTATATTGGGTAGTTAACTAACGTAGGTAATGTTATATATATAAATAGTGACGGTATATACAATAGGTTATCTGATGACACTACAGAACTGCTATTATAGTAGTGGTAAAGATTAAGGTGATGATGTTAAACAAGATGATTTTCTTTTTGTTGATGATAATAATCATAATGACAAAGACAACAACTGTTACGAAAACTGCTCAAAATGACTAGGGCAAACAGAATTATCTAAAATACAATCAATCAAGTCTCTACACTCAAATAACATCGGGACGGTTTCCGTGTTCTGGTTAATAGTTGTTATTAATGAATAGGAATAAAAAATATATGTTCTTGAGAACATATGTCAATTGTCAGCCTCATCTTTGCTATCAGTAGCAACGATGAGGCTGACGAACACTTTCATGTTTAAACACACATAATACTAACAGATATTTTTTTCCACAATACAGAAAATCTCTACAATACAAAACAGACTGGCTCCCAATCGTCATTATTATTAAAGTTACGGACAAAAAGACCAACGACGAACGTTCCCAAACCCATACAAAGGTCACTACCCACACTCATTTCCATACAACCATGAAAGGCATGCAATCTCTATTTCTCTATGAAAATGAAACATACGCTCTACTGTATTCGTCTATTCGGCTCAACTTTAGTAACAGAGAGCGCCCAGCCAGATAACGAGCCGGCGCGCTGGTGGCGAATGTTATTCAGGACACGACAAAACTTCATCAAAACTACTGTATCTAACCAATTCGTAGCTCCGCAGAATGGAACAATGGCATCGACATAATTTGTGCCTAGCCAGCTTGATTATCTATATCAAAATAGACACACAGTAGCGGCATGAAACCGAGACTTGTCTAAAGCATGGGACAGAAAATACCCATGATTTTTTTAAAATCTTGGATGTGTTTCGGTTTCCTTGGATATAATAAATTTCATAATAGTATAAAAATACAGACGATACTTGAGTGATAAACACAGCTTATCTTGAGGAAATATAGGGGAAATTCTGTCTCACGAGAAATAATATTAATCTATAAATATTATCAAGGTAGATTATAAAAACGCTAAATTTAATAATACGATTTATTAGTTTAAATAAAGTTCACGATAGCATAACTTTTACTCTATAGAAAAAGATAACGAAATAACAAATTCAAAAGAGGACATTACGTATATTTTTTTATTATACATTACATTAAATTAAATATGAAATTTATATGTTAAATATGAAATTAAATTAAATATAAAATAGACACGTTACTTCCTGTTTGCAGTATTAATTATGAAGAAAACATTTTAATGGGTATGTGCTAATTAGATTAATTTTCTGATTTTTGCACTTGCGTGCACTCATTCTGATCTATGCTGCGCGGGACTAACTATTTTTCTCTTATTAGACATTTGACGTTCCTTCATATTCCATAGGCTACATCGTTCATTATTTAACATAATTTTAATTCTCAAATAAAGCCTGCCATTTTTTTAAACATTTATATTATAGTTCAAACTTAAGCCTATAATACTTTCTATACTAACAATAATCTATAATTTATACACAGATCTATACTCTTTATTCTATACTATATAGACGCCCATCTGCATCGAACACTGTGCACTGATGAACGATCTTGCTGCTGTTGCTGTCGGTGCGTAAGAAAAACGCATTATTACTCAGAATAAAACAATATTCCACATTACAGTCATCCAGATACTTTTCATCTTCCATTTTATCATAATAATTCTCATTATTATAGTTAAATGTTTTTAATTTTATTTTGAAGTAAGTCTTCCTACCTATAAGACCCAAGAAATATGATGTAAACCAAATCACCAGCATTTTCAAGAAGGGCCAAATGTAAGGCACCCGCAACCAACAAGCTTCCAATATCCGACATTAAGTATGCAAGCCAATGAGCTTTCGTGAAATGATTGAGAGATGTCAGTGAAAAAAACAAACTTACGTAAGCTTATGTATGTGTGTACAGTACTACGAATAAATAAAGATTTGTGATAAATAAATAAAGATTATATCTATCCACCTTTCTGGGAAATAGGTGTCAACTTAAGTGATTATGTAAGCTTTTCAATGCGCTTATTAAAATTCTTACGATAATAGCTTAACATTCAATCATTTATTTGTATTGTTTGTTAACAAACTCGTGATATATTTTTTTTTTTATATTTACATCTCGGCATTATTTCGTTCCTATTTTTCTTTTATAACATTTTCAAAGGACTGCAGAAATTATTACTATATCTCGTGTTGAACCGACCCAGTTACGTACTGCAAGTTCAAGTTAACTACATCATAACTCTACTTCTCTAAACAACCTACAAAATATATACGTATAAGATATATATGTAAGTACACATAACACTTGCTGATTCTATTCAATTTTCATCCTTATAAATTCTATACTTTTCACGTTAAAAAAATGTAGTATGATAAAATGAAGATAGAGGTTATGTACAAGAGGAAAACATTTGGGGATATAAGCGTTAATTGCAATCCTAGCTCAGCGTGTAGGCCGCAACTCGTAATGAAACATATATCTAGCCACGGGATAGGTCATTTCGTGTTTACACGCACTACAAAGCGTTGATTGTTTCCGTAAAACTATAAGGTATTATCAATTAGACATTAAAATATATTATCACTGTGTTGCTACATAGTTATATGTGTGTCCTTTTCTAGTCTGGAGATCTACTTACAAGGTACATTCTCTTAGTGCTCTGTGAAATGCATAACATTTCATTACATAACTGTGGAATGTGGGCCTACTGCTGATGCCTACTTCCAAAGGATGAGAAAAACTAGAAATTCTAGCCGATCTAGGTCGGCTAGGCTCGGCTTTAACAGGAGTAAACCAAGTTGCACAACGTTCAATTCGTATGATTGACTTTAGACTCCAATATGTTTTGCCAAATATATCCATTTGCATACACTACGAATTTCATTGCACTACTTGTTTGTTGTCGCTTACGGCAGCCTCTAAGTTACGAGCAAAGCTGCCTCCCACATATTGGCGATAATCACACTTGAAATCAATAAATAAGAACAAATTATTTAATAGAGTGTTCCCTATAATTACTGTTAAACATCTCTAATGTTTCATAAGTAGTACAATTTAGTTGACCTACTGCGTTAAAAGACAAAAATAGATTGTTATGTTTTCCATGTGCTTTATGCATAACTACGAAATCAGTTTGGAATAATCACGGATGTGTTGATTTGCATAATTTGACAAATGCTGCTACAAACCGCGACCTGTCAAAAAAATACTTGAGTCGTGTTAAAAATTACATACTTTTGGTATGACTCCCATCGAAAAAACCTTATGCGTTTAATATTAGTTAAACATTCAAAAACACAATTCAATAGTAGATAGAAATCGTAATATATGTAAACGTTTTATTGACATAGTAGGTTTTTTGGGTAAACAATAATTACCTATTCAAGGACATGAAACAATTTTATGGCCTAATAGTTTAGTAAAACTAGTAGAGATTAAAATTATTTAATTTCTAGTACTACCTCTCTGATATAGAGCAATATTAAAAAACAAATACACGATCTTGATTTTATAGCGATTATTATCGATGAAACGTCGGATGTCAGCGGTAGGGAACAGCACGTACTGATATTGCGATTTTTTGTAGATTTCAACTAGCCGACCGACTTATAAAATAGGCGCATGTCAATTTGGATCTCACAGGTATTTTACAGAGTTCAGCACTTTTGCGTGTCCTCGAAGCATATGAATGCTTGTCCAAAATAATAGATAAAGCATATGACGACGCTGCAGTTATTTTTTGTTCAGAAAACATAACTGCCGCTGTTCAAAGCAAAGTTCTTTCATTTCAGCTGTTCAATGTAAAATTAAAGAACTTTGTCTATTAACTATTTTTGTTTGATGTTCTGCTTATATTAAATTAGATTCTTTATAAATTGTGTCAACGCATCGGCAGAACTGAGCGATTTTTCAGTATTATCAAAAGCATAACAATTTTTTTTCACGGTAGTACGAAACGATTAGCTCATTACGGCAAATTCACCAAAATTCCTCGATTCGTCGAAACGCGTTGGTGTTATGATTCGCGCAGCGTAAATATTAGACGCTGATACATTGATTCAAATCCACATCATTCTTGCATAGTTTAAAGCAGTTTGATTTTACCTTTTTTTTCTGTATGTTTTTGATACCATTTTTGCAAAAATAGATATTTTTTACGAAACATTGTACAAAAAAAAACTTTTACAATAATTTGCTGTGTCCAATAGATTAATGAGTTTAAAATAATCGTGGTAAATTTGAAACCAACATTTTTGGGCATTTATATCAACACTGTGAGCACTTTTGGCCAGCCTAAAAGAAAACGAAATGTACAAATATATATAATAATATTACGTACTTAGCAAGCAATAGCTAAACTTTTTATAGGATTTAGCTGTTGATTGATTACCTTGGCTCAAATTCCTATGATTGCCACTTACTGTACTGCTTAACCCCGTATCTGATCCGTACAGTAACTACTAATAATTATTATGATAATATATTTTTTTATGTTTTTAATTTCAAACTTCCAAATGTCCTGATGATAAAATTGCACCCTGAAATCACGTTATCCCGTCAATTTCAATTTAACACAGAACATTAACAATATCCGTATTTTTTTACGAAACAAACGACATCTCACTCATGATATACTTGTTCTTTTTTTCTACATAATAACGTGTAACATTATTATCGACGCTTTTTACAAAACTCTAACACAATGGCGACGGTGCACATACGGAGCTTTCAAAAGTTGCTAACAAGTCTGATCTTCCTTCCTTGCTCGAGCTTCTTGCGGTGGAAAACAACTTTACCAAAGAGACGAAACGGGCAAATATAGATGTCAGGCACACTTGGCACATAAGTTGCGATCAGTTTAGGAGCTTTAGGCTTCGTCTTCGTTGCAAAGAACCTGCTGATCTAAGTGTGTATACAATTATATAGTGGTGCTAATTATGCACACAAATTAAGAATGTGTAAAACATTTTCAAATCCAAGGTGATGAAATCCTTTACTATATTTACCTTTAAAGAAAGTAATATTTAAAGGTATCATTAAATTAAGTCATGTATTATGTTTTTAAAAATTCCAATTTTACTTTAAAAACTAATTTGTTATGTAATATTTGCTCTATCGCCCCGCTGCAGAGGTATGCTGTCCAACATTAATTTTCTTTTTTTTTTCTTCTAAATGAAAAGCTTGAACTTTAAGACTTTAATCTAATGTAAGTCCTTCACGCTTCGCCAGCGTGGAAAACTTAAGTTAACACAAATTTATTTGTGCTTTACAAAATTAATCACTGCGCCCGAGTCTTTAGATATTTTATAATAGAACTAGCTTTTGCTCGTGCTTCGTCCACGTGGACATGAAAATGAATCCCTTCGTTTTCAAGTCGAGTAATCTGTTTGTCAATTATGATCGCGATTCAAATTTATTTCCGGTCCAAGTGTTGGTTCCAATCCTAGTCTCAATTTCAATTCCAATACCGGTCCTGCTCTAGGTTTCGGTCCCGCTTTTGTTATAAATTTACACATCATTTTCATTTTTAATTTCACCCTTAAATGGTTTGATTTCTAAACACACAAAAACGTATCTTTTGATTTGCAAAAAATCTTTAAATATCAATTTTTATGACGTCAACATAATAACTAATGGTAACTCTATACAATTCGACGTTTCTAAGCCCAACCGCTTTTTCTATGCATCGATTAGTCGGTCAGTTTTTTTTCTTCAATATACACGTACGATACAAAACATTTCTTATTCAACAAAGACGAAACGAAATAAAGTTCCGTCGCGCCTAAAATAATACACTCGAATATCGTATCAGTCGAGGTATCCTTAAATTATATATAAAAATCAGAAAAGTTCAATACAATACGCCGCGAAGTTTTGACGGCCCATCCCGACGCGTCACGCGGGCCGGCGCGCCGCGGGCGTCAGACGCCGCCCCGGATGAAGTTATCACCGCCTTCGGATAGGTGACGCTGTGTTTCGAAGATTTTGTTGCTGTAAATTGAAACACGCGTTGTACATATTTCGCGTAGTCTGTCTGTATATAAAAGTGTTCGGCGACTATTGCAACGGTTTCTGTACTACGAGAGGTAACTGAATTTTCGGTATATACGATAGCTGTAGGAGGGGCGTTCAATAAAAGGTGAGAATGAGTAAGTTGCCGGTAACCTGCAATAAATGATATTGTATTTTTGGACACGGTCGGCTTTAGGCATAATAGGCTTGGTACATGTCTTTCTTCTAAGATTAAAATTATTTACTAAAGAAACTTTTCATCCCGAGCACCTAAAAAATTCCGTTCTGCAAGACTACTGGTTCATCATCTTTGAATCTCTGTCCTCTCAGATACACCTTCATTCAACCACGGAAATAGATAGAAATCACTAAAGGCAAGGTCATCTGAATATGGAGGATGCTCAATATTTCGAACCCAGCATCTCGAATTTCAGCCAGAGCAACGGCGGATCTGTGAGCCGACGCATTATCTTGAATGAACAAAACAATTTTTACTAGTTTTCTTTGCCTTTTTTTTCGATTTTAGTTACATATTTTTCCTATTTTTTCTGCATGCAGAGACCCAGTAACAGTAGTTCCACGGTCGAGATATTCTTAGGCGAGCAAGGGTCATTTTTGTGGTGTTCTTCCTCACGTTTGAATTTGGCGCACCAACGGGCAATAGTAGAAGACGGTGGAGTATTTTCTCCTAGTATACTTTAGGAGCTAACTCTCCACCGAATTTTACAAGTCTTAATTGATTCGTTCTCTAGTGCAATTTTTCAAACACTCAATAACTGTGTGTAATTCAATTTTTTTCCTCTTTCAACAACATGCTACGACAGACTGCAAACGAAATCCTTTAAAAAAAACATGAAATATTCAAATTGTTTTTTTTAATGTTATCGATGTTCCAGATTTACCAGCCAGTGTTTATTTTGTTTGATAGCAAAAAATAAATACTTCTTCTTCTCACTTTATAAGTGGGTCAATCTGAAAATCCTTAGAAAATCAAATACTGAGCAAACTATCAAGTTATTGTTTTTCTGGCGGTATGTGATGAAGCGTTGTCATAATGAAGAAAAATCCTACTGCCAGGTCATTTTTCCCGATTTTGTTCCAAAACAAAAAGCAAACAATTGTTACTGTACCAGTTTATAGTGGCTGTTTTTTTATCTTCTAAAACAATTGTTGCAAAAGACTTGTTATTTTGATGAAAGAGGTCACCATCTTTTTCCAACGCTTCGACTTTGTTTTACTTTAACAGACAACCTCTCAAAAGAAAACACCCACTGAGCAGACTGTCTTTTGGATTCAAGACTGTAACAGTAAATATAGCTTTCGTCATCTGTAACTATGTAGTATGCATCGCCACTGACAAATATTTGCATCATTTTGCGGCACCAATCAACACAACAGAGTTTTTAAGGTTCGATTAATTTATAAGGTATCCACCGAGAAAAAAGCTTACTAACCTCTAAACGTTCATGAAGGATTTTGTGCACTTGACTCATACCAATGGCTAATCTGCATCTGCTGGCAGGTTAGTCTTATGTCAGTCTCTACTATGAGTAGCACAGCACTAATTTTATCTTCGGTCGTCGCCGTAGAAGGACGTAACTCACGCAGATCTAGTTATAAATGACAACCAGTGATGGAGGTTGATAATAAAGGGCCAATCGAAATCTATTATAACTTTCTTATTGGTTTAAATGGTAACGAAATTCATAAAAAAATATTGCAAGAAAATTTTCTAACTTTTGATTCATGTTGACGTTATACTAAAATTTTCTTTTTTCTGTCAATTTTTAAAAACAACTGACTAATAAATGCAATATAATATAATGAAGTTCGCAAAGAGTTTCATTTTAAACTAGAAATATTTTTTTTTTGTTTTACATTTTCTTAGTGGTTAGTCCTATTATTTTTTTTGTGTTACTTAGATAGTAAACACCTCTCACAAATAAAACTTCGACCTTTAGGGTCCCGTACAAATTTAATTTTGTATGTAGATATTTAAAAAATTAAAGGTTTTGAAGATTTTTTCTTGTTTTCGATACTGATACTGATGATATATTGCTCCAAAGAATTCCAAAACATGGGCAATCTACAAAAAAAAATCCGATTTTTCTTAAAAATAATCAAATATTTAAAAATTTAAAATTTTCACACGGTTAAAAAATTTCACCCATATACTGATGTACGTCACGGATCATAGAGGTTCATAAAATAAGTCACTCTAAATTTTGCTGTTTGAAACTTTCTTGAAGGGGGGGGCCCTTCATCATGCTGCGTCACATATTCTGTGACCTCTCTTATTAATGTTACGTCATGAAATATGAAAGCTCCATACAGTTCCTGTATGTCAGGTGATACAAATGATGATTGTGATTAATAATACAAAAATTAGGATTTTTTTAAAATAATTATAATTTTCGATAATGAAACTTAATGTAATAAATAGATGACAAACAATTAATTTTGTAAATTTCTTTAAAAGTTCCAAAATATCTATAATCAGCATTGCAGTATCTTCTCTTTTTCATCTTCGAAACTGTCATATACTTCATCTACCCACTTGCATCTCTAGCCTACTCAATTCTCTGTGGTCTTGAGACGGTATTTTCGTTTGATAATGAATCGAGAACGATTTTCTTGCATATTGGAGATACGAGGCAACCGATTGTTACGAAAATCGAACACGAGTGCATATAACAAGTGATAAGCTTTCAATTCGGAAATATATATTGTATGTAAAAATATTTATGTATTTGCAAATATGAAACGAATGAATTATAAAAAACCAAAAGTCGAAAATAAATTAAATTCTTTGATCAGCTGCGAACTTTCTGTTTCTTTAGATTTTCCTATCTTCCTTGTCACCTCTTGTCACACTAAGCTCTTTAAGCTTACTAAGAATCCTCAGCTCAAATCCTAAGTGCACTAAAACCTTCCTCCCTGTACGCGAACGTATTGCAAGTTTAAGTATGTAATTGTAAAAATATTTCGAGGGGGTCAATTCAAAATTATTGTGGTACAAAAAAACTACATAAGCAAGACACACCAGATTCAAAATAATCACACATGTTCAAAATAATCTCCATCAGCGTCGATACACTACTGTAAATGAATTTTTCACAAACAGAAAGCATCGCGCCTGTCTTTTATAGAAATAGAGTCTAAATATTCAGCAATAGCAAATTCATTCCCTTCTTCTGATGTAAAATGGCAACCAAGCAAATTTTATTACAATTGAAAAACAACCAAAAGTGGTACATTACGAGGTCTGGTGACTAAGTGGATGCTATAAGTTTTTTTTTATTTCCCTAAGTTATTATTTTTTTTCCAAAAGTTGACAATTAGCGCAGCGGAATGAGTTGTCGTAGTGCAGTATTAAGCCTCTAATTCTATGAATCTGGAGAACTTCTGGCAAACAGTGTTGTGTGTACTAGTCCTTTTAACTTATAATAATATAGAAATAAAGAGGATCCACACAGCAGCAGGATTCGTCAGAATTCAAAAGGGCATTTAAATGAGCGACCCTTACTGGACCTTCCGAGCAATTCGAGCCGGTCACAGGGCTGTCCTCGGGCCATGCCGTTACAGAACTAGCCCCAATCTAAGTTTTACCATAAAGCTAATCGCTCCAAATGTGTTAAGTTAGGAAGTGGCCGAAATAACAATTTAACTTTACTACGTCCTCAACTTGAGACAAAAATTACGACAGTCAATAGAACATGAACGGATATTGAGCCAATTGATCTTCCTCATAGTAAAAGATTGATATGTATTAGATCGTCTATTTATTTGCACTGATAGCAAAATTAAGGCATAACTGACATAATAGTAAAAACTTCAAATAGTCAATATTAATAAATACCGTTATCGTAGAATTATGTTCTAAAATATTTACATTTTTATAAATTAATATCAAGAGTGTTAATATAAAACATAATATTTTCAAAAATTACTAATAATTAATTTATAAAATGAATACTTATTCATCCTATTTTTTTCGTAGAAAAATATTTCTTGGCACGATCCACATGTAAAACATTATTTTTTTCAAAATAAGTCGCATTTATATATACACATAGTATATTTGATTTAAATAATATCAATTTAGTGAATTTTATCTAATAAGAAATATAATAAATTATGGGTTTTATCATTAGTCAGAACTAATATTGTAATTGCAAAAATTATTGTCGGTGTATTCATTTGTTTTTCTTCTTCTTCATTCTCATATTTTTATCCCGGAAAAATGCAGTTCTTAGGGGATTCAATATTGGTCAAAGTTGATATAAGAAAATGAATTATTGAGTTTGAGAACAGTATTATACTTTGAATTTAAATCAGGATTTGCATCAGATTTGTGTCGTTGAAAGAGCCAACGCTAGATATAAAATGTAAAGAAATGCGTTCTCTGTCCACGCAGGAGGAGTCAGAGGTGTAAGCTAGTCATTTAATATTAAAAGCATTCGTAGTAGATTGCACTCCTACTATTACACGTAGTAAAAAAACAACCAACTTCGGACTCGAGATAAGGATATTTAATTAAAAGAAATTAAACGATAAATATATAATGATATATGTGGGTGCTATGAAACCCTCATTACACGAGGTCGACTCGTTTCAGACCTGCTTTTATGTAGATGTCACAGACCAGATTCTATGTATATTAATTTCATGTCTCATTAAATAAATAAGCCTTAGCAGGAACGAAACAATTCTTAATTATAAAGCGTAAATGGCGAGCAGATGAGACGACATAAAATAAATCATCAAAAAAAAGGTAGTAAATGTCGACTCCGCAATTCAATTTAACGGAATTACTTCATTAGCCGGTGGCGCGGACCCCGGCCCGATTACCGGACTAACTCCGCAATCATTTCTCGTTTAATAAGGAGGTGGACGGTGAAGATTATGCCGAGATTTTGAGAACACTTCACAGAGTGAGCGCCACGGTTTGACGGAATATCTATTTTGATAGAATACTGTATATTTTTTTTTTTATGACTTGTTAAATTGATGTACATATATATATCTTCATATACCTACATACACTAGACAGAATCGGCCGAGTGGCGTCGAGACTTGTATCGATTTTACGATAATTGTGAATTTTCTAACGATGTTACTGAATTGAATTGATTATTTTCTGAACGTAATACCGAAAACGCAAATAACATTCCATATGTCACATGTGGTCCATCGATTTGCGATATTTCGTAATTACGTTACTTCTAATCCGAAAGGCATTTACAAGTTGGACGTGGGGCGAACTATCATTTGGAGCTCATCACGTATCTCATTTTAAATCCAGTTAAGTCTCAGAAATTATTCATTATTCTAATCGCGATATTTATTGAATTGAAATAATACACTTTTACAAATGAAGGTTTTGAATTGAAATAATACACTTTTACAAATGAAGGTTTAATTGTTATTTTGCAAATCCGGTACGGCTGTTCGGCCAGGGAATGAAATCAAAGAAGCTCATCTGTCTCCCTCCCTGCCTATATATATGCAATGACACTTTGGTATGTATGCACTCGCGAAGGTTTCTTAACATAATAAAGTACACGGCTTCATCCACGCATTTGTACTGTTGAACCGAACTACTCAACTAGTTTCCAAAATTCTTTCAGTAATGGAAATTCCTATTTAATATTTCTATTTAAAATGAACTACTAGCATTTGCTCTTGGCTTTATTCGGGGATTTGAACTATTAAACCGATTCTATAACTTGTAATAATATTGTAATTTATAGCGTGGAAGATGTGTGATATGGACATATTATATGATATATTCAGACTAGACTTATATTGCATCTTTGATTAACATGCTAGGCGGCTTCAGTTATTCATCTTATTTTTAATTGTGATCAAACGAGAGAAAAATATTGCGTCGCAACCGACGCCTACGCATGATAACAAAATGTAAGTGCAAAACAGAAAATACTTATCGTCTAATTCAGATTAAACAAATTCTATTTAAAAGTTAAAGTGCATTTCAAATTGAAACAAAAGAAAATTTGGAATAAAAGTAACTTTGATAACACGTTCCTTTGAATCTTTGATAGAAGTTTTATACATTTGATATCTTATTTTATTTAATGTAATTATTATACAAGATATGTTTTTGTCATCACAAGGATCAGTTCATAAACTCAAGAGATAAGATGCTTCAAAGTTGGGTCTACACATACATCACAGAACTAATCGTTTGCGTTGATATACTTGCTACTGTTACAATAACTGGAGAAGACAGTAACTGGAAGAAAATAAACAGCAGAAGGCATAAGAAGCAAAGCGACAGAGACAAAAAGGAATTCTTGTTACGATTCTTTGAAAAGTTTTACTTTATTTAGATTAATTTTAAATCGTCTTTGGATTCTTTCAAGTATACATTGTTTGTTATTTATTTTCATCCTCTTTAACCATAAATTTAATGTATGGTACGAACAGAACAAGGTGAGAACCATTCATTACGTCAACACTGTAAACTCGAGATAATTATCAAGGAAGATGTTAAATTTTGCGCGAAAAGGGCACAATAGGCGAAAGTATAACTCACTCAGTTACTGGGCGCACAATATGAAACGTATAATAAAGTGTCTCATTAGCGGCCAACAATGGAGGTGCAAAATTTAGTAGGAAGTGCTAGAATTTTCCTTGAATATTTTACTTAATCAAGGAGAAAATGACCAAGTGGACGGTGCACTTGGCGCCCGTGGGATGCGATTAAAATTTAATCAAGTTTATTAGACCGCAAAGCACGCACATGCTCGGCTGATGAAAATACAGCTTCTTAATTATCAGTCAACCAAATATTAATTTAAAAAGTACTTAATAGCTTGTACGGTAATAATATGCTAATGTAAAATAATCGGCTTAAAAAAATCTTTAATCTCATCCGGCCTATGTAATCGCTTACACGAGATCTATAAATAGCTTAGTTTACAAATAAACAAGTGTTACATAATAACGACGAAACAGAATTTGTACTACTATATAATTTTTGTAATAAAAAGAAGCAAGAAAAAATATATTAGTAACAGCCATTGTGAGGTAGGTAATAAACCGACTGTGAATTATTAACTTGTTAAGTGATAATAGCACAATTGTGACGTACCGGGTGCACGCAGACGGATCGCTTAAAGGCCGTTTTTTTGTTTCTATGCTAGTCGGCAGAATGCGTTGCAGGAGCGAGACCTCACCAACTTAGGTCGCCGAAACGATATTTCTGAGCACACATATGCAATATACTATAGCGAAATGCAGACTGTAAGGCAGGTAGACTGCAGATTTAATGCAGCAAACAGCTGCATTTACATACTATTTTCTGCAATTTTCAGATTCGTCCTTCAAAGAGTGACCAATTAAATAATTCGATTTTAGACCAATATAACCGAGACGGCCCGGATTAAAAATTTGTAATCGATCGGAAGTCGCACTGTTGAGACAGCTATATTATTTTCTATAATGGATTCCGGGCCGTGCCGTAAAGAGTTATATCAACTTTGACCTAAATGTGGTGATACGCATTTTGGATGTCTGCACTCCCACAAAATTTATGGGTGTCATTCCTCAGAACATTCTTTCAATAGGTGGGAATAAGTAACTAGCTCTTCGAGTAGTATATTTGTGTGTTTGACTTTATTAAATAAATGAAATATTAGTATGTATTGTTTTTTAAAATATTAGATCAATTAAGATGCATGTGTTATGCATAAACAATTAGTATATGTTCTTTGTAATTGTTATTAGATGGTATTCGATAGAGATAATGGAAAAGTTTGTCTTAAGTTAAATGTAGTATTTTATCTAATATTAGTAAATATTAAAACAAATTTAAAAAAAATGTTTGTTTCTTTTGCGGGTCGATTTGAATTCTATCATTTATATTAATAGAAAAACTTAAATAATATTTCAGAACCGGTTTGACCATCAAAAACCACCGCTACAAAATGGGTATACCAGATACATTTACCCATATAAACTGAAATTGCGAATGCTCCCACATCACAGCGACTCAAAAGCGATTAAGTATGTAGACAGGTCTAGGTACAGAGCAGAGAACACATAAAATAATTACAGTCGTGGAAATGCGGTCGTTTAGTTGGCGGCACAGAAGGGCGGGCCGCTTTCACCGCAAATGGTTTAACCTGATTCCGCTCTCTCCTGCCCCTCTTCCGCTTGAATTGTGCACGAGCCTCCGTCGGAATTTTTGCGGAAAAAATGCTCGGATTTACATAAACAACTAACGTATAAAACTTGATGCGACACCTCCCGGAATGGACTCGCTTGCTTATCTCGTTGTGCCTACAGTTTGGGGTTTCCGCTTTATTCCTTCTGGAATTAAAATTTCCCAGATGAACCCGTTTCTTTACCGATGAATTCCGTTTTTGCAAGTACAACAAAGACTACCGATATTGCTTTTGCGGTCCCGGAATGAAATACATTTTTCTCCAGAATTATGGTAGATTAACGTAAAATTTTATAATCAGCTATAGATTGAACCGAAAATGAAGACAAACAAATAAACTTGCTCTTAAATTTGTCTATTAAGAAAGATACTTATTTATTATTTTGCGCGCCTTTCTTACTTCACTGATATATATTAATCGTTTCGTGTAAGTTGGTATCTGATGCTTAAAATTTGACCCTTCTTCAAAATGTTATTTACTTGGTCTATATAAGATTTTCTAGATGGGTCCTTGTTAACCCTTCCATCCTTCCAACTTCCAACAAATAGTTATAGACAGTGCATGGATTTTTTACGTTATAATACTTTTCATTAACTATCGGATCATTACTTTATAAATAAATAAATGAAAAATAGTTCGACCTAAAACTATCGAGTTTTCGATTGATGACAGCTTTTGAACGAAACGAGTCGTTAAACAAGAACTTTCTAACTTTATATTTAAATTCAATACGCATCTAAACATCCAGTGATAATTGGCGCATTTTAACTTGTTGATCCCTGGAACATCATTAAATACTTCCAACTTAGTCGTCATTAAAAGTCATCTTGCTAATGGTGAAACTATAAAGAATGAGCCAAGTGCAAAGTCGCTACTTGAAGAAGAAGTTCGTCATGAAGAATTTCTCGCTCTGAGAAATCGGCCAATCGCTGCTCGTTTGGATTGCGCACCCCAATGCCAAATCACCTCTTTTGTGCTTATCACCATCGTTTGCCTAGTTTTATGCTCAAATTTCCCATCACTACTTGTTAGTGCATTGGTGAGACATAATTGACTTTTGAAATGCCTTCGCACGTATCATCCACTTCATCATCAAAAGGTGTCGAATTCGATTCGTACACCGGAATAACTTTTAGCAAATACTGTTTTATCATTCTTATTGTTAGAAATACTACTCTCTGTGACACACTTTCTATCTTCACTACATTGTTGCTTAGAAACTTGTGAACGGTAAACCCGACTTCATTTTGTAACAAATAATTACCTAATAGATAAACTCAAACCTTTAAATGCACTTTTTTCGTCATCTAAACAGAACGACAAAGAAACAGTCAGTATGAAAAAACCTTTCCAACTGTTGGATTGTTAGACCAACTAATTTCATTTGATGAATACAAGACAATGAAACATGTCGGCTATTGAATGAATAGGTTAATAGTTAATCTAAACTGTCATAATTCTCTCCTCTTTATGCACAGTGAAATAGTGTATAATTGAAGTCGCATACAGTGGCGGTGTTTACTGAAACTCGGTCTACGTTGGCAGCAATTAGCAGTGGCCTATTCACGGAGCCACCGCAGCCGGGTTACCGTCCTCAATTACCGACAGACAACTCCCATAATAATCCTAGAGTTTCACAATAAGTCTATGTTTATACTTTTGTTTTTTTTTTTGCCTTTGTTACGGCTGCAATATTGAAAAACTAAATGAAAATTTCCATCATTTTCATTGGTTTTCGTTTAAACAAAAAAGTGACGTTTATTCTAAACTAGATGATTTTATTTTTAATTTTATGTTCAGTTTTTAATTTATAAAAACTTAATTTTATTACTAGAACTTTATTTTCTACTTCATTTATAGATTTTTTTATTTTCTTATCGACACTGCTTTCTTTGCGTCCAGGGTATTGACGTATAACAATACGATTTCAAAAATTATTTGTTTCTTGGTATGTTTACCCCATCTTTGTAGTTAAACCATGGAATCAGTTTAGTGAAATTAGTAGAGAAATGTTTTTAAGCCTAAAGCATAATATACGGTGTAAATTATTACCATCAGCATTACTGTCATATTTACATCAACTATAGATATAAAATTAACGAGTGGTGTCATGGGACACCAGGTAGGAACGAAGTTCCTTCGGCTAATGTAGAATCGATACAATTTGCAAAAAAAAATAGAATGTACTTTAAGTGTTATGACAGGAATATGTTTTATTACAAGATGCTACTTAAATCGTTTGGTGATCGTTGTAGTGGAATTATGACATTTACTCCTTACTATCTGTTCTTCAATCATCTTCATTTTCTGTTCTTATTGTTAATTTATTTTCGAAAAAAATTACGATTATTATGATTTATTTCTTATATTTTACCGACATACATTTGTTAATGGAAAATAACCCCGACCGATTCTCGGTAATCGCGCGAAGTCGTAAACAAGTCGCGCGGCCCCATGCCAGCCGTGCCCGGTGTGATCCACCAATCAGCGCTCGCCGTTCGCCGAGCTCGCGTCACCTTGCGCCAATAAACGCGCAGTAAAATAACGACATATCTAAAAATATACGACTGTCGCGCCTTCGCACGTCTCATTTAACGGTTTTATTCCACAGACTTTTTCTTACGGTTTTATTCCACGTACTTTTTTCCACGGACTTTTTCTTACGGTTTTACAATAAAATTGTAAGAAAATAAATTCTGTACATTAAATATTTGTTGAAAAAAATTACCGGGAATCGGTCGGGGTTATTTTCCATTAACAAATGTATGTCGGTAAAATATAAGAACTAAATCATAATAATCATAATTTTTTTCGAAAATAGAATTAACAATAAGAACAGAAAAGGAAGATGACTGAAGAATAGATAGTAAGAAGTAAATGTTATAATTCCACTACAACGATCACCAAACGATTTAAGTAGCATCTTATAGTAAAACATATTCCTGTCATAACACTTAAAGTACATTCTATTTTTTTTTTTGCAAATTGTGTCGATTCTACATTAGCCGAAGGAACTTCGTTCTTACCTGGTGTCCCACGACACCACTCGTTAATTTTTGTCCTAGTCAGTTCAGACCTCAATCAAAAACTTATGGAGCGTTTTGAACAAAACTTTGTAGCTTCATTAGCAGTTTCCTCTATTTAATTTGAAGTATTTATTGAATAGATTTAGCTGTTTAATATTTACCTACTTTAAATTTTTTAACAGTGCGAGTGTCACAAAAAAGTGTCCAACTATCTATCACTCTCTTATATTTTTAAATCGATAAAAGTACATAACAAGCAAAAAATTTCGCAATAAACATTGTAATTTTGCAGAAGATCATGACATGACGTTTAAGATTTTCTATGGGTGATGATAGACAACAAAGAAATGAAGCACAGTTTTCATATCTCTTTGAAACATTGTTATATCTTATAACCACCACGTGAATGTAGTTGCAAGTAATAGCTAGTTCACGCTCAAAATAAGATTGGAACCAAAAGCACATGGGAACGGCTCTAAAATCGGAATTGACATAAAATATGAATAAACCTCATAGCCGCGCGAGTGAAAAAGCCTCACATTTCATTTGAGCGAACAAAGTTAATGTTTTTTATAAAAGAAATAAGGTATCTGGAACATGTTGTATTGAAACGCGGAAATAGGTATAAATTACAAGTGTCAAAATGTATTTTTCTAATAATTCTTTTACTATTCTTACGATAACAACATATACAGATCATGAGAATTTTTTATTAGGAATATTTAATCTATGCATATAGCCCATGTATCTACCATATGAATATAATTCATTATTGGTTCTATGTCTACAACGAATCGATTTTAAATTACTACATAATGCCAGCTAGTCGGGCAGATGTCGCCCTTTCTTGCCCTTTTTGGTAGGTAGCGTGGTCGCAAAGTATTTGCTACAAGCGAAGTGTATGTTTCGACAACAGCACTTCGACTGAAGATGCTTGAAGCAGTTTTTTCTTATTCTTACCGACACTGCATTAGGTCCATAAACGTCACAATTTTTTTTTGTGGTTTGTGTCGCATTTTTCCCTTTTCTATAATAAAACTTCAAAATGTACATTATAGATTCACTCATTTTGGTAGATAGGAAAACGATAGAACAATTGCGGGACGCCGTTATTACTAGTTATTTCTCTTTTTTAAAAAGTCATTTATTTATTGATATCAAAACTAGCCAGATACAAACAGCATAACCGAAAAGATTTTACTACAAATTTTTATTTATACATTACGAAAAAACTTTTTCCCCGACCTAACGTACTAACATCTATTTTTATATTGAGAACATTAATTAATTAGACACAGAAATTAACCTTGAAAAATGAATAATAACAATATCTGTATAGATATTAAAATAATTATAGAATATACAATATGAAAAAAACACTCTGCTTATCAGCAGAGATAGTATGGTAGCATCACCAGAAAAACAAAAAACTGGGCACAAAATGATACAAAGTCCTTACAATAATAATTATTCTTACCAGAGTACACAGAAACTAGGATCCACAGAAGGATACACAGAAAGAAGAATCAAGGACACCAGTTTTTAAATTTAAAATTCCAATGTGTATAGAATAGGAAGTGACATAAAATCGTATTATTTGTCATTAACCTTAAGATTTTTCTGCCTTTTAGACATAGACACAATTTATTTAGAATTGTTACTGCAAGAATAAAGCAATCTACTGCGGATTTTCAGCTTAATACCAAGACATCGGAATTGTATTTACACAGCACCCATCAGTTCTAAAGTAAACATAAAATAAATAAACTACGATTTCTCTCTTTGGTAACTTGATCCAAGAGTAACGAGATTAACAACAATCAATATACATTCAAATGAGGGCCTTCATTAAATCTGTCTCGCTGAAATACTACCCCTTAAAATCCAATTTCCATTTCCGTCCCCCGAAATTGAACTATTCAATATCTTATTGTTTTTCTGATGCGCTTTGTGTAAGCCTTTAAATTGAAATAAAATTTCGAATAGATTAACATTTGGAAAAAAATAACTTTTCAATAGCTTACGAACATGGAAATTAAATATTTAGCGAGTATATTATAGAGTTCAAAATAATGACTATATTGGTAAATTATTTTCCATTATTAAATTTCGAATAAGATGTAATCTATGAATTAAAGTGAAGAAATTGAATCATCAGTACTATTCCTATTGGTATAAGTCTTGAAATGTAGACCAAATAACTTGCTTCAAACAGGATTAGTGTCTATGACATAGATTATACAATTTGATAAGGATTCCACTTTATCAGCACCAGTGTAATTTAGATTTTATGTTTTTTGATGAGGAAGCTGTTCTATTAGCATTAGTATAATCTAGATTTTGTAGTGCCTGATATGGAGTTCGCTCTATCATTATTAGTGTAATCTAGACGTTGCTATGCCCGATATCAACCTTCTTTATCCGCGTTAATATAATGTAGATTCTACAATGTCTAACAAGGATATGCTTTGTCAATATTAGTAGACATAATATAGATTTTACGATGTTTTTAGTAACATTTATATTTCAATGTTGTATTATAAATTTTACGTGGAGAATCTGAAAGTTCTCAAAAAATCAAAAACTTGCAAATTATTATTTTTTTTTAAATAGCCTTTGTCGAAATCAATACTTTACTACATTCGATGGAACCACTGAGAGAAACACTTTGCCCACTCATACTTAAGGGTTGCTTTGATGGTCTTTTAATATGCAGCCACTGCTTCCTCGGCGTCCATAAACCACATTCCTCAAAATTTTTCCATTCCGAAGAAGGAGACCACCATCTTTTTTCCTACGTTTCGACCTCGTTCTACTTTATTAGGCAACTACTCGAAAGGAAATTCTCACTGAGCAGACTGTCTTTTGGTTCCGAAATCGTAATAGTAAATTCAGTTTTCGTCACCTGTAATTACGTCTTACACATCATTTGAGTCACTAATGGTACATCTTTACTTTATTTTGCGGCGCGGCACTTATTAACACGACGGTGTTTTTGAATTTCATTCATATTATGAGGTATCCACCAAATACACAGCTTTCTGACCGCTAAATTTTCATGAAGAATTTTGTGTACTTGACTCATACCAATATCTAAGCTTGTCCGAATCTGCTGGTAAATCAGACTTTTATCAGTCTTTGCCATGAACCGCACAGCACTGATGTTGTCTTCGGTCGTCGCCGTAGAAGGACGTCCCTCGTGCAGATCGTCAGTTAGATTTGTGCAACAACGTTGAACATTTTAAAGCGGTTACAAACAATGGATTATCATGAAAGATCTATAGAAATCTGTTATAATTTTCTAGTAGGCTTAAATGGCAACGAAAATCATAAAAAGTTATTGCACGAAAATTTTCTAGCGTTACATTCATGCCAACGTTAATTTTTTTTGCCGCCAATTTGTACGAAAAAATGATAGTTGAATGTCAATATACATAATAAGGTTGGTAAAGAAGTGGTATTTTTTAAAATTTTACCATTTTTGTTTATTTTGCAGTTTCTAAGTGGTCAATCCTAAAAAATTTAAGTGTCGCTCACTTAACCTCATTTTGAATATGTATTTGAATACACTAAGTATGTATACAAAACCATATTCAAAATATGAATCAATTCCAGAGTAAAAATATTATTTAAAAATATCATAAATTTAATATCCTTATGTCCAACACTTGTTAGACATAAGGCTCGAGCACATGTAAAATAAAAAAAGCAAAAGTAATGATGCTAAAAACTAGAAACTATTAATTTTCTTCTATTAATCGAATTCAAGGCATTATTTCATAAAATAAAGACATAGGGAAGTTAACAATTCAGGCTTATAAATTCATTGTGAACGCCGATGGCAAAGCTGCATTTTAGAATTATATGAATTGGAGTTGTGTTTACTAATATTCTAAATGCGAAAATATGTTCTTTTAGATGTTCATCTTTCAACCATACTCTATCAATCAGAGGAACTGCAATGAAGTTTCGCAAAAAAGTAGCTTATGCTTTTGAATAAGACATATTTTACTTGAAAATATAATAGAAATGGTAACTTCCATTATATTAAATTACGCAAAAGGAATGACAATGGAAAATAGTTTCCGATCTAGATCGAAGTTTTGTATGAAATTGGAATCGAAAATGGAGCGAAACTGTGATCGACATCCAAAGGGGAATTCGAAGCGGCCTCGACTTCGAGAGCAGAATTGAAATCGAGATCAGAACAGGACCTGAATCCGGATTAACGGTGATATCAATCGATATAATAGATAAAGGGTTTAATTCTACGTCTATGTGGATTATTAAATTTCTCACTCGAATCTGAGAATAGCGATTTTATTGATGAAGATTTTAAATTGTCCTTATTAGGGCGGTTACATTCTTTAATCTGCACCGAGCGAAACGAGCAAACGAGCCAATTGCATTTTGAACTCCCATATGAAGGGTTCCGTGCTACCTTACAATATTTAACACTATAAATTAAATTCAAATTCAAAATATCTTCATTTCATAGGTTACAAAATAACACTTGAAATACGCAATATTTTTTTGCGAATTTACTCTTTACCGCTCGTTTAGATGGCAGTTTTCACTCAAGAAGAACGAGCAAGAAAGTTCTTTTCTAATTTGCTCATACATAGAAAAAAAATACAAAACCATTAAAAACGAAAGAGTCCGGTAAAAAGTCGAGGCGCTTATGCCCATGGATATTTGTCTTCTAAATATTCAGAAATTGTATAATACCCTTTTTTACCGAGTGATTATTAAATAACACTCTCAAATTTGTATATATCTACAGGAAAATTATTGTATATGCGCACACAGTGCCCTCTAAATGAATTTGTGACTTTACTTATTCGACTAACATGTGAAACCAGTTTATTTTTATTTCTGGTATTGAGTCTATGTCTATTACTATTTCTTTTAAACATTTTCAAATATTTTTTACATATAACAAATTTTCATAAATGAACTGAGATGCCAGGGTTAAGATTCCAATTTCCTTAAACTTATATCTAAGATATGCACAAGGTCCTATCTTGTAAATCGCGTGAACGGCCCGCTTCCACCGCACGAAAATATGAATATCCCAAAAATTCTATGAGTTTCCGCAGAACAATATGCCATACGACATCAGACTATGGAAACAACCGAAATAAATCAGTCTAGCAGTTTCAACGTCTGATAAATTTCTTATTATTTTAACTGCACAGGCATTAGAGCTAAGCCTTTTTGCTAACTTGCTTATATGAGGACCCCATTGAAGCCTGTTATCTAAAGTAATTCCCAGGAACACGGTAGCATTTACAAATTCTAATTCTTTTTTAAGTACTAAAATAGTTCTGGATCCATGTCTCACATTCGGAAGAGAAAATTTAATACATTTTGTTTTCATTTCATTAAGAATTAGGTTATTTGCAATAAACCATTTCTCTACCTTAGAGGTAGCATTGTTAACATCGTCATAAGTGGGCTGTTGTCTTTTAATTTGAATAACAAATAAGTATCATCTGCAAACAATACTATCTCATGAACATCCTTTACAAGGCTAGATAAATCATTTATGTAGACTGAAGAAAGAAAGGGACCAAGAATTGATCCCTGTGTTGCACCCATGTAGATTATAGATCCAGACGATCTCGTGCCATTGACATCGACTCTCTGAACTATATTACTCAAAAACGACTTCATAATGTCGAGTACCCGGCCAGTTACTCTATAGTCACGTAGTTTCCTGATTAGAGTTTCATTGACAAACACAATCAAATGCCTTGGAGAGATTGCAATATACGCCAATTGCATCTCGCGAATCTTCCCAGACTCCAAAAACATGTTGTACAAGCTCGACGCCAGCTCCGATTGTTGAGCGACCCCGAGTAAAACCGAACTGTTTATTAGACATTAATTTATTAGTATAATAATGTACTAACAACTGATTTAGGATTAATTTTTCGAATATTTTGCTAAGTAACGGTAGTATAAACATGGGTCTAAAGTTATTGGGACTTGATGCACTACCGCCTGTAAATGATGGAATTACTTTGCTTTCTTTCATCAAATCGGGAATACATATTTAAAAAAATAATTTATTAATAAATTAGTCCGACTCACACATGGCCTATTTTTATTATTTGTTGTTTTAGCTCATGATTGTTAAAAAAGTATTATACAATTTCGAATATTTAGAAGACAAATACATACGAGCATAAGCGCCTCAACTTCTTACAGAGCTGTTTCGTTCATCAAGGCTTTTGTATTTTATTTTGGATATGCATGATGAAATAAAAAACTGGCCAAGAACATGCTCCTTATAGAGTTCAGAAGCGCCATCATTAAAAAGGAATTCACTACAAATGAAAAAAGTACGTTGTTACACTTTTTCCATATTTCCCGCACAGAATAGTTATAAGCAGTTTAGTTGCCATAACTAGAAAAACAAGTAGGTATCTTACTATTACTACTAAACTAGTGTATAAAAACTAAAGTGCATCAGCAAAACGGCGTATCTCCATGGCACTTACGTCCTTTTGTTGAGAAGCGCAGTTTTTTCGGAAATAACTCAAAAACTTTTTAGACGTACAGTTTAGAAAACAGAGGAGGTAGACATAACTTCTACAACTTTCGGAGCGATTGTTCCCAAAACTATTTACGTAATCGCAAAAATTACTGAAAAATCTTAAAATGTTTTTAAAATAACTGTCGAAATATGTGCTACTCGTTAATTTTTGCTGAAAAATTTTTTTCAGCTTCTCTTACATGAATGGAGTGCCCCTCCTAAAAACATTTATTTTTGTTATGTAACTACTGAATTAATTAGCGACTCACAAAAGACACTTACGTTTGAAATTTCATTAATATAGATCTTGTAGTTTTTGAATAAAATGCTTATGACATACGGACGGACGGACGGATGGACATGATCGAACAATAAGAATTCCATTTTTGCCATTTTTGCTCGGAATCCTAAAAAGTGTTATTCTTAAGTGTCTTACTCGTTCTTTTTGTGGGAAAACTGCCTTTCGAACTAATGGTAAAGTGTAACTTAACAAAAAAATTATAACGTATTTTTAAATTTATTTTATAACCTACAAAATAAAGAAATCTTGATTTTAAATTTGAATTACGCTTGCGAGCCGTTTGTACGTTATGTCTTTATTACTATGTTAAGGTATTGCGTAAACGCCGAAGAAAAAGCGTCTTCTTTGGCGTAGAGAGCCCGTTTAATATTTAACTTTACTTTATTTTTGTTTTTTGTTGTTTTAAAGTCCATAGCAATACGCACTCTGTGTAAATTTCAAGTCTCTGACTATTACGCTTCAAAAAAATACAGTCTTATAACGAACGGACAGACAGCGAAGTCTTCGTGATAAGGTTCCGTTGGCACTGTTTGGGTAATAAACCTTGAAAAGTAGTAGATAGAAACCGTGGGCACAAATACACAAACTACACAAACAACAAAAAAGTTTGAAAAAATTTGTATCATTTCCTATAGATTTGATTAAGAAAAAGAGTTTAAAACCAAAATATCCTTGAAACCAAAATAGCTATAGACATTTTTTGCGTAAACAAACAGAAAAAATTGTTACAAAGGACAAAAATTTTTCATATTTTAATATTGAAAATTAAATGAAGAAAATAAAATATTTATATTAAATTTTCGCGCTTCATTTAGTGCCAAGGCATTTGGCCAACAACGCCTTGAATGATGGCAAGGATGGCATTTTGACATCAAAATATTTTAATTATAGTACCCATTGATATAAAATATATTTTAAATCATAATTTAAAATTTCATTGGAACTTCAAAAACTATTTGTAAAATTCATAATTATTACCTAATTAAATCTAATTAAATATTTAAATTTAAAAAAAAATGGAAAGTATGATTAACAATTAATTTTATATTTTACAATTGAATATTTTTTCCTATGATTGCCATAAATTACTGTGAGCCCATGTGTATTTAAATTATGATTGTCGACGCTATACCTCATTGGTGAACAGTTGTAATTTTTTATATTTATCACGAAAATTTCAGTTTCTGATATTTTTAGGGATCTTTGTCCTAAGGGTGTTAACGGGACCCTATTACAGTCCAACGCACGAAACTCTGTCGCTCTCAATTGCCTACGAATGATGCACTGCGCAAGTGCAACACTCTCCGACCCCTCCTTCTCCACCCCCACATTCCTATTGTCCGTCAACGAGACGCTTTTTGTGACTAACTACACAGCAGCAAATAATCATGCATTGTATTGTACTAAGCCTCCGCTGTCCGTCTGTCTATCCATTTGTCTGTCATCGGACTGTATTTCATGAACCGTAATTGGAGGACAATTGTAATTTTCGCAGTGTGTATTTCTATTGCCGCTATAAAGCAAATATTAAAGATAAAATTAAATTATAAATTAAAAGGGGCCCCCTTTACGAGAACCCGACTCGCACTTGACACGGTTTTTTTTTAATAATTTTGTGCCAAGTCGCCTTCAATTATTTTTTTATACATCTTCCCCATCAATTTCCTGAACCACGTGATTTCCGCTAACATTTTTAATGGCGTTATTAGACGAACCCCGAAATTTGATAGTTTCCAATACATTTGCTGAGCGAGTGCAGCACTGCGAGGGACGGCGGCCGCACAGTGCGCGCATAAATCTTTTTATTAGCTCGTAAATTTAAAGATGAGCCGTCCTCATAAACTCGTAGGTAAAATTTACGGCGCGCGCCCGAACTTGATGGCCTGACTTCTGAGCGTTTTTTTTTATATCAAAAAAACAATGCCTCTCTTGATATCGCCAGAAATATGCGATAAGACATTGTACAACATAAGTTGCGGAACTATATACAATAGAAAGGCCCAATTTCATTTTGTACAATACTTTAAGGTCTGAAATACATGTAAGTATAAATAAGTTGTTGGGTGTACGTAGTTTCTTTGAGTGTTTTTTTTTTCCAGTTATACAATGGATCTATAATTGTAAAAGCACATAAGAAATCTATTTCAAGCCTTTTAATTAACATTCCATTTGATTCTTATCAATTTTAATGAACTAGTAATAAACTAGTTACTAGTAATCCATCATAAATTGTAACAGTTATGTGTTGGTTAGCATCTTTATGAATATATTTGACAAATATTTGTGAAATGGAAAAATCAAAATGTTAAGTCCGGTTAATGAAGTATTTTTAAGTTTCTTGACAACTTTTACACGACCGCTATTGTAAAAATCAAAGTTATATTTTTCACGGTATATGACAATTGTAATTCTAAATAGGAATACACTACTACAATTTTGTAGTAAAGACATGAGAATTTTTCAAGGTAATTAAAATTTTGTAAAACATTTTTCTCGTACACTGTTGTGTCATTTGCATCGCTCGCTTTTGCATTTTTGCAGGCATCATTTTACAATATACTTTAAAAAATGAGAAACAGTAATAGATCTCGGTTTTAATTTGTATAGTGAAACGAAATGTTCATATAACAGAGCTAGCCATATTTCAAAAAAAATAGAAATAGATTAATTTCATTATAAAAAATTACTAGATTCATATTTCTTTGTTTACAGCATGGTCGAGGAGAAAACCGACAGGCGAGCAACCACAGAGTCACTGTCGCCCATCGACACTCGGAACCACCAGTTCGTTGCCGGCCTCTTCGATTGGAACAAGATATCTAATACAGGGGATCAGGTTGATGGGACGGGGAAAGAAAGAAGTGGGCCACCGGAACTCTCACTCACTGGATAAAATACAATAGCGGAAGCTCTTACTTCACATCCATATTCTTTGAGAGCGTGGCATTTCACAGATCTATCCGGCACTTTTATGTACTGTGGCCAAGTTGGCCACAGTAAGGCTCCACTGCAGTAAGTGACTTATCGCAAAAAGTACTAAGATCATCTCGTGCAATACTTTCTCACCATTGCTAAAAACACTCAACAGTATTTCTATGCTTCACTTTATCTCTTCACAAACTAAAACACCGTATAGTCATCATATTTTTTAGCTTGTTTGCACGCGGCGGCAGAGTTAACACTTCCACCGCCAATCGAGTTTGCGGGGTGACGAATCGAAACGGCTAAGAACACAGCCGCCGGAGTGCTTCCTCCCGCAGATACGTAAATATTTTCTTTGTTTTCGATGCTCTCGACCGCTCAGCAAACCTATTCCCGCGATATAGACCGCCGCACCCGCTACCAATAATCCCGCCGAAGCTGCCGTGTAAGGAGATCCCGCGACATTGTCTGAATCGCAAAACCCTAGTGGTGAATTTAGAAACCTTTATATATTCTCATATGGAAAATGATTCGGTGCTTAATCGCAACAGTACTAAAACATGTCAAATTTTTTTTCGGAATACTACGGAATGCTTGTCGTATGTCACGCAACGGGCCCGTGCCTAACCAGGAGTCAGGTGACTGATGAGTTGTTTAACTTTAGTCGAATTAAACCTATTGTTCCGTGTCTTGGACGTAGACATCCAAGACATTCGACCATCCAAGACGGCTTAGCAGCCGTCGGTCTCAGACGTCACCATGTCTAGTCCCCATCTTATACTGGACAGTGTGGAGCCCTTAAAGTCATTAATTAAAATTATTATGAAAGTGTAAGCTTTGATAGTACTATAATTAAAACGTGACACTAGATCGATTAAATTATGCGTGGCCACGAATATTTGCGAAAATTCGTGACGAAGTAAATTATTGGGTCCGAATCCCATATGAGCGTACGCGATGTTATCACGACTCAGGCACAAGTGGCGTTGTCGTTTGACGCTGTCAGTTATCTCATAACCAAATAAACACAGTGGCGTGCCGATTGGTTAGGATCTTCGAGGACATAATAAGATTGAAACGGCGCTGGGCTAGCATAGCACACTGGTTAATTAATCTTCTTCCCAATAGAAGATATCTTAACTATATCTATATAGTTAAGATATCTTCTATTATATACAGATAACTTATTTTTTATAATTGTAAGACGCGTGAAAATATTTTGTTGATATAGCTACACAAAAGTAGAAAGTGACAGGTCCTCGAATCAGTCTTTCAACTGCGACTTTTTAGGGATTTTGAAAAATCTCTATTGATGTAATACGCAACTTGGAGTTTCAATTTCCCCTTCGATGTAGATCTAAGGAAGGCAATGTTGTCACACACATAACAACTTATTTATGATCTGATAATCTGATCCTGTAAACAAAAGCTTTCACATTGAATCAATTATAAGATAACCTTATGCTTATTAACCTTGTGCTTATCTATTTATATAAAAGGCGATGTACGTGTATATACATACATCGCCACCGAGTACAAATGGTCGCCGCTGCTCGTTGAAACTCGCAACCTTCGAGAAATCACCAGTGCGTTTCCAACTTCTTGGGTAAAAATATAGATTCGCAATAGGTTATCTGATGGAGGTATCCTCAAGTGAGCTGATGGAGAGGGGAGGGACAGATGGTGGGAGATCGTGGGGTGTTGAAGAGCCAGTGACCATAGATAACAGCTGCTACCCATGCGAAGCCGGGGCGGGTTGCCAGTTTATAATAAAACGGGTAGTATCCCAACTGTCACTAGATGTTCATTTATATGAGAATGAAATAATTTTTATGTAAGAAAATATATTACTACTTGCTATATTTATAAATTTAGTTTAGTTTAATTTCTTGTAGCGTTATTCTTGACAGTGTAGCCCAGGCGAAAGATTCTCTTTTATAAAAAAAAATACAAGTTAACTCTACTTTATTTGTGTATATTAAATTTCACGGCTCACGAACATCACAATCATTTTTATAATATTTATTATTTTGATAATTTTTTAGAACATTATTCTCGACTTTCAGTTGTCGCATCTACAAATCTGTCATCCCGTCAAATGTTAAAAAAAACTTCTATTTAAATTTAAAATCTGTTGACTATAGACGACCTCGTAACAGTATTATTAAATTAAATTATATACAAATATAATAAAAAATTAGACGATGTAAAGTTCCTTAAAATGATACAATATTTTATAATACACATAAGATACAGTCACTAATTGTTTAATATTGGTACAAATTTATTTGAGGGAAAACAATAAATAAATATTGGCCAAGCGTGAATGGAGTTCGCGCTAAGAATCCACAAATAAATGATGAAAGATAATTTCTTTGTGTATTTAACCCAAATATATTGTATTGCAATACGGCATCCACGTACGTCTAACTTGCACTTGGCCTGATTTGTCCTTCATTTACTTTCATAACCTAGAGAAGTGGGCAGGTGAAGGCTACTAAAAAATAAACACCCAGTGTGACTCAATGCAGTCACTGTTTAAGTTTACAATTTTAACTTACAGATCATGGATATTGGCAGACAATTTTATTTCTAACGACTTGAGTATTATGACAACCTACTGCGAATTCACATATTTAAATTCTAAATCGATATCACAGACCGAAAAACATTTTTCAGTAACGATTCAAATATTTATTTAGCATTAAAATCAAGCACGTCGACATAAATCGTGTCTCAATGAAAAACATTTGATTTGATTTTACCGAACATTCCACTGTCTAATGAAGAGAAGAGAACGAAGAAGATTTTAAAAATAACTGCATATATTAGAAATCTCGATTTGCACCATTCGAATTAATGATGAGCGATTACTCCATTTCTTTTCAAGCGATACTCCTGAAGGATAAATCGGGTACGAGTTACGTGAAAATTTAATATACGCTCTCTCCGTTTCACTTACATATTACATTATTCAGAGGTTAAAAGGAGGCCTTCTTATCTACTTAATTCAGTGAGTTGATTCCGATTAAATTGTTCGAATATTTCGTGTACTTTTTCATATAAGTTTGAGGAGTCTAAAGTACAATAATTCTGAATACTGATTGATACACACCGTTTTCAGTTGAGTTACATAACATTAAATTCGGAGAAATTTTAGAAAAGCTCGAAGTTCCTATTATTTCCCGTCAACTCCATTTCATCATTAAGCTTTTTAGACGTCAGCGCCCACTTACTGAAACTTCTCTGGCTGTCGCAACACAAAAAAACTTACTTGCCCACAGCCAAACGCCTCGCCTGTACTTCTTGACAATCACCAAAATGTAAGGGTTGTCACAATGTTAGTAATTAAATTTTTTTGTGCATATATATTTTTTTCCCTAATTATTATTAATTTATCTATTTCTTTTTGCGCATTCTTTGTAATAATTTTTATTTAGAATGCGCAATAAGAGATAGAAAAACAATAGCAATTAAAATTTGGTTGTCTGTCTTTGCGTATTACTCAATAACTCGACCTCCCTGCTAATATTTTTTGAGCTGGTTCTTTAAACCAACAAATATAATACGTTAAATAAATTCACGTGGTCTATACAACTTTCGAGTATACTGAAAATGAATTCGATAAAACAGGAATAAAAACCAAAATCAGTGCCAAAATCAGCTACGTTAACAATAAATCCTTCATTTTAAAAATACTTATTTTTTAATTTCAAAGAAAATCTGTTTTTAAGTAAAAATCAAAATTTTTATTTATTTTAAACCAAACTCCTGCAATTTTAAAAATATTCATTATTTCAAAACACATAAAGGGCATTCCACGTATTGAACCAGTTTTCAATATAAAAACTATAAAAAAAGAATATCCTAACTAAAAGAATAATATCGTAATATATTAAAAAATGCCCTTTAGAAATTCTCTAAAAGACCCATTTGGACAGTTTTTCTTTGTGATTTTCATAAATTATAAAACTTTTTTTAAACATCATGTACTTCTTGTCTATACGCATTTTTTTTTTTTGGTATCTAAATCATTTACCTAAATCTTGCATCAATCATATTTTCACTGGAAATAGAGCCCCTACTGAGTAAGCGAAAAAAAATTCCAAAAACCGCGCATACAGCCTGAAATTCTTATGTAAATCTATCTTTCTGCTTAGTGATTGGTCTTTCTGCATGTGCTACTTTTATAAAAGTTTAGAACTAGTGCACTATTTTTTAATTCTTTAACCTCATTGATTTAATGGTGGACACTAAAAACGTCACTGCCACTAAAAAAAGTGTATAAATTATATATTTATTGTGCGATATTTCATTTCTTATACACTAAAACTTAACAAGATTTTACTTGACTATTTACCTCATTTACGACGTATAACCTCATTCAGCGACGGCAACTCAAAGTTAGAACGCTCGGCTTTTAGTTAGCAGTGAGTGACTTCAACCACGAGCGTGTACCGAGTTCTTTTTCAAGAGTAGACAATGGTTGAAGAGAACAACTTTCAACCACATATACGGTGTTCATGCGTTGTAATATCGGACTACTGAAATGCTGTGAGTCCGAATATTGGGCTATCCAGTAAATATTCAAAGTTCAACAACCGGACGACATAATTACCATAGATGCATAGGTCATAGCCGCCCATGGACAGTCGTAAACCCACAGACGCCAGCAGTGTGGTGTCGGTCTTTGTATAGGAATAGGATATGTAATGAAGAAGACATTCATGGAAGGAGAGTAGAGTAATGGAAGGAGAAGTGGGCTTACGAACATTTGAATATTCTTATAATGTCTGATCCATCTGGTGAGTGATTTTTCACTTACGTAGATGTTATTATATGGATTTTTGTTACTAAGACATAAAATTTGGTATCCGGTTCAAATGAATCGCGGTATTCCGCAACACAAGCCCCATTGCATGGATCGGGTAATACTATCTAAACGATATTTTGTTAGGATGTCGTAGGTAGTCTAAACCGTTGAGACATTAAACTATTGCCGTATCGTACAGCCAGAGTTTTGTGCGTCATGAAGGAACAATAACATAAGTGCTTTCAAAAGCATTCCAAATATATATATATAATATTCAAGTATAATAAATGTGAACCTCACATATGAACACGAGCGTCGCACAAATCATCCAAATAGATCAACATTTGCACCTGTAAGTTGCGAAAATTAAATTTCACTGTGCGAATCTTTCGGCGACAGCTTTGGATTACGTAATGACAATCGCCAAACAAACAGATATTACTTGTGAAATTTGTTAATTTCCCTTTAAATAAACTTTTTTGACCTAGACGTTTAAATAAATTAATATTTACAATTCAAATAAAACACTAAAATATGTCAAAAGAAAATTATTGAATGACAACCATCATCGTAACCGCATGACTTGTTTAAAGGATATTTTTCCGTGATCGCGTAGCCCTACCCCCGTCGCCCGTCCCACACGCCACAATGCGGCTATACTGTGGTTGTTAGCGATATCTTGTTATTTCAAGTTTTCTTTTAATTTTCAGCGGTGACAATTTCATAAGGACTGAGAGATTTTGCATTTTTTTTTCCCACCCTTTCGTTTTTCAGTTATGCGAATACAATAAAGCCGAATTATCTAAACAGAAAACACGAATTAAAAATAAGTGTATGTACAAAAAAGAGGGTTATTATTATATTAGCCAGGGCTTTCTGAAAGTGAAAAAGAAATTCTAGTTTAATTCTAGTATTAACGTTACTCGTTGGAAAGATGCGCTCGGTGTTTTCCTTTTCTTTTTTTTTTTGGCGTTTCCTTTCAAAGAGATTATGTTTTAACCTATTTTTAGAGTGCAAGCTTTTACGTAGCAGTTGTTTGATAAAATTTTTCACATCGTTTTTAAATATTGTACTTGGTAATTGGTGTGCTTAAGAAAAATGTACTCCTTCGTAAGTTTCATGCTAGAATATTCATATTCAATTTTAAAATAATAAAATACTGCTTCAAGTGTATTTGCGCGGTTCAAAGCCGCGACTCAAATGCAGCGACCGTCACCAAGTAGCGTTTTCATGATAACCATTCTGGAAAAAGTTACACGTTACTTCGAAATAATTCTGCCTGACCTACTTTTGGCGTAAACTAGTGTAGAATCTACTTAACTGGATAAATTTGTGTTGATGTGTAAAGATTTGTGATGTTCATAGAATTTTTACAGAAGTCACAATCCTCAACTGTTCTGGTGATAAAACGACCCATATAAACTTTTGTAAGTGTCAACTACTGTTTGTCTTCTTCAATAGAGCTTTTATTTCTAATTTTGCCCGGTGTAAGCTGACAGCTATGCTCAATGATTACATGTTTTTTTCTATATTCTAGTAGGTTTTAATTATATGTCACATTCAAGGTCTCGTATACTTTACTAGAGCGGTGGTGGCTCGATGGTAAAATATTTGACTTTCAAGCTAAAGGTTGTGGGACTGATCTGAACATGTACCCCAAAAAGTTTGTAAACTTAAATACCTTTACATATTTATTGAAAGATACATCAGCAGTGGGTTGCATGTGGCATATTAATGCATGTTACAGGCCATTGTTGGTTTGATTTTTTTCCTGAAATGCGTAATTTCACACTAAATGATAAAACTCGATTAATATAATAATACCTCTGCACTATACTTTTATACAGGACTCAAATTTTATCTAACAATTGAATTGGATTTAATGAACTGGTATTTTTACCACATCTAAAGCAAACTTAATATATTACACCATCGAAATATTAAAGATAGTTTGAAGTGATTGCTCATGACCTTAGCATACAATTATTATTTTAAAATAAATATTATTCCAACTGATTCTTTTCTTTAAATACTATGGGGAGTGCTCTGAAAAACTAATCATCCTCATTCCTGTTGTGGTTTTCCGTCATCATTCCACTCGCCGGTAATACCATCAACATCGTCTTGATGGCTGGAGTTTTACCACGGTACGCTTCATGCACGGTACGGTTCTGCCAGGTACGGTAAAACTTTGTAATGATCTACCATCTACGGTATTACCAATAAACGGCATAAAAGGTCACGACAACGTGTAGTAGTGACTCGCCAGAGGCTGCAGCTGTCAACTCTCTAATTGTCCGCATGTTCGGTTGCCTCTTAGAAATTCCATAACAATTTATTATTTTTGATTCCAAATTAAAAGATTAGCGCCGCCACCAAATAAAAACTCGCTAAAAGTCGACACGCTATTGTTAGAGTCGTTAAACTTAATTTGAAGAATAGATTTTCCTAGTATTCAATTTTTTTTTATTTAATATGTACAGATTTCTACCAAAATAGAGGATATTTAAACACAAATTTGTACCCGATAATTTTTTACAAAGGGATCAATAAACATGCGATCCGATCTCACACGCACGTCGGTGCACATCTAATCTCCCTGTGCGTCGACGATGACTTTATGCTGTATTGTACGAGTATCTGTACTGAAAGGGCTATTCGGTCAGTTAAAACTGACCGTCTGAGACCTGCCCTATAGTACTTCTAACTCTGTAACGCAATAACACTTTCTATTACCTGCCCTGTATTATCGTTGAATAACGGAGTCGGTCATTGCATTAAACAAGGATGTAAGAAGCAAGTAGAGCTCAGCGGACCCTCACCCTTTGATTTTCTACCTTAGAGAAAGTGAAACAGAACGTGGCGAGCAGACAAGTGCGCTCTTTTGTTTGTCTGTTTGTCATAGGAGTTTAACTGTAGAATTTTTGATATAAGCAAGTTAAATCAGCAATAATTGTATAACGAGCACATAGTTTTGAGGCATTTGGAAAGAAAATAGTACTTAGTTTCGCTTATAATTTTTATTTTTGTATAGAGTCACGAAACAGCATAGTAATTGCTTAACATATATTAAGAATTATAATTTTACGGAATCGTCTTAATGTCTTTCTTTTTTCCCCTTTTTTTTTCTTGAAACGTTTACTTGTATTCAATTATTTTCGCAGTGATCTAAATGCAAATAACTTACAAAATTAATACCTATTGATTTTTTAATTGAATACCAGTCACATGTACCTACATAGGAAGCCCCCGACGTCATTTAAATACATTGGTGACGTTTCCTAAATTTACCAAAAAACAGAGTTAAAATACAGAACTCATGTAAATACACAAAAAAAAATTCCTTGTAAAACATCTGGTTTTTATCGTTGCAACTTATCACCTGGATTCTTAACTCAGCGATGAAGGAATAACGAGAAGCATCGTCGAGCGCTGCATTATTATCATTTCATTGCCTTGCTCCTTAGGGCATATCTAAAATTTATACCTCATCTTTGAGAAATTCTCCCATTTATCCTTTGGAAGATGATGTATACCATTATGGCCGCGTTTTATGAATAACGAAAATGAATTATTAAACGAATTGCCCGAGAAACAGGTGGATTTGAGAATTATGTAGCTTCCTAATAGAATATTATTAACCGAGCTCTCTTGTTTTGCATTACCTACGTTCAAAACGGTGTTTCACTAAGATGAAAAAGATGTTGTCTGGACACAAAGTCTACCCCGGGTGCTTCTTCTGCAACGCATTACAAATCTTTCGAAGTTCCACATCCGTGCTTTAATCTGTGTTGTCGAATAGCAATCACTAAACTTGCTTTCGGCTACAAAGTGATTCTATTTCGATATATCGATTAATATAGTCCTTGTGTTGTGTTCGGAATAAAAGTCTATTATCAACCATCCCAGAGTTTTCTATGCGGAGGGCGGCCACTTGAAGCCTTATTTGCTGCATGCCAGCACGGCAATGCGAAAGTCGATCGCCATCTTTGCTATTCTAATCAAATAAGCAGTAGTAATTTATACAATAATTTTATCCATACTCATCACGATATCAACACCCTTCACATGACCGAGTCCTGTGTATATTTCTCTTCAATTCAAACGACTGACTTTAGTTGGCGGCTAACAAAAGTCCGCAGCGTTGAAGAAATGTCCTCGGGGGCTTGTCACGACGTATATTTCATTCGCAGGATTCCCGGAGGGGAGCACACGCTACAAGCCAACATTAACATTACTGTTGAGATTTATATTTCTTGCAGCGATAAGTTCTACTTTGTCCTTTTTTTTGTCATAAATAATTTAATAAAATGATATGAGTAGACAGCACAATAAAGATAGACAGAACAATATAAAAGTACTTAGAACGTATATGAAATTTTACAAGTGATACGTGTCACATTTCAAACCTGACTTCACAATTCGACATTTATGTAGTATTTGAATTTAGTAATGAAATAATACGTTATGTTATTATGTATTTTAGTTACAAGGATTATGAAGAACTATTCGAAAAAGCTTACACAATACTTTGAACGAATCACCGCTCACTTCATACACAGTTCGGTCCCATAGCGTTCGCTGTAATGGAACGTGATTTGCGCCCGATTATTAAAATGAAACTTCTTTGGGTACCTTGGGGAAACATTTCGTTACTCGTTCTACATTAGAGATAAATCGTTTAATGGAATCACAACAATTTTACTACAGAATGACTTTTACGTTTTGTTAAAATACTAAGGTAGTGAAATACATGATTGAGATTTTTTTTATGTGTGTATTTATTATTGCAAATATTTAATACTATTCAAATTAACAACACATTGTGCCGTTAATTAAAATTTCCATTCTTTATAGTTTTCATTTAACCACCAGGTAAAAATTTTCCACAATATAAATATACTTTATATTTAATGTTTGAAGTGAAACTTCTTAGACGGCGATTCTATCATCGACAATTGGACGAGAATTATAATCTAGGTACTGAGATATTAAACCCAAGAGCTCTCGCAAATAACTTTACCACAGAAGACCCAACCTGAACAGCACCGACTTGCACGTTGGAGGGAAGACCATTAATCCGGTGCCACTTTAGCTGATTGGCCTAGAGCTTATAAATAGCTCGGTGATCTACAGAGGCCACAGATGCTGACTCAGAATCCGTGACGATTTCCGGAAATATAAAGTGGATAATTTATGAATTAAACTTTAAAGACAAAAATTAAGGTTGAAATACCATTATTTCTCTTACATTTTACTCCACATTCCAATAATTAGTGTCCCGAACACTTGTCATTTATCGCTTTCACTTCCAAAAGATGTAACATTCATGTAGCACGAAGATACTGCAAACAGTTTTCAATAAGTCCGTAGGAAAGAAGACAAGAGCTGAGGTCGATCCATCGAGAAATAGATGATGCAGACGTGTCGCAGATCCTTATACATGCACACGCTATACTCAGAACACGTGCCTATAGAACAGCGTCAAATATGGACGGCGATTGAGCGGGCCTAGTGGAACGTGTTAACTCGCAGAGTGCGATGCGATTGTCGACGCTTTACCGTTACCGGATTCTCCTGACAAAGGACCTGATCGGAGAGAGCACTGAGTACACGTTCCCTGTGCAGGTTCTCTGCCAAAATCCCATCGCAAATGAGATAAACGCCAATCACCGTCTGAAATACTTAATCGCTATTGGCTAACACACATTGTAACGGCACAAGTCAAAGGAAGAAGTAATGTAATAATTAAGTTATATAGGTAGTATGTGAGGTATCCAGCTTCCATGCTGAGTCCCGCATATGTGGGTCCCGTTGATAATTTGAATTTAAATGGAATATAATATTAGTTGAGGCGAAAATGAACAAAAAAGAAGAGTAAAAAATAGAGAGTTTATCGGGGCTCTGGCCTGGGTAACTGGACATCGATAGTAATAAAAACGAGATAATTGAATGTAATTAAGATCATAGTGAACGTATGTGAGCAGATAATCAAGAAACTAATCGAATAAACTAGTCTTGTCGCTGCCGTTCTTTGAATAGGGTTCCTAAGAGCCGGAAACCGAGGAATCGGTTACTTCTGGGTTACAATACTATACGTAAACTTAAATTTATATAATATCAAACGTCGCTTGATCGTTTCGCTGGGCGTTATGGCTTACAAAAGCAAAAAAAAAATCGATGAAAGGTGTGTGGAATACGAAAAATAATATCCTAAAACCATTTACACACAAATTCGCATCGAATGGTCAAAGCCACATTTCTTCAGTCATTTTAAATTATTTTTAGCAACACGCTAATGCTTACTTTAACTAATTTCCTGTTTCGGGATAACTGCGGGCTGTACTGCATTAAGTGAGATAGGTATACTTAGGTATACTAAGTATAGGTATACTAAGATAGGTATACTTAGTTATTCTGTGGATTAGATCACTTTACTAACCACAAATGTATATGTCAAACGAATAGGGAAATAAGTTATGACATATATACAATTTTATTTTTTTTTTTAGTGTGCTCTGTCCTAGCATATATATATATATATATATATATATATATAGATTTCTTCCAGTTTTTTACAATTACGTGCATTTTTTTTATTTGTGTCGTTCTTTTATCACACTCTCATTCTCTTACTATGCCGGTGTATCATTGTTCCTTTTATTATTATTTTCCACGTTCCCTAGCTTCTTCAGTTTACTTGTCCTGTCTCGTGAATCGAATGCTTTGTTGTGCAGTTGTAAAAATTGCATACAATGCATTTTTCTTTTACATAGTTATTCTAAAACGTTTGTAACCGACCCCCGCAGAAAGAAAAAAAAAACGCTATCATCATATATGTACATAGAAAAGTTTTGAAATATAAACATAATGGTAATGGACTATTTAGATTATGTATTTAAAGTATATCGTTAATGAGATGCGTTTGGTTATGCACTAAAAATATGTAAAAACTGGTAAGTATAAATCAAATTTGACGGTAGTGAAACCACAGCTCGTGGGGGTGTAATACTAGCACAGCTAGTATTTCCACGCTAAGTGTTAAATATTGTTTAAATAATTGGTCATGCATAATATAATAATATAGTAAAAAAACTAAATATGTCTATCTCTATATTGGTTTTGTTATATTAATTTAAATATGTAATTTTAATTCTTCGGGGGGAGGGCTAATTCTTTGCCCCAAAAAGAACTTTTACCTTTCTCAACTAATTCGACCGGCGTCAAAATTCAAAGCGCTAATTTCACAACCCTCTGACAGACGCCGAAACACTGCGACGAAACGACACGATGTTTTGAAGCGCGTAATTATGGATTCTGTATCCTTTGATCAAGTAAAGGACAAAAATTGATGGAATTTCGATTACGGTGTATGGACAATATCAAATTTGTAAAATGTGGTGACAGATAGAGATATTAATCGAACTATGGGCCAAGAGAAAAGGAGTTGACACAGGAAAAATGGAAAATATCATTAAATCATCAGAATAATTCTGAATTAAAAAGTCAAAATACCTGATGCAAAACATTTCAACAAAAGTTAGTTCTTCAATTCTTAAAAACAATTCTTCAAATAGTCAAATCTTAAAAAATCTGTATTTTGTAATGAAACTTATGGCATTGATCTTAATTCATTCTTGTGATGTTTTATTAAAAAAAAATGAACGGAAGTGAAGATAGAACAGGTCATTACGTAACTTCCGTCCAGACAATATGTGCTGTCGTTACAATGTCCTTTTGCCTCATCAGCTCGAAACTTTTTCGTAGTATTTTATCGAAGTTATGTGAGTACTTATCCATTTTGACACAAATCTATATATATCGAAATAATTCATGGTTCTGATGATGCCTTTATGAAAACTTATCCTACAACCGCTTGAAAATAATAAATACCCTATATAACATTTACATTCAATAAGAGGTTTTCGAGTTTAACGTCAACAAGCAGACAGACGGCTCACGTCTGCTTTAATTTTTAATGTATACAGATGACTCGCGCAAAAAAAAGAAACGCAAAAAGATTCGCTCTATTTATATCAATATTTGCACAGGATCAAAGCTCGGAGGTGGTGCCACCTCCCGTAATCTCTCCTAACTACGTTACATAAATTTCTACTTTAACCGACGATGAAACATGACAGCCAGCTTTCGCACAGAGCGCGGCCTAAATACTAATACAGTGGATATACAGTTTCACGTGTGATATTACTCTGAGAATGCTTTTCCTCGAGAAAAAATATATTTTGTTTTCAAGGAAATATATATACTCAATATTAGCAATAAACGATAGCTCGTGTTCTAACATTGTTTTTATTCGGTATATTATTTTAAAGTGATTGTATAAAGTCTGTTTTGTGTCACCAGGAGAAAACAGTTCTGATTCGTTATACTTATATGTAATTTTGTATCTATAACAAAAAATGTGAGCAAACTTTGCACAGTAACTACACTGTGGTGAAATATGTAAATATATAATATACAGATCATTTACATTACCATATACAAGTCAAGAATTATAAAGGCTGTCAAATGCAAAAATTAAAAAAAAAACAAAACAAAAATAAATAAATAGTGAATAAATAGTGAAAATAACTATTAGTTAAAATAGTTTAAGGGCTGTCAACTAGTATAAATTTTTATAATTCCATTAATATTTTTTTTAACCCCTAGGAATGCATTCTCCAAAAATTGTTTATAGTTTGACTATAAGTATATAAGTTTTTTGAAGTTTCAAGTTCCGCAAACGTTCTCGCGGTATTTTGACGTTTTGTAACTCTATTATTATTTGGACATATCTTGACGTGAATTTCATATTTAGATGTAGTTGTAGTTATAACTTTCATGGGTTTGATTTTCGTACAATAGAATTCGGTTCATTTAATATTTTGTTTTTCTTTTCAAGTTTAGTAAAAATGATAAGTGCGTAAAGTTTATTTTCAATGCCCTTTTTGATCATATAGCATGCGACCTTATTCCTATAAAAAATGTTCTATTTTTTCGTATAAAAAGCTTTGGTACGGTAAGTAAGTGTCAGTGTGTCAGCTTGATTCGTAGTTTTCGTAATTTTTTCCTTTTCTTCATATTTAAAATATAACAGATAGGGAAACATTTTATCCGATAAATAACAACAAATAAACAAAAAATATATGAAAATTAATAATTTGTGCCCTCGTACTTATGATATTAGTCAGCGTATAGACGTTCCCCCGAAGAAGACAAGCCTAGCTTTTATTAGGTGATGCTATCATCCAAGTTGATGTGACATCATCCAACTAAACATCACGGTGTAAGGAGATAAACACCCGTGACAGGAGTCACTACGCTCGGGAGGATAGAGATTTTCACCCATCTATCTCCCGACTTCGGCTGGAGTTGCTTTATCATTGCTAACAGTCCCAAGTTTACTAAAAAATCACAAACTACTCCCCGGAAAATTCTAATTCAAAATATCTTAATTTCATAGTTTATAAAATAACACTTCAAATACGTACTAATTTTATACGAATTTACACTTTACCGCTCATTCGGAAGGCAGTCTTTCCTCGAAAAGAACGAGCAAGAAATTTAAGAGTAGTTCTTTTCTAATTTCTGCATGCATAACCAAAACAAATAAAGATACATTACTGAATGAAACAGCCGGTTAAAAGTCGAGCCGCTTATGCCCGTGGATATTTGTCTTTTAAATATTGGAAAATTGTGCAATACTCTTTTTTACTGATTAATTGTTCAATAACACCCTGAAATTTATATAAGGGTAAATCTAGTATATCCACAGAAGCCCTATTGAACATACGCACACATACCCTTCTAAATGAATTTGTGACTTTGTATAATCGACTAATATGTAAATAAAGTTTATTTTTATTTCTAGTACTGAATTTATATCGATCACTATTAGGAGATTAAGAAGTCGGTCATTTACATTACTCGTAAACCATTTCTCTATCTTAGAGATAGCATTGGTCACAACGTCATAAGCGGATTGTTATCTTATAACTATAAATAACAAAGAAGCGTCACCTGCAAATAATATATGTACAGTTCGTGAAGATTCTGAACGAGGTTAGATAAGTCATTCATTTGACTAAAAAGAAAAAAAGACCAAGAATTAATCCCTATGGTATACCCAAGTAGACTACAGTTCCAGATGATCCCTAAACTCTGTTAAGTCAAACACGATTTCAGAACGTCGACTGCCCGGCCTGTTACACCATAGTGACGTAGTTTCCCGGTCAGAGTTTCATGATAAAACACAATCGAATGAATGCCTTGTTGACATCTCAACATGCGCCATTTGCATGTAGCGAATCCTCCCAGATTTCAAAAATTTGTTGCACAGCCTCAACGCCAGTATCGATTGTTCAGCAACCCCGAATAAAACCGAACTGTTTCTTGGACATTAATTTCTTAGATTAAAAATGTACTAGCAACTAATTTTGGATTAATTTTTCAACAATTTTACTAAGCGGCGGTGGTACACATAGAGGTCTAAAATTGTTGAGGTTTGTTGCACTACCGCCTTTAAATAACACTTAAGCTACAACACAAAATAATAATACTTATTACTTATTATAATACTTATTATTTTGTGTTGTTATTTTGAATAATAATACTTATTATTTTGTGTTGTTGTGTCACATTTCATTGAACCCACTGCTGAGGCAATTTTATGCAATCCTTATATTTAAGATTTAGGAGCTTAGATTTAAGCCCTCCACACAGACCCAGTGAGGGTCGGAAGCTGCTGGCGACCATCGACACTAATGTGATGACAACGTCCAGGACCGACGGCTTAACCCGCTCTTCGAAGCACCTTGCTTGTGATTTAATTTGAAATAATTTCAAAATTTTTTTGTCGATTCGCCCGTGGTTCAGGACTGAACCAGGTACTTTCTCATCCGAAACTGATTCTTTTAACCACTGAGTCCCGACTTCTTATTATTTCCTAATTATGTATTTAAATGAAGGTAATATACTGAAAAATTTTAAATATGATTATTAAATTGCAGATGAATCTGCAATGAAGAAGACTTTTCAACCAATACGACCACTAGACTATACGTAACATGTAAGGCTTAACCCATAAATCTAGTCAATAACACAGTGAGCACTGACCCTTTTGACCGTGATAAAACTCGCACTTAACTGTAAGTAAGATAAAGGTCCTTGAGGCGTGTGAACTTTGTCTTTGCGAGGGTTAGGACGCGACCCTACTACCGACACATATCTGCTGAATTTTATCTGCTGGTATCTTCGGGATTCCAAGATCTATTAGCTTCGGGGAGCGTTCTAATCCCTGTTTGTAATTAGGAGTCCGAAAATACATTTGGATTTCCGTTATTTATCGACGTTTACATGTCTGATAAATAAAACAATAGAGGTAGTCACCTTTTTACTTAGAATTTCCCTTTAAGTTATACAATGTTGAAACCCAAAATTATTCTATAGACTAACTAATACTTATATATAGTATTAAGTATACATTAAACAAAAAAAAAAGAAAAAATAAAATGCAGCATATGACTTACTACGTCTAAGGATAAAAGCAAATTCTAAATGAACTACGTGATACAAATATCTATATATCACATTATTCACAGAAATACAATATGTGTTGTATTTTATATTTCTGTGAATATAATAACATCTAGAGATACTATTAAGTATCTCTAGATGTAATTAGATATAGTTTAATAATAATAAACGAAACCTGTAGGCACCTAAATCTTATTAAGTCCTTAATAAGTCAGGTTAATAATCCTGCAGAATAAATCTTCTGACACATTAATGCTTATTCCCGTAAGCCACTTTATCAAAACATATTTGAACCATTCTGCATTTAAAAAACTTATATACTATTTATATGTAATACATATTTAACTTTCTGCTCACACCACATTCGAATAGGTATGTACTACTTTCCCTCGCATACGGTGAACGGGGTTTTTAAAGCGCAACAGTCGATATAATTCGATCTTTGCAAAAAAAGACGATTTGCTGCTATCACCGCTACATCATACCGAGCCGCAATAATTTAAATATATGTTTGGTCATGCGGCGATTCGCGTGTGAACAAATGCTATGTTAATAGGCTCGTTAACAAAATTTGGAAATTAGTTTAAAACTATAGCTTAGCATCTATTTCACCCCAAAAATATATTATTTTAAGAAAAATAGGTTTTTTACATTAGTATTTTGAGTCTTTAGAAATGAACTTGAAATTGACCGCGAAAAAGGCCAAGACTGTCATGACGTCTTGAATGACGTCACACCTCGCGAAATAGCCGTGTTTGTTTATGACAGCCAGTTGTGTTTTTTTTAATAAATAATGAATTCCTCGTATTATAAATACTGTATAGTGCCCCAATGTAAAAGTACAACGATAAAAACGCCAGACAAATTATTCATATACGTTCCAAACAATGAAGAAATACGAAGAAAGTGGTTAAAAATGGCAAGGAGGCAAGATGCTCTTGCTTTATCAAATAATTCCACAATTTATTTCTGTGAAGATCATTTTAATGTAAGTATTAAATACAACTTGATATATCTATTTATAAATGTGTAGTAAAAGAAATTAATTTAGCAAATATAATATACCACACGTAACCTATAAAATGTTATGACTTGAATAGGGTTTTATGATTTATTTGAGTTAAAATATTGTTTTCGTTTTATAAAATGTAATAATTCAAACTCTTCTTATTTTTTTAGTTGCCAAACGATATCATTAATTATACAGAGTATCATATTATGGGTAAAGTCTCTCGAGTGCGCATGAAACCAGGTTGTATGCCACCGAAGTTCGAATGCCAAGAAGATAGAAGGAAACGGACGTGCAGCTATAAGGAACGACTACATATGTTGAAAAAACAAAGGACGTCAGTAATCGCAGAGTGTTTGAATGAACCAGAACAAAGTAGTACCCCAAGATCATCTGTCCAGGATACTTCTAATACAAGTTCAGGTAGGTAACAAACGGATTGCAGTTTGAAACAAGTATGCAGTTATTATTATTATTATGAGCATAATATTGTTTATTTTCCAGATTTTCAAATAGTTGGAGAAAATGTACCTGAAACACCTGAAATTTTATGTGTAATAACAGCGAATAAATCTGTTCAAGCATTAATAACACCCAAATTCAGAAGTAAAGTTGTCCAGACTACAATTACATCAATAGAAAAGGCACTATCACCGTTGAAACCATCAAAAATATCTACCTCCACATCCCCGTTCAAATCGGAAACCATTATAAATTCAAGTCCTTCTATTTCCAGTCTCAGCAAAATTACTAGAAATATGTCTGATGAAGCAGCACAGTCAGATAGTGACAATTCTTTATATGTACCATCTACATCTACCACCAGTTGCTCGCCTGTGCATTTTTTGCAAGTTAAATCTTCTTCTGACTGTAGTGAATTTATAGAAGAAGACAAAAAGGTGGAAGCAAAAGAGACCATGTTGAATGTGATTAAAAAAATTGAGAAAAAGCCTCGACTATACATTGGTGTTCCAAGCAAGTGTTACTATTTGATTGATATAATAAAAGATGAAGTCAATATTCCCAAACATCATTTACTGTTTTGTTTAAATAAAATAAGATTGGATAGTTCATTTAATCAACTGTCAGATGATTATGCAATGACTCCATCATATTTAAGCAAGATATTTTCAAAAAATATACCATTAATAGCTAGTGTTATGAGGCCTTTTATTGGGTCGCTAGATAGTGAGATGATTAAAAACATTTTACCCATGGCATTCAGACACAAATATATTAATGTTAGTTGCATTATAGACTGCTTTTTAGTTTTTCTATCTCTATTTCAAAAAATAGAGATAGAAAAACCATCTAAAGCAATAAATCAAGCATTGACCTGGTCGGATTATAAAAAAGCCAACACAATAAAATATTTAATATCCTGTACACCAAATGGACTACTTAACTATATTTCTCCGGGATTTGGGGGCAGGACAACCGACACTTGTTTAGTTGAATCCTATGACTTTGTCCAAACATTAAAAAGTGGTATGTTTGTTATGGCAGACAGGGATTTCAAACATTTAGAACTATATCTTAAAAAAGCTGGTATTACACTAGTAAGACTTCCTAGTGTCGAAACAGGTGTAAAGTTGAGTAAAACTGAAGAAAAACTAACTAAACAAATAGCTAGCCTAAGGATACATATAGAGCGAGTTATTCGGCGTTTAAGTGAATTTCGTATGCTTAAACCACATGCATGTATTAATTTAAAATTTTTAAAAATACTTGATGACACAATAATCATAGCATGTGCCTTAATTAATATACAAGATTCGTTAATAAAATGAAACAAATGAAAATCAAGACTTTTTTTATTTAAAATACATATATTATAGTTCTACACTCTTATATAATAATGGATAAATATTCATTTTCCAAAACTCTAATAACTTAACTTTTATATTTTCAATGTGTTTAGGATCATATGGCACTCTTAATACTTCAACTTTTTTATTTTTTGCAATAATCAGGATCGGCTACACAAAAGAAACAGTTTTTCTTTCTTGTTAAATACATTTGAAGTTGCATTTGAGTATTGTACTTTTCTGTGGCTTCACCGTTTTTAATGTAAGTATTATATGTTTTCACATTATTGGTGCATTTAATTTCTATTACACCATCTTCAAATATGCCATCTGGGGAACCAGCAAGCATAGGATCATCTGAACTTAATATCAGTCCGCATTTATTTATGTTTTTATTTAGTTTTTTCTCCATATATTTTTTCTTATTTCAACTTCTAGTAAACGTCCACATTTCATAGCTGAAGTATCTGGTATCTTTGCACCTAATATGAGAGATATGAGTGTACTACAGTGAAACCTGTTTAAGTGAGACCTGCAAGGGACCTGCAATGTCGTTTCACTTATAGAGGTATTCCACTTACCCAGTGTCTCAGATATACAGGTATAAATAAATATCTGTCTCATTTACAGAGAGTTCCATTAATAGAGGTGAGAATACAGGTTATTTCAGTTATACAGGTGCGATCATTAAATAAAATAACGTGTACTTACGTACTTGGAATTACGTGTGGAATTTGTGGGTAGAATAAGAATGAGTAAACAAACAATGTTATCTCAGTTACAGAGGTATATGCATATAAAATTTACTCGCTGTCTCAGTTATAGAGGTAACTATGATGATAAATCGAAAGAACAAATCCCAGATATAGAGGCTTACCTCGTCCCACTAACAGAGGTAATTCACTGCCAAAGTGTTGGGACCTCAGCATGAGTTCCAGTTATGGAGGTTTCTCACTTATCCAGGTCCCACTTAACCAAGTTTCACTGTATTATTCTTTTTACAGCGGCTAACCTCAAATGCTCTAGATACAGTTATTCTTCCATATCGCAGCTCATGCCAAAGACAGCTATTGGCTTGTTCTATTGTTTCTTCTTCAACTTTTGTTATTAGTGATGCAGATATCTGAACTTTTTTTAAGAATTCCTCAACACATTTCTCTTTAAAATTCCACACAAGTTGATGCATTGAGACAGCTTGTGTTTCACTCACACTATATGTGGGTTGATACTTCAAGAGTTCACAATCCTCAATTTTCCTCTTCTTTCCCTCTTCTAAAAACTTAAGCAAAACCGATGAACTTGGTTGTAAAAGAGGGCTGCCCTTGGATAAATCTTTTGCTGTCATATATTTAAGAGTACTACCAACCCTCGATAATTTTGATTTTTTCCAATAGCACTCAATCGAAGTGCATGAGGGTTCCTCACTTCGTCGATGAACCCACATTAAGAAGTCTTTTGCATGCTTGTGAAGCTACGCAGTCTTCACATTGTACAGAGAGAATACTCTCATCTTCCTCATCAACAACCAGTGTGCATCTATAGACTATACAGCTTTGAATGAACTTTGTGCTCAGGACATATTTTGCATTTTACAATACATAATTTGCCGTCACGTTTAAGCTGCACATAGCTTACAGCATCGTCTCCGTATGAAGCTTGTGATGACCTGAAATTAAAAATGAATTATGTTAAAGTTATTTACACTTTGTATTCGCTAACCTCAAAGTCAGTTCAGTATTTACATTCCACAGTAAGTAAATGCACCTCTCTGACTAGTAACTGCTAATTAATTATGACTTTGTTCTTCATATAATACTTACATAGAAGTTTTAACATTGCGAAATTCCGACGAACAAAAGTCGGTGTTAATTGCAAAAAATTTGCTAAGCATAACGATGTCAACGTTGGGCAAATTATTGCTGTTTGCTCTGCTAAATCCTGATTCCATGGCAAATTATACCTGTCTTTCAAGATAAAACTAAAAACGAACTGTATTAATTTAACAATAATTGGTGCAAACTCGAAATAACCTGTTCACTTTTTACGAAAATTTTACGAAAATGACAGCTACAACGTAGCGTTTCGCACTCGTTTCGCGAGATGTGACGTCACGCTTCTCTAATTGGTATTTAATGTCACGTGCTTAAACGCCTCATTTTGTCGATTTTATTTTCCGAAAATATTATTAATCTTTTATTATTTTTGTAGAAAAGTTGTTTTTTTATTTACTAATTATCATGGTTAATCATTTGAAACTCAAAGCCATCCCATTTATTCTTAGTGGAAACAAGCCTATTATGAACATAGAACTGAATATTGAATGCGTACACGTACAAATGTTCCGTCTAGTAACTAAACTCTTGGCACGTTCAACTAGACTCTAGTTGAACGTGCCAAGTACAGAAGAAGTTCTTGGCAGACCAGAAAAAGGGACATGGAGAACAACGAAAGATCTGTATCTGGAATCGCATACAGCCTGTATGCGATTCCAGATACAGTGCCATAATTCCCCCTTCATATATAGATATGAAGGGGGAGCTATCTAATTCATCCACCTTGCGTGGCTATTTAAAATCTAAGGTCCTTCGAAGGAGTGTGACTCCACCAATTTTTCTTTGGTCTTTCGAGCAGGATTAATTAGATTTTAATACATTTAATAATTAATTATACCAAAATTATTGCAATAGATTTCTTAATATTAATAAAAGCGTTTAAGGTAATTTCTAATTCACTTTAGTTTTATACTTATAGCCATATTCGAAATTTATTTGTAATCGGTATTTTTTCCTGTGTATCCCGTTTGTAATTTCGTATTTTGTTTCGATATAAACTTTAATTATTTTTAATAACACCCGCATTTAAAATTGAGAAATGTTATCATCGATTCGCCAGTTTGTCACGCTTTCCTCGCATTAATCTTTATTATACAATAATTTTATAATGTTTATTAAAGAACAAGCTCATAACGTATCGCGTACTTCAATTAATCGCGCTGAACTAAATAACATAATGTCTCATAAATTCACAATTTCTAAATCTTTTTATTAATGAACAGTATACATCAGTGCAAACACACTAATCATGATCCATTACATCATTATCCTTTTTTCATTTAAAAGTCTCTGCGTAAACATTTACAATTAGTAAAACAATAATGATTTTGTAGTAATTGTGTCAGTGCTAAACATAAGCACCCCGCATGTAAATCGCAATCTACTCGCCGCCACTGTTCGCGACGTCATCATTTAAGGCTATACTTTGACACTATTTCCCACCCACGTATTAATATTAATAATAATAGCTCTCACTTAGCCCTGATGACTAGTCCGCATGCGCATCGACTATTGCATTGATAACCGCTCCCGCTCGCCCGTCCGCTGTCGTCAATAGTACGTGTCTACACGCAACATTTATTGCACTGATGGTTCGCATTCGGACACCACTATTCCTTTGGATACAGCTAAACTCAGATTAGTCGACAAATTTGGTTGCGAACGTTTTACGTCATTATATTTCATTAGGCTACTCGAAACGTCTGTCGCTTTCTATTTTTCCGCAGAGTCGTTACATTGAGGTTCGAGGTATATGTAGAACCCCTTAAGCACTGTCGTCTTTGATTTCTCATCTCCATTTGACGGAGACTCTCTCATATAAATGCAACCGCTAAATTACCGGATTATCCTCTCCGTACATTTCTTTTAGGTCATACAAGGGCTGCTATTTATATATCCGGAACTGGCCACATACAGGACAATGTTTATAAAATAATTACAACATTTAAAAATGGAACTCCTTGTTTATAGGATATAGTTTTCTTCATGTAACTGTCAATTGTTTTAACATTGTGGCATCATTTTGGAAATCACGTGTCTTTATCACCACGGATTTAACACGTGAAAATTTTCGTGCAATGATTTATAACGATCTTCGGCATGCACTAACTCAAAAACAGTGTATTAATCAACTCTCTTCAATATTTGGGGATAAAGCACCATCGAAAACCATTGTCTATTACTGAATTAGTGAGTTTAATCGTAAGCAGTCTGCTCACGGACGAATTTAAGGAAGGTCGCCCTAAATCAGTCGTTGTACCACAAAATGTCGATGCTGTGCGGGAGCTAATAATACAAGATCGTCAAGAGATAAAAGCGTCCCTGGCCATAAGTATGACGATAATATGTAGGATATTACATGAAAATTTGGCTATAAAAAAATTGTTCACGTTGGATTCCGCACAACTTGAGCATTGATAAAAAACAGGCTCGTGTCGATTGGGGCAAAAAAAAAAATATAAAAAATACAATCATGGTGCGTCAAAAGCTGTTTGTAATATCTACACAGGTGACGATTCTTAGGTCTATGCGTATGACTTCAAAACTGAACACCAATAAGCGGTATGAGTATCCCAATATGAACCGAACTCAAAAAATGTGATTCTTGCCAAAAGCACTTTGAAGCAAATATTTTCCTGTTTTTTTTTTTGTTTAAATGGATGTGGTTACAGTGCCACTAAAGAATCGTAAAACAGTGAATTCGGAGTATTACTCGACCATTTGTTTGCCAGAACCTTTTAAAGAAAAAAAAGAACAACCGACTACACAGAATCATTCTTTATTATAACAGTGCTCGCTGTCACACGTCGGCCGAAACAACTCGGTTTTTAAAAGGTCGAAAGACCGCATTGACGGGTCAACTGCCATACAACCCTGATTTGACACCTAACGATTTCTATTTATTCCCTAGCGTGAAGAATAAATTACATGGTCAACGTTTTTGGAGCCGCAACGTGGCTGTTGATGCGTTCAAAATGCACGTTTTGAAGATACTTCAATCAGAATGGTATAAGTGTTATAACACTTATAGCACTTTTGCGTTTCAGTATACGCAAAAGTGCATCAACCATCAAACATGAATATTTTGAAAAGCAATAAAACCTTTTTAAATGATCTATAATTTATACGAACGACTTAATTTCTTCGTCACCGACCGAATGTGAAACTGATACTGTAGTGCAGCAACTTATCGATCTTTTTAGGCTAGAGGCTACAATTTCGTCAAGTGGACCAGCAATTTTCGCAGCTTTTACAAATGATTCCCGCTTTGTATCATCAATCAGTAGTTGTTAAAGTTGATGAAACAAAAATACTTTGCCTTCCATAGCATAATAGTTCAGATATTTTTTTTGTCTCTTTCTAATCCAGAAAAATATATACTAAACGCTGTATCTTATCTGCTATTTCACGATTAAGTGACATTGTAGGTCTTGTCAATCCTGTCATTCTCTATACAAAGCTACTTATACAGCAATGGCGTTTACAAAAAAAGACTGAGACTACACTGCCGCTCTATGCTGTCGATCGTGGAGATTATTCATACCAGAGTTACTTCTACTTTCACAGCTTTCCTTCTCGCGATACTTGGGTATATCTATTTCATTTTGATTTTTAATATTAGCATTTGCGGATGCGAGCGAAAAAGTCTATGGATGTGTTATCTATGCCCATGTTCTAGATGATAATCAAGCACCTATCTCATCTACTCTAAGTCTGGCCTTTACTCCTGTTAAGACGATAATGTTAACCAGACTAATGGTGTGTTGCTAAAGTATTAATATGTCAGTTAACACGTATTGTTTTTAACGCATCGATACCGTGTCATGATATCGACCTCACTTACGAACTTAACAACGTTACAGTTGCATTGTGCCGGATACATTCATCTTCGCATCGATTAACACCTTCGTTGATTATTAATAGCATCGTGCAGTGTCAAACGAATCTCTCAGCGGATTATATTTACCATACACCCGCACTTAAAAATCCATCAAATTTCTTAACACATGATCTCACTCCATCACAACTTCTTCAATTGAAACTGTGGTTCATCCTTCTGGATCGCGTCCAAGAAAAAAATGGTCCGTTCGCAAATTTTTCATTGGCATCTCTACATCTATCTTTAAGGAAAAAAACTATTTTTCATGTCACTATCACTTCTGATGAACGTCCTCTCTTAAGGCTTAGTTTAACATTTTCATCTTGGAATAAATTCCTTCTCTGCATCGTCTTCATTTCACGGTTCTTTCATGAAACTTCGGTACAATGACTTAATAACCGCAATAGATTTAGATTTCGCTGAAATGTATACCTATTTTAAATATTTTCCAAAAATCGCAAATTTTCCAAGACTTGGTTTACTTAAATAAAGGAAATTATTATTCGTCTATACTTCATGAATTAATTTCTTTCGTACACGTAGACCTTATTTGTGTAAAAAGTCATCTTAAAAACTCTACTTTGATATACGTGCAAAAACATCGTATCGTTTTATTTTACCGTGGTCACATTGTCAATCTCATAAATGATTATTATCATCAAAGAGATATTATGAAACGAGTTCTCAACTTCTTGTATCTATTCTGAGACAACACTTTTCGATATTGTCTCGTACTTAGTTCGTAGTTCGTACATTACGAACTACGAGAGAATTTTAAAACGAATCCAAAACCCGTGTTTATATGAAACGTGGGTTTTGGATTCAAATTTTCAAATTTACTGGCTCGAATTGTAGAACAGTCTAAGCATTTTAAACACAGAGATGTTGACTAAACTGAGCCGTTTTATATCACTCTAGTTCGCCAACGTGTAGAGCGTTCTCAGAAAGCTTATTTTTGTCTTTTTATTTGCCTTATCACTTGCGCTGTTCATTTAGAAATGACATCTGATCTTATTTTGGCTACTTTCCTAGGCGCTTTCAAACGCTTCTTGTCCCAACGTGGACCTTACAAATTTATTTATAGTGATAAAGGTACGAGTGTATAGAGAAGGCTAGAGGAGGCCTTTGCCGAAGGGCAACCGGACTTACAAAGGAGAAGCAAATCGCGCATAGTGGAATATTAAATATGTAGCTATTAAAACACTATAAAAGTTTGAATAAAGGCTATTCTAACTTTTATGGTATTATATTCGAAATAATAAATAAGGGTATGAATTTTACAAGCGCGAACACGTATCTAGATGAATTTTACCCTTTTCTAAAATCCAATAAGTATTATAGAGACTTCGCCAACGAACTCTCCGCGAACTGTGCTGTATGAAAATTAAATTCAATTTGCTCTTCATATTTCGGCGGAATTCGGGAAGCAAACATAAATCGGTTAAGACTCATCTGTTTCGTGTCATAGGCAAACAAATTCTGACTTACGAAGAAATGATCACTATCTTTGTACAAATTGAATCAATGCACAACCCTAGACTGTTACGTGCGTTGAGATCTGATCCTTCAGAGCCCGTTCCATTTCACGCCGTTCCATTTCATGTGCCCTACGTCGTTCACTTCACTCCTTGCAGCAAATTTGAGCTTAGCACATATTCAATAACTCATTCTATATTCTCTAATGGACTCTCTTGTTCCGTATTTCTCATTTCAAACCGAGTACCTTCAAACTCTACAAATCAGAAATGAATTAACCATATCGAAATCAGTGAGAACCATAGTCTTAATTAACAGATAATGCACCACCGTTGCAGTAGCCTCTAGGTGTTATTATTAAGATGTATCCTGGAAAAACTGTATTATGCGTGTTGCACAATTGAAAACTAAGAGTGGTACGTATGATAGACCTGTAGTGAGGCTTTGTCCGCTACCCACGCAATATTTTTTTAATTTTAGTTTAAGAAAAGTTTGTTCAGGTAGCATAAGAACGTAGAATCAATTTTATTATAGATTTTATTATCAAGTTAATGCATTATTATCTAAATCATAGCTTGTTTTTTTTTTAATTTTCATTGGTACTCTTTACTTCGATATTGACTAAGAATATTACCGCATTATTGCTGCCATAATATAATAATATACCGCATTATGCGGTAATAATATTGCCACATAATTGCATTTTTCATGTATATTTTTTCGTTCCTTCGAGACGAATATTTATTTATTTATATATAATCTCAGGTGCTGTCAATAGTAAAAAAAAATATTGTCTACAACTACATCGAAAAGTTAGCAATAATTTCCGACAACAATACAAAAAAATATTGCCTACCATGCCTGCATATGTGATGATAAGTTCAATTAAGTTTGAGAATGTTTCGTACGTTTTTTGAGCAAACATATTTTATCGTTGTTCAATTTTTGAAGGTGATTCAAAAACTAAATAAAAAAAAAAACAAATACAATCCACAATATTTCATTGTATCAACAAGAAAATTGCTGAAATTTCTGTTTGGTAGCCTAAAATAAATAATAAATTCTCAATAATAATTTAATGGACGCCATCCGACAACAAGTCTCGAGAAAAAGGGTATAAAAATTATTAAATAAATTTTTACAAAATAATTCTATTAGGTTGAAGTCGACAATTGTCATATTTATATTCACAAATTATATTATGAATAATCACAATCAAACGTCTAACCGCTCTCTTCCATGTGATACAGCTTTATTACATGGAGAACTCGCTACTAAAAACTTTTGAAATAAAATATAATAATAAGGTATCGGACTTGTTATAAATCGAAATATACTTACCTTTATACTTTTCATGGATTTCTAAATGATATGATGGAATCTCAGAAGTCGGCAGTGCAGGCAGGTGTATCTTGATATGCTACCTCAAAGGCAAACTCAAAAGTACTACCACTGATAAAAAGAACTGCTACTAAACAGTGCTACGCTTAATTTACCTGCGTTTGCTCAATCAAGCATGCATGAAAGAAAACATTCCCGTACCTTAGGAAGATCCTTTAATAGAAATTATTATTAAACAGCGGTTTATTCACTAATTATTATATCTCCTGAATAAAGTTCAGTCTATAATAATGTTTTCTTTTTGTCTGATCAGAAAAAGAATGCCTACAATGTTTGGACTTAACCATACATTTTCATTGAAAATGTGACACGTTGAAAATTTTTCAACGTGTCACATTTATCATACAGCAACTCAGTCTAATGTATAATTCATCAACATTGAAGATTTTTGAAATATTGTTTTTTTGAATTAATCGATCAAGTTAAATTATAAATGAAAAAAAGTCTGTGATCATTTTAATCAAATCATACCATAGGGAAGTGTGTGAACGGCACAGAAAAAATATTAGAATTTATTTATAGACAGTTTTAAAGGACTGAATTCAACTTTGAACCTTTCTTACATACAGAGCAATATTGTTTTCCCTTAACCTGTGTGGACGTAATGAATTCTTTTAATTTTTTTATGTATCCTATCCGGCCTCGCGCTCGATCCAGATGTTAAATCCGAATCTCGTTTCGGATTCGACGTCGGTTTCCGGTCTGGATACAACACTCCCCATCTCCGCCCTAGTTCCGGTAAGAGGAATCTTATTAGTTAATGTAAACATTAGAGTAGACAAAAAATTATATAATTTATCCCTATATCCACGCTATTCAAGCCGTGAGTAAACTTCTATGAAATTTAAAATTGTTTTGTTAATATTTGCAAAACTAATACGATAACAAATAAACAAATTGTCTACTCGAAACGGGAGAATAAAGCTTAAAATGAAATTAAATTTATAAAATAAATAATAACTTTAATAAAATATGTAAAAAGGAAATTATTTTACAACCTCTGTTTCATTTAATTATGCTAAATTTATACACAGTATTCTCAAAATTAAATACAGTGGATAAATCCCCCTCCCTTTTCTACCGCAACCCAATTTGTTCCCACCCGCACTCGCAGTAATGTGTAACAAAAACAGTGACAGCCGAGAGCGAGGACGAGATCGTATAAAAGAGTGATTGAAATTTCATTCCATTCATTCTGATGTACCACCGCATATATGAAGTTTTGGAAATAGGGTATATAAGATTACAACAAGCAGCCATCTGCGCGTACAGCGAATATAAGGCAACAATTATAAAGCCGATGAGTTCCAAGAATAATAAATAATTCACTGAACCGTTTTAGAATATTAAAATTTTGATACGGCTTATCCGTTTGATCCTAGACAAAAAAGCATTTTAACGCTAGGACGAGACCACATTTTAAATTCAACTTTAGATGTTATTTTTAAATTGTACATTGCATTGCATTCAAATTGTAATTACACTTGCTGTAATTATAACGTTAACTGTCGATTATAAAAATATCTCTATTTATTAATACAACTGCTCTAGTAATATGTCATAATATTTTAAAAATTTACAGTATTTCAATATAATCACTTTTTTAATTTACCACTTTTTCGTACTGGGTACCCCTCAAGAAGAAGGAGCAAGAAACCAGAGGACAGCTCTTATCAAATCAAAATTATAGAGAATCACAATCATTCGATTGTGATTGTACTAATTGGAAACGATAAATTGTAAATTGAAATGAAACTATTATCAAAAAAAAAAGTAGGAAGTCGAAAAAAATTCGTATGAAGTCTATTTATCTTTTAGATATTCAGAGATTGCTTAATTACCGTTTTGGCAAAGTATTTACTTTAGGATTTTAAATTTGTAAAAGGGTAAATTTTGTGTATCCTCAAGAAATTTAATGAACTTGCGCACACAGAGCTCCCTAATTGAAAAACAAAATGAATTCATGTCCTTATGAAGTTAACTAACATGTAAACTCAATTTATTTTTATTCCTAATATTAAAATTATAACCGTTACCACTTTTTGCTACATCAATTATTTTTTTATACATAAACTGCTATGCTGTAGTTAATATTCCTAGTTAATATTTATTTAAACTCAATTTTCAAAGATAACCGTTTTTTTTGCCCCATAAAATTAACCTCCAAAATTAGAGTTTTTTTATTTACGCTATGCGGCTATCCTGGGCTTGTGTTTGTTAAATCTGCATATTCATTGAACTGAAAAGTTTTTAGAATTGACATATAGAAAAATTCCTCGTTACACAGGGAATACGGACTGGCTTTAACAATGTCACCAGCTTACTTCAGACAAACACGGAATCCGATGTTTCAACGAAGTCTTGATGCGGCAAATTCTCTATTTACATTTTATTCCAAAAATCCTGTAAGAAAACACGGATATTACCGAATTAAACAAAATAAAATAAACAAACCCTTTTAAATAACTGCGAAAAAGTTTTCTAATTGAGTTGTGGAAGAAAATACGAAAATCCAATTAAAACTAACGAGGTCAGAAAGTAACTTTATTTATTATTTGAACATTTTCTAAATTAAAGCTTAATTGCTACCAAATTTGAAAACAATATTATTACCAATATCCACCACCTATTTACAAAGTGTGCAATAATCTTTTAACCAAACTTTGAGTGGTGAGGTATACATTTTTTATACAGATTAATGCGCTTGAATTTTAGAATGTATTAAAATTTTAATATCAGACAAATAGGGATATCAATATACATGCTCTTACAAAATAGGTATTCACTGACATTTATATCTTTACATACAAAAATATGTTACATTATATATAAATATACGTACACATATATATAATTTTTTGTATATTACTTTTTCTCAAATAATAAAAATTGATATACAAACTTATTGCGACCCACGCTGTAACGGCGATTCACGGCATCGCCGCGTAAGCCCGCGCCTCGGGTTGCTCTTCTTCCCGAGTACACGCCTCGGGGTGAACGGACTTCTTGCAGTGTGAAGATGGACAAATGATGGACAGCGTTTTCTCTCAGACTTAACTTCTTTATTCAGCCCAGCTTCACAATGTGACGGTTGGCGCAATTCCCACTGCATTTTATAGGTGGTGCATCAGTTGCACATGTGAGTTGCATACATTTTTTAATTGGGGAGGTGTGGCCATGCACTTCTCTATGCATATGCATTGGCGTTCGTTCGTGGATCTTCCACACCCTCGTGTCTGTGAGTGCAGGTTCGGGACGGAGGACTTACTGTTGCCTCATGCCCGGGCGTCTTCTCGTCGGGGATACAACCCCGACGATTCCTGTGGTTGTGGTCCCCTTTACGGGAATCCAATCAGACGTCTAGCTCTCGCAGGTTCTGCTTCACTGTTTGGGGAGGCGTTTTGGTGATTTCTTTGGGGGAGCGGTCGGCCGCTCGGCGACCTCTCGTGCGTTGGTGCGATGTTCCGGAGGAATTCATGTGGGCTGATCAGCGACGTCCATCCGGCGGCGATGCGCTGGATGAATTCCTCACGGTCTCGATACAGAGGTCGCGAGCGATAACGTCACTTAAAACATACCGACCGCTCCCACGATCATCCGTGGGGCGATGCTCTGGGCTTGGATCCTCTTCCTCTGATATGGAGCAAGGTGCACCATGCTGGTGCCGCATATGTTAGCCGGGAACGGATGTAGCCCTTATATAGGACGAGTTTGGTCCTGAGCGGCAGGTGCGATCGAAGCACTGGGCGCAGCATGCTCCGTGCGGCTCTGCTCTGGTGGATAACTTATTCTGCTTGAGCGGCCATGCGCATGGAGCGGTCAATCTGTACGCCCAGGTATGCATTGGCGTTCGTGGGTCTTCCACACCCTCGTTCTTAAGGGTGCAGGTACGGGACGGAGGACTTATTTTTTGCCTCAAGCCCGGGCGTCTTCTCGTCGGGGATACGACCCCGACGGATCTAGTGGTGGTCCCCTCACGGGGGGTCCGTGACATATATGTCCAGTCCAATTTGATCAGTCCGGTACTAGGGTTTGGGAGAAGGTGTTCAGATCAATTTTCTCGGGAAGGGTCGGCCGCTCGGCGACCTCTCTTGCATCGGTGCGATGTTCCGGAGGAATTCATAGGGGCCCTGGTCAGCGATGTCAAACATCCGGCGAGCAATGCGCTGGATGAATTCCTCTATGGTTTCGATGCAGAGGTCGCGAGCGATTACGTCATTTAAGACATACCGCTCCGCTTCCGCGATCATCCGTAGGGCGATGTTCTGCTGGGCTTGGATCCTCTTCTTTTGTGAAATGGAACAAAGTGCGTACCATGCTGGAGCTGCGTACGTGAGCCGGGAACGGATGTAGCCTTTATATAAGGCGACTTTGGCTCGGAGCGGCAGGTGCGATCGGAGCACTGGGCGCAACATGCTCCGCGCGGCTCTGCTCTGATGGATAATATGTTCCACCTGAGCGGCCATGCACATGGAGTGATCTATTTGTACGCCTAGGTATCGCACCCTGGTTTGCCATTCCACCTCCTGTCCCCAGAGTCTCAGCTTTGCTAGCATGGCACGCTGTTGGCCGGTCAGAAGGGCAGCCGTCTTCGTGACATTCACGGCGACACGCCATCTGTCCAGCCAGTCCGGCAATAGGTCGAGGACCCTCTGGAGTTTAGCCGCAGTGAGGTCTGCCCGACGAGATGATGCGAGATACGCGCTGTCGTTTGCATATAGCGCCAGCACGACGTTCTCCTCCCAATGTTGGAGTTGGTCCGTGAGCGTAGGAATATCATCAATGTACACCGCGTACAAGCACGGCGATAAGCAGCTGCCTTGTGGTACCCCGGCTCTGATGGGACGCGGGTCCGAGGTCGCGTCCTCGACTGTTACGTAAAAGTCGCGGTCCTTCAGGAACGACGCTACTGTCCGCACCAGCGCAGGCGGGATCCGGTTCTCAATAAGTTTGTACAGCAATTCGGAGTGCCACACTCGGTCGAACGCCTTCTCGATGTCGAGAAAGACTCCAACGGTGCGGCGCCCCCGGTTGTGCTCAACGGCCATATGGTGCAGTACACGCGCTAACTGGAGCGTTGAAGAGTGTCCACTGCGAAACCCGAACTGCTCCTGTCTAGGATTCAGGTGACGGAGCAGGCGTCGCAGCAGGACGCACTCAAACAGTTTGGCGATGTGGGACAGCAGCGTGATCGGGCGTTGGCTTGACGCTAGTCGAGGATCTTTGCCCGCTTTCGGGATGGCGATGACGCGTCCCGTCTTCCAGCATGCCGGAAAGTGACCCGTCCTCAGTATCCCGTTAAAGAGCCTGGTCATCGCCACCATGGCTCTTCGAGGCAGCTGCTTGATGGCTATGGTGGGAATCCCATCGGGTCCCGGCGCCTTCCGCTTGGGTAGGCGGAAGATTGCCCGAGCTGTTTCCGTCGGAGACACATAATAGTCTCCCGGCAGCGACGGTATCGGGGCCGACAGGAATCCCCGTACGCGGTGTTCTACTTCTTCATGATGTCTTACGATGGAGTGTGAATCTGATGCTGGGTGTAAGGTGAACTGCTCCTCTAAATGCTCTGCCAGAATCTCCGCCCGATCCTTGGCGGCGTAACGGCGCATCCCCGTTTTGTCGAACAATGGACACACTGGAGCTGGAGCTTTTGTCAAGCTGCGGCAGAGCTGGTGGAGGGACTTCCAGTCCTCGCCGGCCTGTCCAATCGTCTCTTCCCAGGCGGCGCCTCCGAAAGTCCATACCTCTTGTCTCAGCTCCAGGGCAACACTATTCAGATCACGCTTGACACGTGGGCAGCGCGTCCTAGCCCACAATCTTTTCAGGTTCCGTTTGTGTTGGAGCGCGCGCTGCAGGCGTAAAGGAAGGTCCCATCGGCGGCAAGTCGCTGCCGGAAGACGTGTGGTCGCCGAGGAATATGCGGCCTGGTTGAGACGTGACGCGGCCGAGTCAACTTCCTCCGGACTGGAAAAGGACTTGCCAATGTGGAGCTCCTCTAGTGCATGTTGATATGCACTCCAGTTGGTGCGGTGAGTTTATGGGCGTGCGGGAGTCAGGTGGGCAGTAGTGCCCAGCGTGATCAGTATCGGGAGATGCTGTGCGTCCGGGCCGTACAGTACTTCTACGTGGATCGGGAATGGGAGTCGGTGACAAAGCACGATATCCAACACGTCCGCTCCAAAACGGGGGTCCGTCGGGACATGAGATGGGGTAACCGGGCCGAGTACTTCGTACCCGTAGTCCTCAGCATCCTGCAACAGTTGACGTCCCGCGGGCGAGACGACTCTCGAATCCCAAACTGTATGCTTGGCGTTGAGGTCGCCCGCTAGGATTGTCGGAGTGTGGTCTTCGAAAATTGTGTGGATATCAGAGGAGCAAAAGCGGGTGCCAGGGGTGCGATACGCCGCGAACAGTCGCAATTCTGTTCCCACCGCTCCCACCCTTATTCCCAAAGTCCTGGTGTTGATGAAGTCCGGCAGCTCCAATCCTCCATGGACGACATCCCTTCGCACAAGTACCGCAGTACCTCTGTATGCGATACTATGGGGGGAAACTTCGTCGCGACGATACACGAAGAAATTGGGCAGCCGAAGTTCTTGTCTAGATCGGAGTTTCGTCTCGCCCAGGAGGACAACGTGTATGTCCTGCGACTGGACGAGGGTTCGTAGGTCTTGCGTCTTCCCAGAGATGCCACCGGCGTTCCAGTACATGACTCTTAGTCTAGACGGTGTGCTCCTGGGATATGGAGCAGTGCTTGCAGCACTGTTTGAATTGGGTCCTGACCCGCCATGATGGTCCGGAGGATCTCCGTCAGCTGCTTCAGCAGCCATGTATTCGGGTCCGTCCGTATCAACGGTCGGGAGATCTGGTTTATTGGCAGTTCTGGCGTTCGTTTGAAGGTCAGGATGTCGGAGGCATCTCGCGTTGTGGTTCCACCCTCGGTCGCGCTATCGGCGGCGGCGGCACCATCGCGGGTCTGGTCTTTCGAATGGGCATTGACCTGGGCCATACTGCTCGCATCGCCGTCGCAGCCTCCGAGGCGGCTTGTGAGGACTGTACCCTCAGGGGATCCGCGAATTCTTCGGGGGGGGCAGGAGTGGAAATCGTACCTTCCTCCGCCTTCTTCTTCGTCTTCCCTCCACCGTGGGTTCCACCTCTACCAACGCTCGTTCGGTAATGCCCGTATGGGGGAGTTCGGTCATTGGTAGGCCCGGTGTCGCCGATGTCACTGTCGGTACTGCTGCTAAGGTAGGCAGGCCGATCGTCGGGGCACCGCTGCGGCGGTGAATTTGGCTTAGCGGTAGGGGGGGAGGAATTTTGCTCCCTCACTGACGTGCCACCTTTCGAAAACCGGGCACCGCCTGTCACTGGCCGGATGTGGGCCTTGGCAATTGGCGCAGGTCGGTAATGCCCGTATGGGGGAGTTCGGTCATTGGTAGGCCCGGTGTCGCCGATGTCACTGTCGGTACTGCTGCTAAGGTAGGCAGGCCGATCGTCGGGGCACCGCTGCGGCGGGGAATTTGGCTTAGCGGTAGGGGGGGAGGAATTTTGCTCCCTCACTGACGTGCCACCTTTCGAAAAACCGGGCACCGCCTGTCACTGGCCGGATGTGGGCCTTGGCAATTGGCGCAGGTCGGTCCCTGGTTTCGAAGTCTGGTGCAGTCTGCCGCAATGTGACCCTCACCGCAGCACACGCACCTCTGAGGTCGGTGACAGTTGACCGACGAGTGTCCGAATGTTTGGCGTCGATGGCATTGAGGGGGGCCTTCGCGCCCCCTCCATCCCTCGATCGTGATGCCGGGCATGTTAAGTAGGGCATTAACCCCATACAGCTTTTGGAGTTGTCCTTGGCTCATGTGGCCAAGTCTGGCATAAAATAGGCAGCCGGGTCTTCCTTTCCAGGGAGGTATGGGTTTTATATACTCCGCCGGGAAGTCGAGCTCCTGCAGCGCCGACACAATGGTGTCGGGGGCAGTGTCGACTGGTAGACCGCGGATGCCCACCTTGGAAGGTTTTTCTGCCTCCAGTGCGTAGCAATACCATGTGACCTGATGGTCACGCCGCGCCGCTGCCTGGAGGTATCTTTGTACCATTCTGAACTCTGTGTCGGATTTCGGCAGGAACCGTATGCCTTTACCAAACGGTCGTGCGTTCGGGGCATGTCCAATGAGCCTTCGAAGTTCCTCGAAGTGGGCCACCCAGTTGGGCAGGTTCTCCACCACTATTGGGGGATATCCCCGCGCCTTGTGAGTGGTCGCTCCGGTATTCGCGGCCGTATTGGGTGGGGCGGCAGTATTAGTGTCTGGGATGATGTCGGCGTCAGCTTCGCTAATCAGTCGCGCCGGTCCGGGCGTGGTAGTTCGAACGCTGTTCTGAGATGAGCTCTTAATCAGATGGGGGAAGCTGGCCGCAACCGCAGCGTATAGCCTCTTCGGAGATGGAGTGGAGGGGGGGAGAAATAATTATCTCCTCCTACATCAGCCTCCAGCGTCAGCGCGGCGTAGGACGTGGAATCCGTGGATTCAGCATACGGTTCTAGCGACGGTGATCGGGTTGTATCGGTGTTCAAGGATGTCCGTTGATCCGCCTTCTTCGGAGCCGGCCGCAGGGTGGGAGACGGTGACGAGTGTGAGTCTCGACGTCTCTTCTCCGCTGTGACCTGCACGTCCTTGGCGGGATCATCGTTAACTTCGTCCGTGAATTTTCCCAGGCCAGCCGGAAATCCAGAGGAAGAGCCGGTAGCGTCTCCGTCATCCTCCTCGATCGTCACGGATGGTTCTGGAAGAGCGTGGCGAGGTATGGGGTCGCCGTTCCGTCCAGCAACCGGGTTGGGGATCCGTCTGCTCCGAGTCGGATCCAGTATGTCTCACATATTTATTTCTGGCGGGACATTCCGCGCCGCGGAGCGGCGTTCTTGCATCGGACGGGGTAATCGGGAGGCCTTTTCCACCACCTTGGTGTGTTTGGGGGGGGTGGTCTTCCATGGCGTCAGTCGAATATGTACACTCCGCTAGGAATGCACCGTCCGATCAAGGCCGTCGCGCGCTTCCCTCGGCGCGTGCAATCCAGCCAGGTGAGACCCGTGTGGGAGGCCCGGCTAGACGCCCGCGAGCGGGGCACGCGGACGGCTGGTGACGCCTTATGACCGACCGCGGCTCGGTTCCACCTATTTGCCTTTTGATAAAGGTGACGGTGGCGCGCTTACTGGCCGTTTAATATCTTCTATAAACTATGGACTATATCGCACCACGTTGATTAGGTATTCCTAATCAAAATCCACGTTGATTAGCTGTTCGCAGTTTATCTACAACCTGTAGTTTACTCGAGTTAATCAAGCACACGCGGCGCGCGACGCGGGGGCCTATGCAATAGTTAGTTCGCACAGTTGCGGCGTAGCTTGCCCCTACGCGGCCTTCAGGCTGGCACGCGCACGTAATTTAGTACAGGGAGACAGTTGCGAGTGCCCTAGTGGCAGTTTAGTAGCACTGAACACTGTAATTATCCAAAAGTAGTGTGCGAGTAAACTCGGTGGCAGCACATTCGCATATATGTAAAGCGTACTTACAGTTGAAGCGCTTCACTACGTCGGCGCGGCGCCCGCCGCGGCCCGCGGTCCGCTGGGCACTGACTGGCTCGGCGGCGTTGCCGAGCGGCACCCGTAAGTGGCAAACACGCACTCGCGCACTGACGTCACTGCACTGCATCCCGATTATGTCGCAAACTGAGCGTTGACGTTGATTTGTAACCCGATAGTTTTATGATGAATGTTCTGAGATAGTTTCGGTTTAGCTGCGACCTGTAAGCTCCCTCAAACGGTCCGAGCGCGTACAACGCGAATGTACGCGAAAGTACGCGAATGTGCGCAGCGCGACGCGGGCATGCATTGGCGCCACTAGCACCCGGGACACCGATTTGCGGCCGTACCGTAATGACGGCCGCTTTCTAGGCCTACCATTGGTCCTCTTCACCAAAGCACAATTTCGTATGCAACTCACACGTGCATTACATTTCAATCGTTATAATAATTTATCAAACACAAATATATAATAATAGACAAATATTCTTTCTTAAAACTAATCCCTACCCGGGTAATAAAAAAAACTAGACAAAAAACTCTTTAATAAAATATACATCGATAATTAAAACACACATAAATATAAACACTAATTACAAAATAATCCTTATCAAACCCGTAAAAGACAAAATACAATATCCAAATTAACATTAGGTGCGCGGCTGTCACACACGCATTGCTTTTTTTTTACAAAGAACCGGCTAAATGCAAGTCGTACTTGCACAAGAAGGGTTCCGTACCACCATACAATAGTAATCACTACATGATTTTTAAAAATATTTAATGAAAAACAAATATTAAGATTGATACAAAATGCTGAAAAAATACATTTTTTTTATATGAGGACCCCTTTCAATTTTGAACTTATTTGTATTTTTTTTATATCCATTGTAACAATGTTTACTATGCGAAAGTTTCTAACTTCTGCCTATTCCTATTATTAAAATAGAGCAAAAAAGGCCAAAAAACACTTTTTGTGTATGAGGACCCCATATAAATTACAATTTAATATTATTTTTATTATTTGTTGTTATAGCGGTGATAGTAACACAATGTGAAGATTTCAATCATCTACCTGTTAGGATTTATGAGATACAGCTCGTTAACATAAAAAAAAGACGGATAGTGGAGGCTTAATAATAGGATCCTGTTGACAATTTTTGAGTATGGAACCCAAGAAATAGCATTTCATTTGAATTATCACATGAGTGACTTGTCATAGAATTGGAGGTAACTGATAAATCCGGAGCAAAAGCAAAATAGTTATTTGAATCAAGAACTTGATAAAATTGGATCCTGGAGTGACACCGAATTTAAAACATGAAGATGAAACGCGATGAGGCTCTACGCGAGATCAAGAACAAATCTTGGAATGGGACCCTTAAGTAAGAGCGGGATCAAATCCAAGAGCGAAATCGGATTTGGGCCCTAAGGAATATCAAAATCGAATAGGTAATGTACCGGGATGGAAAATGAGACCGGTACCGGGATCAGAATTAAGTACAGGACAATGATGGAAGTTGAAAATAAGGAGCCGGAAAGAGGACGGAAATCGAGAAATGACAGCGACATTGGAAACGTAACTACAGGGCATGGCATCGCATTGAAGGTGATGATTTTATGGTCACGCGGGCGAAGCCGCAACTGATCAGTTAGATTTAGAACACAAATATCTACAAACTTTCAGTTATATAACGTTAAGAATTGGTGGTGGTTTAATGGTTAAGATCGTTGCCTTCGAACGCGGACGTGCTGAGTTCGATCCTGGCCACGAGCAAATTGGCCAATGAATTGTTAACTTAAGTCAATTTACACCAGACGATCTACCGAGAGTACGTTAAAACGCCAGTCCCGAACATCGCCATCGCGTCGGTGACGACGGTCGTCAGCAGCCCTCGGCCCGCACCAGCCCGACGGGGAGAGGCTTGAGGTCTAAGGCCCATCTGCCACTATTAAAAAAATTGTGGGAGGATATGTCTCAATAGGGGGACGATTAAAACCTGACACAAGTACAGTGTACATTATGTGTACATATTTGTAGAAAATGTCATATGGATAATAACATGGTCTGTCTAAGTCGCCGTAACTAGTTATAGGATTACTGAAGTATGGCAAATCCACGCTGATAATAAGAATCGTTCATTCCCTTCGAACTTTATCAGACTGTCCGATAATCATAATGGAAGAAAATACTGGCATAGAGCGAATTCCGGTGTGGATATTTTCCTGACGAAAAACGTTATCGTACATTTATGGCTGTCCGTATCTTGCTGGCGTACTTATGGAAATAATTACTCTAAAATGGCTCTTGATGATCACGATAACCCAAAATTCTCGATGGATTTGTAACGCGCGTCGTTAAAAAAAAAGAATCACTTACGCATTCGTTTAACATACATCTTTAAATACTGTCCTATAAATATATTTAAAATATTATATAATGAACGGATCGTTTGTAAAGAATAACTGCAAGGATTATTCCAAATCAAAGCTGTCCAGTAGAATTGGTCCGCCTGATCAGTGTAATCATTAAAATGTAATATGTAAATGAAAATGCTGGTAAAACGTAATTTAATTTGAAAAGTTTGAAATGAGTTGTAATTGTACGCCTCGCGATAGACGTACGTCTGTATAAGTCTGTCGATAATACCCTAGACGCGATTCCACATAAACAAAAAAATTTAACAATACAAAAAAAAATCCTTAAACATCTTTCAATAACTGTGTAAAAGTAACGTCGTAATATAATAAAAGTCCAATTGTACGATAAACAAGCAATCCAATAACCTTTTAAACGCAATCAAGCAACAAGTAAGTACCCTTAAAGCGGGTTGTAGGTACGTCATGAAAATATGTTAACAAGAAAGTATTACATCGTTCCTTAGCGCCGGGCCCTCGGAAGGGGCCTAATTCCGGCCTTATAGGGGGTGAATTAATAAGGAGAACGGAGTGAATTTCGCAACGAACGCCTCTCATTCACTCAAAACCTCGAAGCGTACTAAAACTTCGTTTAACAGCTCAATTAGGTTTTGAAATGAGCCGTTCGTATCCGCTTGATTTCTGAATTGCGACTTTGTAATCTCATTTATGTTTCGACGTACGTAATCGACACTCGATGAGTATTGACATGGAGAGCTTATATATAAATCGTCACACAGGACCGAACTGAACACGAACTGAGTGAAATAATCTGTCATCCTTTGAATTGTTATTTGACTATGTCGACCATATATTTTGTATTCGTCGTTAGTTTTTTTTTTCAGTGTCGTTGATTAACAGCAAATACACGAATTACCTCCAATAATATCTAACTATTCAACTGAAAGAAGAAAAACTAACCCACTTCAGCTCAATCAATCTAGTGGTTGCCGAATCTATAAATGGCACACGGACTAATATTATTGATTTTTAGACACAGATATACGTTATAAACTTACCAGTAATGATATTGGGAAAATATGTTAAGTAATTTGTTGACCGTGTTGAATTTGGCATCATAATACTGTACTATATATAAACTGCTTCCTCATCCCGAATATGTATTTAGAATATAAGTAATCCCTTAATGAAATGCTATTTAATAAAGATATTTATTATGATTCGTATACTAAACTAGAACTGAAAAGCTAACTACTCAAAAAAAGCACTTTACTTTCGTTGGGTACACAATTACTTGGGTAAAGTTATTTCTTTCTCAACAAGCGCTTTTTAACTATAGAAAAAAATACTCCAGAAAAAAAATACCTTAATACCTCGAAGATTAGCGAATGTTATTATTTTCTTAAAAGCTCGAAGGAGAAATTGCGAAGTCAATGCGGGACAATACAAAAGCTATCTTGCTAATATTGCCACTCCGCAAACGTTGAGCGAGCGAGGCAGGTAAAAAAGCTCCCCTTTATTTCCCGAGCGGCGTTAATAAAAACGCGATAATAGGATAATATTATTTGGATAAGACGCTCACGAGCAAATTATTTTTAGATGAAACAGCTTTTATAAGAGGCGGCGAATGCTCGCCGCGAATTAAATTCCACGGAATCGCTCGGATAATTTCTGAAATATGTTAATATAATTTGACGTTTTGACTGTAAGCGAATACTTGCTTAATCAAACAGTTTAGGTTAGAGTATCGTGGTGAGCGAATTGTTTGAATACGATTGCACGGTTAATGAAGATCCGGCAACAAGCTTCAATAGTCAATGCGACGGGAAACTTGATCTTCCATATTAAGAATTACAAGAAGTGTGCCTTGGAGAATTGAATTATGGTTATTCACTCATTCAAGGAATGCGCATGCGTCTATTAAGAAAGTACCCTCTTTATAACATTATTTAAGGGTGTAAAAAATAGATTACATATTTTTTCCCTTTCTTTTGTTGTGTAACAAACACGAAATTAAACATATTTTTTAATTCTTGTAATTGAATTATTTAGTTTAATAGCAATTCAAATATTTTGAAAGTTCATCAGTGGTACGGCGAAATGAATTCTGGCTGGAGAACTGTCAAAATTACAACTTCTCCCTCGTTTTACCTTGAAAGCCAGGACGAAAATATCAAAAAATTCTATTACTATTTTTACGTTTTCAATTTTTTATATAATATACTTTAAAAACAGGCACAGGCATAACATTTGAACTTACTCTGAAACGTAAAACAATCGCCAATCCGTATGTTAAAAAAAAATGAAATCTATTACGAATCCGACCGGTCGTTCTATCCAACTGATTGGCTTGCTTTTTTAAATGAAAAATACTGATGCACATATTTATCAACTGGCAAGCATTACCTAACTTAAACCCTTCTCGAGTTTTGTTTATATATATCTCCGGTTCCAATTGAGGTACGCCATTCGTTTTGATCATAAAACACTCGCTAGAACGAGCTCTTTCATGTAAGTTTTTGCCCTCTTGAACTGGTTGGAAGAAAGTTAAGTGTGAACATTCAAGAGGCGCAACGACAAACCATTGAACGAGTAGGAATCTATTTACCTGAACCAGTCTTCAAAACATTTAAAAATCAATATTATTTGTAAAGGTATGCAGACAAATCAGTACTAATATATAAATTATTCTACCATATTCATAATATTTCAAAATATTTTTGCTAGACGCTTATTAAAAACTATTTATTCTGCATGTAACAAACCGAAAAAAAGACACGTAGGTATGATCTTTGTTGCATTGTTTTCTTGACATTATTTTTAGTAACCATTAGCAGGCGTTTCACAATAATTGAAAGACATCATTTATTCAAACAAATGGAAAATTTTATACTATTCAGCTTCATTTTTCATATCTTCCACTTCACTTTTTAGCGTAATTTATTAATAAATGTTTCTTATAAATTTGGCATATATTTTAGGATCATGGACTTTCTTTCGCGTCATGGGCCGCAATTTTATATTAAGAGGCAAATTTCACTTAGCACAAAATAAAAACTGAACAGCAAAACTAATCTATTAATAATGCTTTATAGTAATTTTTGCTGAACCTTATCCATAATGTACTTAAAATAATGTATTTTACATCCTTTTTCTTGATTTAAGCTATATCCATAGTAATTTTAGTGAAATCAGTCAAATTATAAGTGGTTATTAACCTTACAAAACACATTGATGAAACCCTAAATCACTCTAACCACTATCTCTTTTACTAATGACAATAACTGAAATTTCAGCGAAATCGGTTCGTCTATATAGATTCTTAGTAATGGTTACAGAACCCAAAGAAATGTACCGAATATTCTTTTTTTTGTACCGAATATTCCATTCAAAATTTTATTGAAATCAGTTTAATGTTGAGGATTCTAGTAATTCTCACGGAACTTTAAAAATCCATCAAATATATTTTTATTGGTATATATTTAGCTCTATACTAAATTTTATTAAAATCGATTAAATTATAAGGGTTCTTCAGTAATTCTCACAGAACCCTAAGAATGTGTCGAACATTCTTTTATTGATTATTAGGTGGCTCGATTTTAAAGTTTATTGAAATCGGTTAAATTATAAGGATTCTTAATAATTCTCACAGATCCCTAAAACTGTATAGAATATACTTTCATTGCTTTTCATTTACCTAAATATTAGATTTATTGAAATAGGTTAAATTGTAGAGGTATCAGTAATCTTTATAAAAAATATATCGGATATCCTTTTATTAGTTTTAAAATTGTCTTAATACTAAATTTTAAGAATTCTGAATAATTTTCACGGTACCCTAAAAATGTATAAGGTATTAATTTATTTACCTCCTTACTGAATTTTATTAGAATCTGTTAAATTATAAGGGTTAGTTGTAGCTCTCTCGGAACCCTAAACACGTATCAAATGTATTTTTATTAGCGTTCATTTATTACCATACTACATTTTATTGAAATAGTCTTAAGTAAAACTGTTCTTAGAAATTCTTACGGACCTCCTAAAATATGTATCATTAACCCTTTCGGCTTCCAAATATTTCCACACCATTTTTTTTTTTTCATAATGAATTAAACTGTATGGACTTTTTAATATTTCTCAGGAAACCCTAAAGAAGAATCAAACCCTTGACATTTGTTATTGTAGATATTTTGCCTTCACGACTTCATCCATATGGATATAAAATATTTTATATCGACTGAAGTCCATCATAATTCTCATCCCAGTTCTCGTCCTTGATTTCAATTTGATCTACATCCCACTCCGGTTAAGTTCCACCAAAATTAAACCTTTAACCTTTGACTTAATGCGTTACTTTTTTGTCAATATTTGCATTGCGACTGATTGACGTATCTGTGCACATTCAAAACTACTGCAACTAGGAATATGAAATTTTACACACAGCTTGCTTTTATCATGTAGACGAGCACTGAAAAAGGATTTTTGTTAATTCAACCCTTTATGAGGTGAAAATGAAAAGGTAATGCTGTTGTATGATAAATTGAACCTATGGGAGCTATAAATGTGAAACTTAACATTTAAGTTAGTTATAAATAAAGAAAAAAAACTGACATACGGACACATTTTTTAATCATATGTATTAAAAACACCAGAAGTGCAACCTTCAGAAAATTAAACTGCGGGAAAATAAGACGATACAGTATCAGGACTAGATTGATTATAGAGTATATTTATTATAATATTGGTACCAAATGCAAAAGTTATTTTACATTTTATTATTCAAGTTCAATGTTTTCAATTTGAACAGATACAATAAGAAGGTACACATAAGCACACATACTTCTTTCTCTCGCATTTTATCTCATGTCATATTTTATCTCATTCTCTCGCGCAGACATTCTATATCATCTCACATTCTATCTTATTCTCTCGCACGCTAGATCCTATAGATATATATGGTTGTCTCTGTTTACTGTCGCTTTTTCGTTTCATCAAGTTTCGGTGTTAAAGAAGTTTTCACTTCAAAATGCATACATTTTTTTAAATTTAACACTAAAGAGGTTTACCCTCATATAATATTTTGTACCTTATTTTACATAAAGTATAAAATATTATATGCGAAATCGAAATAATTGAAGCCATTTATATTTTAACTAATAATTACAAACAAAAAACAATGAGATGCATCATCTTTTAAAAATAACCCTAAAAAGGGTCAAATAAGAGTTAATATTTTAATGTAAAAAAAGCAACCGTTACAGTTAGTAACACTAAAATATATATTTAGCTGCTAATTATAAAAGAAAAATAACTCTTAACATTATTTTTGGATAAATAGCTCTAGCTAGAGGTTGAAATAAAGGACGAAATGTTGTATGGTAAATTGAGACTTCTGGAGCTATTGATGTTAACATCTTTTTGTCAATCATGTATACTACAACATAAATCTGCAGTCTCTTTAAGTAGAATGAGTGTCTGCAGTATACACTCTTTCTACTTACCAACATTTTAAAAATTTTCTTCTGCCTATCTATATGTCGTTTTTTTTTTATTTTAAAAACGGTTTGAGCTAATTGGTAAAACTTGGAACGTAATAATAAACAATATATGATTTCAATAAAGAGATTGTTATCAAATTCCGAATAGAATTAGAGAAACCTCATGATTCTTTTTATTTATCTATTTATCTTAATATTTGATGAGCCTACGATACGATAATTTATGTAAATTTTTATAAAAAATATTTATTTCTTGGCGCACTTCATACGTATTTATCATTTTTAAAATTTCACTTCTTTCTATATGTCCCCTTATACATAATTAAAGAAGCGATGTTAACGAAATTCATAATACAGGTCTTTAATATCGTGTCGGTAAACTGTTCGTTTGTTCGGAATCATCTCCAAAAGGTCGAACGGATTATTTTCAAAGTGGGTGCATTTTGTCCAGTTTTTTTTTTTCGTGTGCCCAAAGCATTAATTCAGTTATGAAACGCAACAGTGGAGACTGTCACTCCATGTCTGTATTTTGCGAGATGTATTATCTCATCGGTCGGGTCGACCCACTTTTGCCTTGCAGTTAAATTGACCACAACATGACTCTACTACAATTACTAAACAATTAGTAAAAAACAATAATCCACTGAAATAATAAACTTAAACCGTTAGTTCTTTAAATGACATAAATCTCATAACGTTTTAATCGATTTTGGGGCACACGTTAGTGCAGTTATTGAATTTTTAAATGCAAAAATAACATTTATGTCGTACATATCTTAACGCAAATACCCGACAGACCCCTATGAAACGTGGCTTCTGACTAGTAGGCACCTAAATAGAACCATTAAGCGGTGAGGTAAGCGAACTAAATAGAATCATTTGTTGATACCTATACACTAAAATTGCAACTCCGGATAACATTCGTGATTTAATTACTATGCGTAGAGCGTTTACAACTTAAGCTTTCTGTAAGATTTAATTAATTGCCGGTGCAGTACAGAAATTACAAAGGCGATATTTAATTAACTCATCGTCGGTTAATTAAACGTCAATTAACACGACTCCAACGCTGTGAGATCGAGCGCAAATCGCAATTTGTACGTTTCGTAAAACCGAAATTCTGATCACATAAAACGGTATAAGCGACCTCGCTGTATTTTTATTAAACATCAGACTAATTCAAGAATAACTTAATACTATTAAATGAGGACTTCTTATAATATACTTTCGAACATAAAACAATTGGATGAAAATTAAAGTTCTGGCATTTTTAAAGAACATTTATATTTTACTTCATATTAATACTTATAAGTGATAACTTTATAAATAAATAAATATATATATATATATATATATATATATATATATATATATATATATATATGTAGCTGGTTATTGGTCTGTTTAAAATTGCTAACATGGCTAATCGATGCGCTTTTTGAATTCTATTTTTTATAAGGATCTCAAAATATTGTAAGATCTCAAAATGTGTAAGTACCTACTATCTAATGTAATAAAATCTTCTATTTAATTCTATGGAATGAAAAAATTTTGTTCATTTTTTTTATTATATTCTTAATAAATGTTTAAAACTTATTTAAAATCTTCATTTCTAAACGTCAGATGTAGATCCGACTCTATTTTAAAACGAAACGAAGAATTAAAGTTCATTAACAGTACTTAATTCTGGAATATTACTCCAGATTACAAGCTTCGATCTAATCCTGATATTAATAGGTTTACAAAAACCCTTAGCTCTGCTGCATACGCAGTTAAAAAGTTCAAAATTTATCACGCTTCAAAACCGCTACATTGGTATTTTAACTGTTTTCATAATTTTTTGTCATACAGAATTCTGCTCTGGGGACGTGTCGCGGTTATTCATACAATTTTTATGCCGCAGAAGTGGGCAGTTTGAGCGGCCTTTTAGCATTTAAAAATGCTAGTAAGAAAAAAGTATGTACAGACGGGCTATACAGATTTATGTCGTAATTAAATTAGTAGGGCAACAAATATATTCACTACATCTTTTTATACCTAATAATCTAAATCTAAATACATATTTTAAATGCTAATGTTCGTTTGTACAGACAGGGTTTTCTCTATCACCACCAATTCCAATCAACTTCCCGTTGGGGTGATAAACACCCCTTGGTCTCATGGTGGGAATAAGGAAGTTTGGGCGCGGTGAGAGGAAGTGGGTGGTTGTGGGTTGCGAAAATGTGAAAAAAAATATATCTGGCCTTTTCTGATTTATGAGAACTTCTGGAAGTGATCTAGAAAACTACAAAATGTGTGCAACTGTTACAATCGATCTCGAATATTCTAGAAGGTTCTAAGAGTTTCTGGAATGATCTAGAAAGTTCCAAAATTTGTGCACCTGTTAAATTTAATGTGGATAGTTCTATAAAGTTCTAAAAAAAATTATGAAATGGATTGTTATTCTAACTCATAAGAATTTCTAAAATTTTCTAGAATCTTCGGTAATATTCCAGAATATTTTAGAACGATCTGCTATCATCAAAAAATTTTACACAAAGATCCAGGGTGGTCTGTCTCTATCGGAAATAATCTTGAAAGTTCTAAAATGTTCTTTAATATTCAAAAACGATAGAGAATATTGAAATACAATTTAAAAATTCTTAAAAGATTTAAGATAAGCTGTCATGGTAGGGAATAAATCTTAAATGTTCTGGTGTTCAAAATTTCGATGCATGATGGTATATAAACCGAAATTCAGAAAGTTTTCGCCAGTTTGATCGTGTTTGCAATTGAGAGAATATCAATCCAAATTGATAGTGAACAGTACTTAAAGAAATTCAAATGAATTTCACAAGTGAGAAGAAAAACGAACTATATGAATATTCTAGAGTGTTCTGGTACTAGAAATTTCGATTTATTATGGTATATAAATCGAAACTCAGTGACTTTTCGCCAGTTTGGTCGTGTCGAGAGATCAACTGAAATTAAGCTTGAACAGTAATTAAACACATGAAGTGCTTTTGACAAGTGAAAAGAGCAAACTATCTGAATATTCCAGAGTGTTCTGGTACTAGAAATTTCGGTATATTATGTATGATATATGAACCGAAATTCAGTGACTTCGTCAGTGTCATCATAATAACAATCAAGAGTCTAATTTTTTGTAACTTTATTACATTACAAATACAGAATGCCAAGGCGTAAAAAAGTATTCACAAAACCTTAAGTGCATTCGAAAAGAAGAAAAGTAGCTCGTCGAAATGAAACAGAAGAACAACGAGGAAAGAAACATATTAACGAAGAAGTGCTATCCCGAATGAAAACTTTTAGAAATCATCAATCTGCTGATCAACGTGAAGTGGAAAATAGAAAAAGTAAAGAAAGAATGGCTACTTAAGTTACGGAAGAAACAAAGTTATAGATAATTATAAAATCGTCATTCAAGCAGATAAAAGACCAGCCAGTTAATCCTAACGAAGGTTCAATGTACCTCAAACGAACGAAGTTGCCGTAGTAATTGTTAATAACGAATGTAGTCGTCGTGATATTATTATTCAACGCCGAAGCAATAAATTGCAACGTATCACTTCAATATTCAACACATCGAACCAGCTACAGGTGTCGAAACTAACAAAAAAGCTATCAGCTATGCAATTTTATGTTTATCGAATTATGACTACAAATAGTTATTATGACCATATTTTAAATTGTCGGCAGTTATTTCAGCAGTTTATTGGAGATATGTATACTAAAATTGAGACAAAAAGATTAAAATTTATTCGCCATATTCAACTAAAGTTGCGTTCGGATGAATACATCCATTTACGAGATGCTATGATAAAAGATGGAAACGTCGATAACATGTGAAAATTGGTCATCTTGCCATCTACATTTACTGGGAGTCCGCGACACACGCATGAATATGCCCAACATGCGAGAACTTATGTCAGAAAACACGGCCGTCCAGATTTATTTATAACATTTACATGTAATTGATGGGTGGAAATCAAACAAGCATTAGCGAACAAGCATATGAACAAACAACCAGCGATTGACATGATATTCTTGCCCGAGTTTTTCGTCAATAACGAAATCAAATTTGTTGACGCCATCGTGAAAAATAAAATATTTCGTACTGTTATTTGTTGGATGTTTTCCATTGCATGGCAAAAACGAGGACTTCCACATGCTCACAACTTAATTTGGTTTCATAATAAAATTCAACCGAATCAAATAGATGATATCATCAAGGTTGAGTTTCCAAACCCGGAGGAAAACTCGGATCTTTATAGTACAATCGTAAAAAACATTGTTCATGGCCCGTGTGGTGAACTAAATAGAAGTTCTCCGTACATGAAAGATGAAAAGTGTACGAAACGTTATGCGAATCCATTTTGAACGAAAAAATCACAGGCAAAGACGGATATCCGAAATACAGACGTCCATCAACAGAACAAGGCGAATTTACGACTAAAATGAAAATACGAGGCAATGAAGAAATTCAAGTTAACAATCAATGGGTGGTTCCATATAATCCACTTTTATCTAGAATGATCAACGCCCATATCAATGTTGCATACTACAGTTGTGTAAAGTCGATAAAGTATGTATGCAAATATATTAATACAGGCAATGATATGGCTGTTTTTACGATAACCAATGAAAACCAGTATAATAAGATAGTACAGTTTCAAATGGGTCGTTACTTTAATACTAACGAAGCGATTTGGCGAATTTTAAGTTTTCCAATACACGATCGAGATCCGCCGGTTCTCCATTTATCTATCTATTTAGAAAATGCACAACGTGAATTTTTCACTGCAGAAACGGCACAAAAAGTTGCGACGGAATCACCAACACAAATACCTTTAACAGCCTTTTTTGAACTATGCCAGAAAGATCTATTTACTAAGACTTTACTTTACTCAGAAGTACCAAGCTATTAAATATGTGATACAACAAGTAAACAATTCAATCCTCGAAAACGTGGAATGCTAGTAGAAGGACATGATGGAGTGTTCAAAATAAACACAATAGGACGAGTCTACACAGTGCATCCAAAAAACGCTCAATATTCCTATCTACGTTTATTACTTCACACTATTCGTGACCCAAGGTGTTTTTTTTTAAATCTCAAAACTGATAATGGATACGTTTGTGAGACATATCGCGAAGCAAGTCGAAGATTGGGCCTACTAGAAAACGATAATCATTGGGAGTTAAGTATGAATGAAGCAGCCCAAACGGCAACAGCAAATAGAATTCGTGAGCTATTCGCAATTATATTAACGACACGTGATCCTTCTAATTCAAATCGACTATGGCTAAAATATCGGGAATATATGAGCGATGACATCTTGACTGAACTGCAACAACAAAACTCGGACTTAGAAATTAATTTTAAAGAAGAAATTTTTAATAAAATTTTGATATTGATAGACGATGAATGTTTAGCAATATCTAACCGAACGTAAATACAACTAGGTGTTCGATCGCCTAAACGAAGCCATTTGGATGCTATGAGCAGTGAATTTTTAAGAGAAACAAATGATAATATCTTGAGGCTTTACGTCCAACATAACAAACCCTAATTAATTGAGAGTCAAAAACAAGCATATGATATAATAATGGGTTATTATAAAAAACAGGAAGGTGTATAATATTTTTAGGTGCTACACTTGCGGCATCGGAAAAACATTTTCTATAAATTTATTTCTAACTGAAATCCGTGCAAATAAAGAAATTGTTCTTGCCCTAGCATCATTTGGGATAGCGGTAACACTTATGAATGTTGGACGAACAGTGCATTCCGGTTTAAAATTACTATTAAATGTATCTGACTATGAATTCCCGGTATGTGACATCACAAAATCATCAGCACATGGATAAATATTGAAACAGTGCAAAGCCATTATATGGGACGAAAGCACAATGGCCCATAGAAAATCACTAGAAGCACTCAATAGAACAAACACTTCAATATTTACGCGACAACACAAATGCAATGGAAGTTACTATCAGGTTAATGCTGTCAGGCGATTTTCATCAAACGCTACTTGTCATTCCGAAATCAACGCTAGCAGATGAAATTAACGCTTGCTTAAAGAAATCGGTCATCTGGAAACACGTAAAAATAATTAAACTATTAAATTAACAACAAATATGAAGGCGCAAATTTCAGAAGATGAAAAGGCACAAGATTTTTTTGGAAAACATTTACAAAAAGGAGAGGTACCTATCCAATAGACGATCATACTAGCGAAATCACATTAACTAACGAGTTATATAATACTGTTGAAACACCGGAATAACTTATAAATGAATCATATCCAAGTATTGCTGAAAATTATACCAATTCAGAATGGTTTCGCGAAGGAATTATTCTTGCCACGAAGAACGACATTGTCAACGGCATCAACAGTATCATCCAGAAAATGATTTTGGGAGAAGAGAAAATCTATATGTCAATAGATATAATAAGAACAAGAAAGCATCAATTTCCGTATTGAATTTTTCAATTCATTAAATGTTCCAGGAATGCCATTACACTGTCTTAAATTAAAAGTTAGTTAACCAATTATTTTATTACGAAATCTGAAATCGCCGAAACTGTGTAATGGTACGAGACTGTGCATCAAACAGCTACGAAATAACATCATCGAAGCCAGTATAATTACTGGTAAAGAAAAAGGACAGATAGTACTTATGCCACGGATACCTTTAATATCAAATGGATTGCCCTTTACTTTTAAATACTTACAATTCCCGGTTGAGTTGGCTTACAGCATGACTTTCAACAAAACACAGGGCCAAATATTCTAATAATGTGATGTTAACTCAAAGAAACCATGCTTTGCACACGGCCAATTATACGTCGCACGCTCACGAGTAGGATCACCTCGAAATGTGTTCATTTACAGTCCAGACAATAAAACTATAAAGGTGCTTTATAAGTAAGTATTGTAAAAAGAAATTTAAAACAAAATGAAACTTGAATAAAAAGTGTAAAAATATAATATAATATGTAATATATAAAATATAATAAGTAATTATTTGTGTAAATAAAACATAAATTTTTCATTTATTACGGTGTTTCTTATTTTAACTTATAATTATTTCAATTCGTTAATTAGTTATTTAATTTGATGTATTCTATATACACCGTATGTTTAATGGTCAAATAAGTCTCTCAATAACTAAGAGAGAAATCTATAATATTTACGTTATAAATGGTTCTTTAAATATTTTTTATAACATTAAACATGAGATGTATTTTAACCTGAGCAACGACGGGTTTCGTTGCTAGTAATATTAGAAAGTCACGTCTGTTTCCCAGAAGAATAGGCAGAGACTGTAGATTTCCACCAGGTACGATATTTGCATATCTCTTTTGGTTCACTGATATCCATGAAACTTTTCTTGCAAGGTCGTCCATTTCAAGTGCTTAAAATTTGACCCTTTTTGGGATCTGGGCCAAAATGGCAAAAACGGAACCCTTATAGTCTCATCATATCCGTCCGTCCGTCCATCGCTATGTCACAGGCATTTTATTATAAAACTACAAGACGTATATTGATGACGTTTATAGTGTAGGTGTCTTGTATAAGCCACTACTTAGTTTTGTGATTAAATAAATATATCTAGGGGTGGCACTCCATACATGTAACAGAAGCTGAAAAAATTTTTTTCAGCAAACATCAATGTGTACAATTATTTCAACAATTCTTTTAAAAACATTTTAATGTTTCTAACAATTTTTTTTGACTATGTGAATAATTTCCGAAATAATCGTTTCAAAAATTGCAGAAATTGTGTCCCCCACTATTTTCTAAAGCGTATGTCCAAAAAACATTAAAAAAATAAACAAGGTAACGCTTAATAAATACTTTCAACGAAATTTATTTTGAACATGGTCGAATATACTATTTTTGAGTTATCATCGAACAACTGCGATTCTCAACAAAAGGATGGAAGTTCCATGAAGATACGCTCTTTTGTTGATGCACTTTAATTCACAATAGTTTAATAATAATAGTCTACCTAATTACTTGTTTTTCTAGTTATAGGCGACTAAAGTGCTTATAACTATTCAGTGCGAGAAACATGGAAAAAGTGTACAATGTACTTTTTTCATCTGTAGTGCATTTCTTTGTAATAATGGCTTCGGAACCCTATAATGAACATGTTCCAACATGCCCTTGGCCGGTTTTTTAATATTCAACCAATATCGTCTGTATGGCATTTTCTAGCGCAGTTCTTCCCGACCTTTCCGCCTTACACGTTCGGTCTATAGATTTGCTTTACATTGAGTGCAATAAGTCAGCACATCGTGCATCAGACGAGATGGTTGGGATCATATCCGTTTATAATTTTAATACTCCTGACACCCTGGTGGATGTAAGGATGTAAGGGACGTCTTTATGTCCCTGATGATGTTCATAGTTGGCTTGAAACGAACAAATAAATAACAATATAACTATTTTAAAAACTAAGGTAAATGAACATAGTACACTTGCTTGCTTATTTGTTCGATAAATGTTAATCCTCTCGAATTAATATTCAATTCATTGGATGGGGATTCGCAGTGGTAGAACAGATTCGGGGGTCGGCAGTGGGTTGCATGCTGTATGTTACTGCATATCGCAGGCAAGCGTCTAATGATGAATTTACGATAAGTAACACCACATACAATAGAATATTCCAAATATTATTTTTCTACTAATATTTTTCTTCGGCTATATATTCGTGCCACTACAGCTACTATAAATTCTTTCACTATTATAAAGCTACATTAACCCCGATTAATATAACCCGAATATTATTTTGTTATCAACATTTGCTACCTCTTCGTCGAAATTGCTGTGGTGAAATCGACATCGCACAGGAGGACGAGGGTGAGGGCAGAACTGAAAATCGAAACCAGGATCGATATCGTGAACGAAGAAAAAGTCGAAGGCGAATGTAAGACGACAATTACAGTTAATAACTTAAACGACGTCGTTATAAGAACTAGTACCGAGATCAACATTGAAAGCGGAACCGGAATCGGAGTGGAACCTTAAACCACTTAAATCAAGACCGTGGTCGGAATTCAAAGCGGGACCGGGATCGGAGTGTAATCTTAAACCATTTAAATCAAGGCCGTGGTCGGAATTCAAAGCGGGACCGGGGTTGGAGTGTAATCTTAAACCACTTAAATCAAGACCGTGGTCGGAATTCAAAGCGGGACCGGGATCGGAGTGTAATCTTAAACCACTTAAATCAAGACCGTGGTCGGAATTCAAAGCAGGACCGGGGTTGGAGTGTAATCTTAAACCACTTAAATCAAGACCGTGGTCGGAATTCAAAGCGGGACCGGGATCGGAGTGTAATCTTAAACCATTTAAATCAAGACCGTGGTCGGAATTCAAAGCGGGACCGGGGTTGGAGTGTAATCTTAAACCACTTAAATCAAGACCGTGGTCGGAATTCAAAGCGGGACCGGGATCGGAGTGTAATCTTAAACCACTTAAATCAAGACCGTGGTCGGAATTCAAAGCGGGACCGGGATCGGAGTGTAATCTTAAACTACTTAAATCAAGACCGTGGTCGGAATTCAAAGCGGGACCGGGATCGGATTGTAATCTTAAACCACTTAAATCAAGACCGTGGTCGGAATTCAAAGCTGGACCGGGATCGGAGTGTAATCGTAAACCATTTAAATCAAGACCGTGGTCGGAATTCAAAGCGGGATCGGGATCGGAGTGTAATCTTAAACCACTTAAATCAAGACCGTGGTCGGAATTCAAAGCGGGACCGGGATCAGTGTAATCTTAAACCACTTAAATCAAGACCGTGGTCGGAATTCAAAGCGGGACCGGATCGGAGTGTAATCTTAAACTACTTAAATCAAGACCGTGGTCGGAATTCAAAGCGGGACCGGATCGATTGTAATCTTAAACCACTTAAATCAAGACCGTGGTCGGAATTCAAAGCGGGACCGGGATCGGAGTGTAATCGTAAACCATTTAAATCAAGACCGTGGTCGGAATTCAAAGCGGGATCGGGATCGGAGTGTAATCTTAAACCACTTAAATCAAGACAGTGGTCGGAATTCAAAGCGGGACCGGGATCGGAGTGTAATCTTAAACCACTTAAATCAAGACCGTGGTCAGAATTCAAAGCGGGACCGGAGTCGGAGTGGAATCTTAAACCACTTAAATCAAGACAGTGGTCGAAATTCAAAGCAGGACCGGGATCGGAGTGTAATCTTAAACCACTTAAATCAAGATAGTGGTCGGAATTCAAAGCGGCACCGGGATCGGAGTGTAATCTTAAACCACTTAAATCAAGACCGTGGTCGGAATTCATAGCGGGACTGGGATCGGAGTGTAATCTTAAACCGCTTAAATCAAAACAGTGGTCGGAATTCAAAGCGGGACCGGGATCGGGGTGTAATCTTGAACCACTTAAATCAAGACCGTGGTCGGAATTCAAAGCGGGACCGGCATGGAAATCAAGAAACTAAGAAATTGACAACGAAAGGAGGACGGGAGCAGGATCGAGAAAGGAATACCGATTGAGATCTTGATTGAGAATACCAAACATAAGTCGATCAATAATTTCACATATTTTGTAAAATCCCTTTTTTTTGCGAATTTTTGTTAACAATATCTCTAGAACAAAGAAATTGATATAGTTTACGATGATCGATTTCATTTTTTCTTTCTTTAGACTTTATACAAGAAAATCTTGTTGATTTTGGAATTTATCGTAGATCAGTTTATAAAATATGGTAAAAAATGATTTATTTCTTGGCTTACTTAAGACATATTTTAGTAAAAAACACACTTTTTGTAAATTTTAAAAACTTAATTTGAACTGACTTCCTATATAGTAATTTAATAATAATAATATAAACTCACGTCCATTTCCCAGAAGGGTATGCAAAGACTATAGACTTCTTAAATTTCTACATCTATGAAACTTTTCAAGCAAGCTCATCGGTTTGGGATGATTAAAATTGGTCCCTTTTTATGCCTGCATAGGATTCTCTAGAGCAACCTTTGCCGACGTTTGCTATTTGCTACCCCTTCGTCGAAATCAGAACCCGATACCTGTAGCATAATCGAAATTACACACAGGACGAGAACGAAACCTCGGTCGAGTGTGGAACGAAAATTAGAACTAACAATGTGAACGACATCGGAATTAAGAGTCATACCGCGATCAACATTAAAAGCGGGACCGGGATAGAAATCAAGAGAACAAGAAATTGGCAACGAGATCAGAATCGAGAACAAGCTCCGTCGCTCTGGTACCCTCTTGAATAAACACTTAATTTTCTTTTTGTTCATTTTAACCTACAAACTATATTATTTAATGTAGTTTACTTAATTTTTTTGCAGTTTCAATAAATGGGCTGAACAACCGATAAATATAATCTATAGCAGAAAATATTAAATATAATGGAATAGCTAGTAGTGATATTAATGTTAAATTGCTTGTAGTTTAATCTAGTAACAAGAAAAATATAATCTCTATTCAGGTGCTGGAAATAAGGGACATAAAATATAACTGAGTTATATAAAAGTGCGTTATTAGCTAGAAAACTAGTAACGATGCTTATTAATGTAGTATACTTCATTTTCTTTGCAGTATTAATATTTAAACAGAAAAAAATATATGTACAGTTTGTAACAGAAAATATTGGGGCGAGGAAAAGGTTTTTTCATATTTTATAAGTGAAAAGTTGCAGTAAATTCTTTGTAGTTGTACTGTTTGCTTGTAGTTGGCTACATTTGATACCATTAAATAGATGACATTTTGAAAATAGGAAGTAAAAAACGGTGTCTCGTCATTTTTATTACATTTTTTTTTCGCCAAAATAAGTGAATCTAAGCTTGTTCGGCTGTTCATAATGGGATCCTGATCCCTTCGCTTATGAATGATTGTGAAAGCTGGGTATGGCAGAAGAAAAATTTAAGTAGGATTAATGCAGTGGAGATGCGATTTCTGCATAGTGTGTATGGAGTGTGTCGGAAAGATGTAGAAACACTGATGTCAAAGAGCTGTCGTCTGATTTGAAGTAGTGCAGATAGTGTAGAAGATGTAGTGACTAGAGTAGAAAAAGGTATATTGAGGTAGTTTAGCCATCTGGAAAGGATGAATAAAAGTAGGCTAACAAAACAAATCTATAGAGAGAATGTGTGTGATGTAAAGGTCAGCAAACCTAAGGCAAAATTTTAATCACCTGAAAACAACGAACTTGCATGATAAGATTGATGGATAGCAGTGAAGCAAGAGAGGTATGCAAAGATAGTAACTATGTGTAAATGTGTAGTCTCTGCTTACCCTTCTAGGAAATAGACGTAATTTATTATTATTGGAGTAACTTAAGATTTTACTTTTTAACGTTAAAGCGTGATTTACTTTATACACTCATTTTTATCCTTTTATGTTTTTTTGTAATTCTACTCTTTCATATATCTTTGAAATGGCTCAATTTCAAGTTCATTATATGTTTTTAGTTGCATTAGTGTTTTTGCTCATAACCAAATATACAAGTAAGAAACCAGCCAAAAACAAGACTAAAATAACGCGTGGTCATAGAAGGACTGATAAAAATATATTACAGAAATAAAAAAACGCGATTTCAAGCATTTATGATTTTCGAAATATCCAATAAAAATTCACTGTTTATTTTTAAACTGCAAGACCATAACATAGTAGCGCAGGCTGGGGCACATATGCACAATATGCCCCATACGCTTCCTCCCTAAATTGGGTAAATTTTTGCTAAAACATATAAATGTTTAACATAAAGGTTCAGACAAAACTTTCTTTATACTATTAAGTGAACAATCTTTGGCTTCGCCCTACTCTAAAATCTTATCTACGTACGTTCTCCTCTAACTTCCAAATTTGTAGCTTCCTAAAGAACTTATTTTAAGATGTACTTTCTGTGAAACTATTAGTGTGAATGTGACTTGCATTTATTACAATTTTTATAATGTCTAATTTGTATATAAAATTATACCTAAATAATGCCCAAAAAATTTTCATTCGAGCTTTAGATGAACGTTCAAATTCAAGAATAGTTTTTAGTTATTCTTTTTTCGATTAAGAAGGCGAATAGTTAAGCGTTTCAAAAAAAAATCTGTAGTACATATGAGTGATACAGACAACATCCAAACATAAAGGGGAATTTACTGCAAAGGTGTTATTGTGATATTTCCACTTCAATAATTATTTTATTTAAACTATACACATGTCTTAGTTAGTTATAATTCCAAAAAGAACTTTACTTCGAACTATAGCAACGATGACTGTCTTTGTTGAAATAACATATCATCGTTAACATTAATTAGTTTTTCAGTTAAAATGTATAATAATAATACAATTTTATAAGTCGAACCAAATGTACTTTCTTGCTTTTTTTTCTTGTTTTATTTCGGAGTTGTCACTTTTCGTCCTTTTAGGAATGTAGTGAATATCAATATACTGTCTTCAATTTTAACGACCCAGGCGAATTCTAGACCCAACGCCAGAAATATTCTATGATTTCTTTTATATTTCTTTCATTCTGTGAGCACAAGAAAATATCAAAACAAAAGCATAATAAAATAAACGCTCGTTAACAATTATTATTGTTATAAGAAGACTCGCAAATGGTCCGTCATCAAGAACAGGCCGAATCGGTGGGCAAAGTTAATTAATTTCCTTTGAACGAATAAAAAAGCTCTGTGCTCACTCTCCTTTTGTTCCATAACTCGATAAAGCTTTGTGAAAAATGAAACCCTATTATTTGAGGTTTGTTTCAGGTAAATATTTCTCAATTTAACGCCGTACGAGTGAAATTGTATCCAGTTACTCACCTCGGTTGGGCGGAGGAAGTCCCCGTGCGATGGGTTGGATCGCACGAAAGACGAGCCGTTTTATATGTTAAGTACTTTTTTAAAAGATCTGCATCCAAATCATGCCAACCGGAGCTTATGCCGTCTGTCTGTTCATGCATCGGCCTGTCCGTCTTTCTGCCTGTCCCTACTTTTAAAGGTCTGCATTTAAAATCATTTAAATATTATGTAGCCATAGTTACAACTTTTACAGAATTCGTATTATTGAAGCCATATTCGGATTGTTATTTTTATATTCCTTTTTTTTGGTTTTTGTTACTATCGGTAATAGATGTAAACGCCAAATTGGAATGATTATAGTGCAAATTCTAAATAAAATAACAACATAAAATAAAAATCAGCTAAATATGAGTTAATCTCGCGCTGAGTGTTCTTGAGTTGAATGAAAAAAAACCGGCCCAGTATGAGTCGGACTCGCGCACCGAGGGTTCCGTACACAATGTAATTGTTTTAAAAACGTCAAAGAAATTATTTTCATTATTCATTTACGGATTCCTGGCACGAACCCCACTCACACTTCGCCGACTTTTGTTTATAGTAGTCCTTAAATTTGCACTATGCGCCAAGTTCAACGCTCGTATACATTACTGCTTTAACAATAGAGCAAGAATAAAGAGATAAATTGGTACGCACTAAGAATACGTTAAAGTACTTAGTGAGTGTTAATTTATAATTGACATTGAAACGAACCGTATCGAAGCTGAATGTAGACTTATAAGAGTTTTTTTTTGTAATCTATAAGTAAAGGCCTTTTTTTATATTAGTTTCAAAATTTTAAGCGCCTTAGTTTCGGAGATACGAGAGAATGGTAAATGTTCATTCATTTTCAAATTACTTTGAAAACCATTTAGTTATAAATTATAAAATGGTATATTCGAGACCCGCACAATAAACGCTATCATATGATATGTCACATGATACAATTTCCAAGACTTTTCTTTGTAATTTTCTAATTCACTTCCAAAAGTCACTCTCATGTATGAAATTCATTTATTTACGTTAATTACACTTTCGGGTTGTGTGACAGACATACATATGTGTACCACATGCCAACTTAATCGAACCTGTACCAGTGGCGAGGGGTGAGAAAAATATAAAGGGAAGCCGAACCTTAAAAAATTGTCAACATTAAACATTATTAATAAAAATATGACTATTACTTACCGAGCTCTGTAACGCCCTCTGGTATAACGCGGAGATATTTCATTCGCCACTTTTGGCATACTTGAAGTCAACGATAGAATACAAACGGAAGACTTCGAGCATGCATAAAAGCAGCTTTGAAAAGCTAATGAAGTAGTTTCCTTTAGTCGAATTTATAGCAGCGCAGTGGATAAATGAATTAAATGAGATAAAAAGTTATTTAAATTCTAGTGGTAATCTACGATTTTTCTCGAGAAAATGAGCTAATACCAAGTCATAAAAATTTGGCTTACTTTTGATTTGCAACATTAAATGTTTTTCTATAGATAACAACGCGAGATCTGAAAGCCTTTGTTCTGTCTGGCTATTCCTGAGGTACGTATGAATGCGTTTGAAAGCTGAAAAAGATCGTTCCGCGGCCGCAATTGTTATCGGAAGGGTTAAACAGATATTACTTAAGCTTAAAATTTGAGGAAATGTATCTTTTAAGATATCTTTTTGTAAATGCAAAAATAACTCGTACATATCTAATCCTTTAAACGAGGGAGACGAATATAATACTTTTAACTCATTTTTTAATGCATTTATGTCAAAAATTCGAGGGAATAATAAATTTAAATTATTTAGTTTATCCTCAGGAAATGTACATTCGAATAAATCATGTTTCGACTTACTTAGTAAATCTAAAAACGATAAATTGCTTAGTGAACTATATCTGGTTTGAATTTGATTTTTAACATTATCTACAATTTCGATGAAAATACGTTTATTCTCGCGTTTTAAGTCTGATTCTGAGCTAAATAGAATGACGTCTTCGTGGAAGCTCAATTAATAATCAGTGACACTGTCGAATTCGTCATATTAATGAAACTCTCAAATAATTCGCGTTGAACGTGACCGTCTATATCCTCTGTTTTATTTTGTAGTAAAGCGAAAGTAATATCTGTTCTTACAATTTAGCTGATGTGAAAAAGCAAAATTCCCTATCTTCTAATTTCATTCAAAACGATATGCTGATTGATTCAGAATCCCATATGGGTTTTCTATAATTATATTAAATGTTTGTATTATGTCGGATCTACAGTTACAAATGACATTAATAATACGAGAATGATACTGCCATCGAGTTTGCGGGCACCAGGCAAACGACGATCTGACGTTAATTTAAAAGACCGAACGCGTAGATTTATTAAAATTTTTATTATTCAATTGATGTGGCCGAAAATTGTTTTAACTCTGGAATATTTTCTAAAGATGGAGATAACACTAAGTTAAGTACGTGAGCATAGCAAGGGAATAAAGACAGCTATTGGACATTGTAATTTAATTTTTGTTTGTACGCCGCCGACACGACATCACAGCGGCCCCATCGCTACGACAAACCGACTAATTTCTTTACAATTAAACTGATCTATGACCCTAATATACTTTGCGATAACTATCTGCTCCACGTTCTAAATAACATCGAAAAACCTACAAATCTCTCTTCGATCCCCGTCTTAGTCAAATAGCGGAATATGACAGACATTTCTCTCTCGATGGCTAATATCAGGTGTTTCGTCGGCTATAACCGACACGAATTTCCCAAAGGGATTAATTTCTGATTTAATTTCATCTCTAATGACCGGAGCTATGGACTTTATTAAATCGTTCTGAATATCGCTCGAGAGACCAGAGACACAGAGTTCTGGTTGAGGAACATTGCTCTAAATGCATATCTAATACTGAATCATATGTTTTAAAACAACAAAGTTTCTATGTAATACCGCGATTATCTGATGTTAATTTTTCGTCATGGCCGCGAAACGATGAGCTCTTGCCTTCCTAATAAAATGTTTGTCTGCAAATCGTTATTAAATGATACGGTTTCGTTCTACTTTTTATATATGCCTCGAAGAGTTCCCTAAAGAAATTCAATTCTATTAATGCCAAATTCGTTACAATGCTAAAGAACTACGAATATGTTTCAGTTTGTAAGTGTTTTTCGAGGAATTAGTAAAATTATTTATATCTACAAATCCTAAATACTACTCAAACGCTGATTTTTGAAATAATACTGAGAAAACAAATACATTGTATTATGCTTCAACACCCGGTCAACCAAGTAAATTTTTCGTAAAAGTGAAAGTAACCTTACAAAACCATCTTTACGTTTTAAATCTATTTTCATATTAGGTTTGGCAGTCTAACTCGATAATTTTCTGTTTTTGCTGAAACGTTAATTTTGAAAGGAGTTTCTTTATGAAAATCATTAGTACAGCATTCAATTCTAAGGTGCCAATTGCCAAATCGAAGAAATAGAACACTTAATGAATAAATAGAATACAATCAATTCGTCTTAAATACCACTACCTGTTGTCACTTCGGCTTTCATATGATTCAATTACACCCCTAACGCTTCTATACTTAATTCGACACGGAATGATGCTATATGCAAAACCATTTTTTTTCGGGTATAATCGGAAATCTGCTGATCGAAACGTTATTATTACATCCGTGATGCGCAAGACACCGCAACGGAAGAATGACACAAAGTTCACGTTAAAGGTGAACATGTTGCACGAATTACAATTGCGTCATTTCGTCGAAGCGAAACTCGCGATCAACCGAGTTGCCAAGCTCCCGTTTCGCGCCCGCGGCTTTACGACCCGAACTCGCGGGCCGAGGCATCACTCATAACGCTATAAACCAATTGAATATGGACTCAACATCACATTGTGATTACGACGTTACGCGGCAACTGAATTGGTCGTCCAAATAACTCGGTCGGAGTTATTTGAAGTGTTTATAGTAGGGCTTACGTTACTAACGTAAGAAGGTATATTATTTACAATAATTATTGAAAATTAAAATAATTTTAAGCGTCTGTATAAAAAGCAATAATTTATGTATATATAGTTATACATATTAAATATTTTATGAAAGGAAGCCGATAAGAATCGAGTTCTTAGAAGCCGTCGCCCTAAC